>OX411544.1:19362886-19870386 GCA_948146395.1 Fragum whitleyi
TACATCATGGGTCAGATTGTGTACTTTAAGGAGCATGGACTCTAATATGCGTCTGGAGACCCCAATAAGCCTTTCCCAAGCCCCATCCAACTGTGAGGAGCATTGAAAACCCACCTACATCCTGTCTTGTCAAGAAAACCTTTGACCTGACCATCCTCTACATTAATAACATTTACACCAGTATGATCAGTTGACCCAACAAAATTTGTACCTCTATCCGACCTAATTAACCTTACATGTCCTCTGATAGCAATGAATCGTCTGAGAGCATTAATAAATGCGGACGATGTCATATAATCGACTACTTCTATGTGCACCGCTCTGATATTTAGACACGTAAAAAGAACAGCCCAGCGTTTAGCACTTGCTTGAGAACTACGGGTCTTCCGTGAAACAACCTGCCAAGGTCCAAAAACATCCAAGCCTACATTGGAAAAAGCCGGGCTCATGTCCGTTCTATCTTTAGGTAAACTAGACATTTTCTGACACTGAAATTTACCCCTCAATTTCCTACATGTAACGCAGTTAAAAATCAGAGACGATACGGCATGTTTTGCCCATATAATCCAGTAACCTCCCTGTCTTCTAACTGCTCCTTCAGTAAACATACGGCCTTGATGATGTACGGTTTCATGAAAATGCCTAATAAGTAACTTAGCAATATGGTGAGTCTTGTGTAGGATGATGGGATGCTTTTCACTGTAATGCAATGAACTCTGATTTAAGCGACCACCTACTCTTAATAAGCCAGTGGACCCCTCAATGAAAAGGTCTAACTTGTATAGTAGACTTCCACGACTTAATGGTGAATTGGACGAAAATGCCTCTATTTCATGCTTGAAGCTATCATACTGCGACTCTCTTAGGATAACTATAGTAGCACGCGATTGCATTTTTTCTGAATGAGAACTACTGCAAATATGCCAACCTCTACAGGGCAGCACTTTCTTGATAGAAAGAACAATATGTAGGAGTGTGCTTATAGTAACTACTAATCTATACCATGAGGAATATCGTTCAAAACGACTGGCTCCTAACATCGGTACTGCCATTACTTTAGTTGCCATGGATACTACTCTGTCACTTCTAATCTCTTCATCTAACTGCGGCTCACATAAGGGGAAAAATTCTGGTGTGAACTCTTAATCTCTAATCAAGAATTCAGGGCCTTTGAGCCATAAACTATCTTTAAGCTGAATTGGACTACAACCTCTAGAACCAATGTCTGCAGGATTTTTGTCAGAGCAAACATACCTCCATTGCTTAGAACTTAATTGACGAATCTTAAACACCCTGTTTGCTACATACGTATAGAATCTACGTGAATAATTGTTAATATAACCCAGTACTACTTTGCTATCCGTGTAAAAGTATACTTGGCTAAACTGTTTACACATATTTTCTTTAACCAGAGCATACAACTCCGTAGCAAGAACAGCGGCACACAATTCTAGCCGAGGAATAGTGTGTCCAGATGATGGTGCTACCTTGCTTTTACCTAATACAAAACTAGCATAGTTGCGATTCAAATAACCGACAATGTACACCACTGCGGAAATGGCCTTTTCGGATGCGTCTGAAAATATATGTAGTTCGAGATTACTCATCTTAGACAATGATGTGTCAAAAAGTTTTCTGGGCACTCTAATACTACTCAATTCTTTCAAACTAATAAGCCAGTCATTCCATCTGGCTTCAAGCTCAGACTGAACTGGTTCGTCCCAGTCACATCCACTTGATACTACCTACTAAGACGACTGGGGACAAAAAACCTAGGGGGTCAAAAACACTATTTACTGTCGACAGAATGCCCCTCTTGGTAACTGTGTGATTTTGTACTTGATTGAAAAAGAAGCAATCTAGGTTCATATCCCACTCTAAACCGAGACTACGACTAGTGGGAAGCCTATCGAGATCAAAGTCAATGCTGCCTGAACATATAGCAACATCCTCTTTAGGAAAAGAGTCTAAAACCTCCCTAGAAATTGACAACAATTTATGCAACCGAATTCCAGATGCGGCCATAGATGCTTGAGTGCGCTTTACCAGGTCAACTGCTGCTGATGCAGTTGGGCATGAAGTTAGTCCATCATCAACATAAAAATCCCTGTTAACAAACTGAACTACATCTGAATCAGAATGTTCTACAGACTTCCTCAATCCATAAGTGGCTATTGCGGGTGAAGGCGAATTGCCAAAAACATGTTTACACATCCTATACTCCACTAAAGGCTTACTAGTGTCATTATTGTCATGCCAAAAAAATCTCAAGTAATCTCTATCCTGCTCATGAACACCAAAACAGTAAAACATCTGTTCTACATCAACTGAAACTGCTATTTCTTCATGCCTAAATCTAAGTAGCACACCAAGAAGGCTTTTGGTCAAATCAGGTCCCGGTAACAATACAGAATTCAGTGAAACCCCTCCGTATTTGACAGCAGAATCAAACACGACCCTGATCTTACCAGGCTTTTTCGGATGATACACTCCGAAAATAGGTAGATACCATTATTCAGTGCTTTCTTGTATAGGGGGCGCAATTTCAGCGTGACCGTTTGCAAATAATTTGTGCATGAAGTCCACAAAATGCTGTCTCTTTTCAGGATTCCTACTCAAACTTGATTCAAGAGATTTTGCCCTATTAAATGCCTGTATTCTATTATTAGGCAACCGAGGACGGGGTGACTTGAAAGGAAGGGGAGCTGACCATCTCTTCTCTGAATCTTGTACAAACTGTGTACTCATTTGAGTCAAGAAGGTTTGGTCATCATCAGACAGTGATGGTACATTATCACGAACATTAGTTTTGAACACAAAATCGTACATAAACTGTGTTGATGTACGATCAATCTGATTGTCTTTACATGGTTCAAATAAAGTATGCTTACCATTATCTAATATGTAAACAGAATTACAGTTATACTCATTTAACTCGGCATCAGTTTCTGATACATGAAATTTACTTGTACATTTAGGCAAGAGTGAAGCTCGCTCGTCACCTACAATATAGGTCTTTTTGACACTCACATTGGGGACAATATGTGCATTACCGAGGCAAACTTCTCCTACTATGGACCAACCCAAAGGTAGGCGCTGAGCAAATGGGGCACCTTTCGGACCAAAGCGCTGCTCAAGCACATGGTGTACTTCGGGGACATCCCGACCAATCAAAAGTAACATTTGTGCTTTGTCATCTATTTCTGGGATAAAAGGGGCGATATCTGCCAAGTGTAGATGATTGGCTGCTACACTAGGTAATGAATTTCATTCCTATCACTAGGTAAACTTGAACATTCTAGAACAGAAGGTAAATCAAAATGATCACTATTATCAATGCATTCGACAACTAAGTCGTTAAGTTTGCGACCCTGATGATATGTAATACCACTGCAAGATGACTTTGAGTATTCAATAGGTATGCCAGAAACATTCAATTGTGCAAACAATTCAGGCTTAGCTAAGGTTCTATTGCTTTGGTCATCAACTGTCACATAACAAGTTATTCGATTTGCAGGGGCAGATTTAACAAATACATTTACAAGCATAATCTTAGCACATGATTTTCCCTCTGCATTTACATTTTCACAGATTTCAGTACACTTGCTATTAAGTCTATTTTGCGGCTGATTCTCTGTCTCTTTCTCCCCAACGTGCTGATTTGCGGCTTGGTTGCAGTGACGTACGATATGATCAGGTGAGTAGCATTCAAAACACAACTTATTCTCGTACAAGAATTGCTTCTTCTGTTCCTCAGATTTTTCTTTGAACCTTGAACAATCAGCCAGGCGATGAGGCGCTCCATTATGAATTATACACTTTTCACTTGACTCACACTTTTGCATATTTGATACACTAATAACACTATTATCTGTGTTTGATGACATCTTCTCTTTGGGTATTTCGGTTTTGACTGCTTTTACTGTGATTTGTCGATTTTCACGCTTAGCTGGCGTATCATAACTGAATGTGAAACTGGGGTCATTGTAGACACTACTGTATTTCTTTATAAAGCTGACAAAGAAACTGAAAGGTGGAAAAGACACTCTGTGGCTTTCTTTATATGATGATGCGTTGGTTATCCACTTGCTTTGTAGACTATAGGGTAATTTTTTGATAACTGGATTGATACCGACAGATGAATCGAAATATGCTAATGTTTTCTCATACACTGGGTTTGATTTTAATCCTTCTATTTCTTGCAGCAAATCTGCCAAATCGTATAATTTGGGGAAGTCTTTATTTGTGACAACCGGAAAGTTTTGAAGTCGTTGAAAAACCGAAGTAAATACTCCCTCTGGTGATCCAAATCTTTCGTCCAAGCGCTGCCAAATCTGTGAAAGAGCTTGCTCAGAGTTATGTAGATAAGCCGAACGTAGGCTGAGTGCATGCTTCTTGGAATCAGGCCCTAAGTATTCAATTAGCAGATCAATTTCTTCATCGCTTGATAGTCCCATTTCTGAACTGATAGACACGAAATTTGCTTTCCAAACTTGGTAACTTGCAGAAGTGTCACTGAAGAATGCAAGCCTTGACAGTAACAAGTCCTTTTTCAGAAGATACTGAGTAACACCAGCTGAAGGATCAGTAATTTGAGGTTCCTTAGAAGTCCTACAATTGTCGATAATTTGTTGTACTTTTTCGTGAGGGCTTTGGTGAGGTAGTTGCTCGACTATATCGGAATGTTTACTTGAACTGGAACTCCCTAGTTCTTCAGCCTCAGCCTTCAGGGCTTCAGCCTCCTTTCGCATTTTCAGAACTTCCAAATCAGCATCCAAAATTGCTTGCTGTTTCTTGATCTCTGCTTCTTTAACAGCAAACAGAGTCCTCACCTCAGCAGCTTTTGCCTTTGCCTGAATACTGCATGATGTACTGCCACTAGCTCTAGATGTATTGCCACTAGCTGTAGACATAGTCGCTACTTTTCCGATTTCACAGATTGAACTGCCATGAGATGAGTTTCTATTTTGGTTTCAACTTGCATGTAGTCATTTTCCAGCCAATTTAGCTGGGTCTGAGACTCTTCAGTTTTTGTATTAATGAGAAACTTGGGGAGAAGGGAGGCAGCAAAATATGCCACAAAGTCAAGGGAAGAGATCCTGTCAGAACTCCTTGAGCTAAAGGAGATTTTTAAGAAGACAAGAATGGAGGATAGGGCCAACATACAGAGGCTGCGGCTGAAGCTGCGCCTCTGCCGCAGAATGGGCTGTGATGTAAGTTCCAGCTCCAGCAGTTCCAGCACTTCAAAGACTGATGAAGAAGAAGAAGAGATGGATACTGAAGGAAATGGACTGTACTGCTGAAGAAAGAGCCACACTGGCATATATTGGGGAGAAGGGAGGCAGCAAAATATGCCACAAAGTCAAGGTATTATACGGAGACATTGATTTAGTATTTATTGAACTTTTAAGACTGTTGTATGAGTAGTCTGGGAATTACAGCAGTTTCATCCACTAGACGTGAATTGCCAGAGACATGACCTATCTAGGGAGTTGAAATTTATATTTGTGAATATTGTGGCAAACAGTATACGTCCAGGAACGGAATTAATATTCATATGAATGACAAGCATACGGGACAGTTCAAGTACCTATGAGAACTGTGCAGAAAGGGAGAAGACACAACGTTCTTCAGAGACATTTGAAAATCACATCACACAGAACTTACAAAGGTGTGGAAAGTGCAAAAAGTGCGTTTGTTTTTTTGTTATATCATGCTACTCTCTTTTGAGAATCAAAAGAAGTGTGGAAAGTGCAAAAAAAGTTTTTTATATATATCATGCTTATCTCTTGAGAATCAAAAGAATTGCCAATGTGATAAAAACAATTATGTAGCTGCATGTCCATACAGTTCTCATGTAAATTATGCACCTCGAGTTTTGCCTCTACGAAAAACTTCAATTGTCCTTAAGGGAAAGATGGTGATCGGTTGAATAAGTGTGATGTATGTGGAAAGGCATTTTAAATGGCAAAGTAGTTTGTCCTACCACATTAAGCATTTCAAACACGGCCCAGTGAAAAAATGAACCTAAAGGATTGAGGAAACACTCAAATTTAAATTGCAAGGATATAATGACTTGAACCTGCCCAGTATGCACAACAAATAATTAGCTCATGATTTTGATTCCAATAATACTTCATCTGTACTGTGCAAAAATCGGGAACCCTCGGCGATTCTACGGGAAAAAACTCAGGAATAATACGTGCGCGGCCATGAAAGCTCGTTGTTATGACGTCACAATCATTACTGAAGATAACGTTCCGAAAAAACAAAATCAAGGACAGGTTAAAATCGGGCATTTTATAATTTTAAAACACAACGCGGTGTTTAACTGCGTTTTTTTTCCTCTAAAATTTTGATATGCCAAAAATATCTCCACAGATCAGAATACATGAAAGTTAATGTGTATTTCTTTCAGCGTATTGACCAAAGTACCACCGTTTTGCGTTTTCATGCAGACGTAGCGTGTGCCGATCAACGTTATCAATCCCTAGGCTGACAGGCTTGTAACGTTTTGTAAAACGAAACAGTTACGTTAACCAACATATCTTTTTGTTTATAAAAGACTACACAAGTGGATATGTTTGATGTCTATTGGGACATAAATGCATAGTGAATTTTGCTGGAGTTTCCTTTCTTTGGAGGTTTGGTTTTGTTCACCAACGATAATTATGTGACTCAATCCATTCAATTGTGATTATTTTTGCTCGGATAACAAAAAATTGAGCTAAATGCAATCTCAGATCATTTCATGTGGCGCGTGATTCACATGCAAAATACACAAATTGAAGATAAATTACAATACAAAAGTAGGTGAAGGTCATTACCTTATTTTAACAAGTGCGTGAGGAATAGCGTAAGGAATAGCGGGGTATTCGCATTAGAGGGGTTTGCGACCAATGAAATAAAGAACAAATAATTCCGTTCTGTCA
The DNA here is from genome assembly GCA_948146395.1 of Fragum whitleyi. Classification (NCBI taxonomy): domain Eukaryota; kingdom Metazoa; phylum Mollusca; class Bivalvia; order Cardiida; family Cardiidae; genus Fragum; species Fragum whitleyi. Next base: position 19,369,819 of record OX411544.1, read on the forward strand.
AAAATCGTTCGTAAAAGCGGGTTGCCCGTTTTTCCGGGGTGGTCGGAAGGAGGGTTTTTACTGTACTTTTGCACCTATTTTATGCGTTTATTCCAGGATCATACTTAACGCTGCGCATGCTGCGTATAAGTTTACCAAAAAGACGATTCTTGATTGTATCCATTGACTAGCATTTGTTCCTAAACCTCTTCAGAAAAGGTTGAAACAGAATTATCATTACTTTGTCTTCCGTGTAGTCCTCCACTAAAGCAAGGATGATAACCTCCCCCCCCCCCCCCCCCAACACACACATACAACAACCCTCTCGATAACTCTAGCGTTGGAGAATATATTATGTTGATCAAGAAAAGCAAACTGGTAGATAATTATGGCGTAATATGTTCAGGTTACAATACAAGTTGATAGAATCAACAGCCTCAATTACTTTGTCGTCAATAAAAGGATTATCCTGTTTTCAGGCTTTTAGTCGTTTTGGAAAGATGTGCTCCACGTTGATTACTACCTAAGGAATAGAAGGGACCACTTTCTGACACATACGTTACAACGTTTTAACGGATCGTCGAGGTTCGAAAATAGAAAATATCGGATAGTATTAATTAAAAAAATTGTATTTGGTCACAAAATGCATGTTTTATTCCATTCTGTTTCAGTTTTGGTGGTGTCGTTTAGATAAAATGCAATTCTCTTTCCTTAAACGATTTATACGTACATCTTTAAATCAGATTCGAAAAATTCTCTTAAACTTCGTGTGACGAAACTTTGATTAATTTTTTATACTGCTACAAATTCATCTTGCATATTAGAGAAGTCATTTTCCTCTTACTGCAATACGTCAGCGAAAACACGAGATTTTTGTATACTAGAATTCATATTTGTCACGAGTTATAGCGCGAAATCATTGACATGACTGACCGTAACCTCTATTAGCATTAATTACATGCTTGACTGATTGTCGCATGGCATCTCCATTAGGTCTCGTTTAACTTCGTGAATCAAGATTTATAATAAATACCTATCAAATGACACCGTTGTGAGTAGACATTTTTCATTGTACTTGAAAAGAGGAAGACATAAGAAGTCGAAAGATAGTGGTTCGAGTCACTGCAGCAGCATCATTATTTTTCCTCTAAGTTTTTTTTTATAATGTTGAAGATCACGCAATTCCCAAAGAAATTTGCGGTACGTTATATGATAATTTGGAAAAACATTGTCCGTTAGTTTCTTTTTTCTTTTTTGTTTGTATGAATGGGGTTTAACGACTATTTTTTCGATTTTATTGTGCGGCTGGAGCACCTAACTATGAATATCTGAATTTTTCCTTACGAATGCTAGCACGACAACTCTTTCGATTCCCCAGTTGCTCATCCCACAAAGGTCTTCGATTATCAACCAAATTGCCCTGAAGACCATTTGACAACGACTTATGTTGTCCATATTTGAGTTCAGATTGTATGCGTTAAATGAAATGCGGCAGTGCAAAAAAGTTAATTGTCATTCACAAACTAGTCAATTGGACTATCAGAAGAAAGAAAAATATATATAAAAAAGTAGGATAAAAGCTGATTTGAACCCCTGCTACTGTAGTCATCAGACTAGACCTCTCGACCACACAGTCATTCAATGTGTATCGGTACTAAATTACGTTATGCAAACATTATTTAAAACCCATACCCTCCGCGGATTTACGATGATTTTCGAAGGCTTGCGACTACCCTCGATGATAAATGTATTCATTGGTTAATTTATTCATTGCATAAAGGTCAAGTCGTGTCAACAATTTCAACCTATACATGCATTGCTCTTGAGATTTATGTAAGCTATTTTTTAACATCACTTGTTTTTAATACTCTTTTCACTTCTCGAACCTATATGATCATTTTCGCCATCATCATCAAACAGTCCACTGTCGCTTATAAATCATCATTCCAACAAGAAATATTCGGACATATGACCATTTATTGAATTTACTATGCGTTTATTCTCCAGTAAGATTTATCTATTTATGTCTACCATATGCCGGCAATGCATTAAGGAAATAACTAGTTTCTTTCGAAAGAATAAATTTCTACAAACCCACCAGTTTAACGTCGCATTTTCTTATCCTTTACGATTTGTTGACTTTGTATTTCATGTTAATGACTTCTGGCATATTTATTGGAGAGTATGCTCTTACGACGCGCATTCGACCAATGCCGATAGGATCAATGAATGGTCCCTGATCATTAAGAACAAGTAAAAGTTCAACCTATACTTCGATGTCGGTGATATCTTTTTTCCTTTATATGTTTGTTTTAAGGTGGGACGATGCAGTTTCAGGGGGTATCCAAATATCCGCGAAAAAGATGTACGTTTTAGACCATACATATGCACACATATAGTGAAAAATTCAACATAGCTTTCCACGCATATTTTGAAAATATGAACATATTTCCGAAGGTCATATTTTCGAAAATATCAAAGATAGCTGTTAATTACCCCGACCAATTCCAACATTGGTGTGCTAAATCAACATGTTATTATAGTTTTAAATATGGAGAACATCAAGATATAATATAATTTCTAGTAAGAGCAAAACTGACTGAAAGATTGAGGTCCTAATTTAAATGCTCCTCAGGGATGAAAAATGAACTTTTTTCTTTGTAGGCAAAATAAGCAAGGACGTATATTAAATAAAGTTGAAATCCATTTTAGAAAAAACGATCATTTATAGTACAACTAAAATCAACAAAGAAAAGTATATGTATCCAGGCTTTTTATGTCAATTTCATTGGTTTGAAGTACAGTACCCCCCCCCCCCCCCTTGAATTAATTCAGTCAGTTAATTTGGTGAAGACATTGTTACTTCCCTTGATATCCTAGACAACAAGAGAGAAGTCTTTGTATTTCTGATAAACTAGGTAACGCCAATGGCGGATAGAGGGTGTATAAAACGGGGGAATTAGCTACAACTACGGGGGTGGGGGTCATTCATTGGGGGGGGGGGGCGAATTTCCAAGTGAAAGTGAAAAAAAGACTGAACACCTCACGCCCTCTGGATACTTCATTAAACCGTCAGTCATCAATAAAATCACGTTTTTTCCTCAATAACCCCAATATCTATGTTCACCATTAAACGTTAATATTACATGTAATCGTGGTTGCCTAGGAAGAATAGATGGCATTTTTCTTGGTTAAAAAGGACAATTTCCGATTAATTTTGCAGACTGTAGAGTTCTGTGATTATAGTTAAGGCTCGAACCTATTCATTTGTCATAGCTTTGGAAACAATATCCTAAATCTTAAATTACCCCCATAAAACACCTAACAACATCCCCACTCGTCGATCCTGTTGATTACCGGAGAAATCACCAGTACTCTCGCCAAATAAAGGATAAAAGTCCCTGTAACCGAAGTCGGGACTTCTTAGCCACTATAACACTACATATATTATAACTCCCGAATATATAGAACTCTTTGCATAATACGAAAGCTATTTGAAACCAGTGCCAGTTGAAATATTCTATAAGCCTTTGATAACGTAGTTACAATTATAATCGAAAAACGTTTTCATAAACTTACACACACATGCGCACACACACAGACATACAAACACAGACACCCCCCCCCCCCCACACACACAAAGAATATTATATATATATATATATATATATATATATATATATATATATATATATATATATATATATATATATATATATATATATATATGAAGTAAAGAGACAAGAAATAAATTTCTGATAAATTGATATTCTCCTTTTTCTATATCGATATTTTTTCATTTTTTGGCAAGTATTACTTATGTACGGAATCCTTGCAGAAAGGAGTAAACTATTGTTCGAACGTTTCTATAATGAACAGCGAAAGACGAACAGGCACGATTGAGAGAGAGAGAGGGAGAGAGAGAGATAGAGAAAGAGGGGGGGTTGTTAAAAGGAGATAAATCGCTTTTTTGTTCCCCTTTTCTCCTTTACGAGCAATGTTCAATTATCGAAATGAAGGCTCCCCCTCCTTTTCGGTGATGAGTTATGCCTGCCCTGCGTTAGGATAACGAAGCAAGTCTGAAACACCTTTTACATTCGTTTTACATGGCAAAACAGGATAACAATATCGTTCAATCGCTTGAGATTCATTATTCTGAACGCACGGCCAGATTTGATTTCCTCCCTCATGACCATAACCAATCCCTGCGTTCGGGGTGCAAACAACATTTGCAAACAATTAGAAAGTGTATGACCCGCTAGGCGGTCTTACATTTCTTATATGTTTCGCGAACGTTTTTATCTTGAATGCATGGCAAACCTGCGTGCCTACGATTGTTTGGAAAATATCATTCCGCTTGCACGTGCATCCTCATATGAAGTTTGTTTTACATAGGATAACACTCGTTGAAGGTTTTGCGTTTTTGAATTCGGGACAGTGCTTGGCGTCCAAACTGATAAAGACTTTTTTTGTCATTTGCTCAAATTGTAAAAAGACGTCATTTCCGGTTAAACAGATTTTATCTTCCACACCTGTTACAAATAGCACAATTTCGTAACTCATATTGACCTTTCGTACTTTCCGTTCCTAAAGAGCAAAAGGGGGCATCACTCTTAACAAAATAAATAAGGTCGGGTCTAAAACGCTAAAAAGGCTCCCCCGTCACATTTCTTTTTCTAGGCCAGTTGTCGCCCCAAAACTGCATCATCCCTCCTTAAACAGTGATTCTTGCAGTGATGACCTGCTTTCTTTTTTAGCCTCGGACAAAACGTCCTTTTGTAATTGCAAGTGTTAGTGGGTTGTTGAAACTCTCTCATGGCTATGTGAGAAAGAATTCCGAAAAATGTAATTACTTGGGTATAGAGCAATTGTGGCACCCTTTATGGACCATTCTTATCATTACTCTCACCAAATCTGTATTCATGCATGTAATGTAAATTTTGAATGCATTCGTTTTAGACAGTATCTCTGGCTTTTTTATTCGATCAAGATTCACGATTTGTAAGTAAGTCTTTCTTTTTATTCTTCAAAGTTGATGAGCATGTCTTGTACATTCACCACATATGTAAGTTGTTTGTTGTAGTTCATCTGTTAGACTATCGCGAGGACTTCGATTCGCATCTTACACAAGTAACGTTTATACTGCTTAGGCTCCATTATACCTATATGCGTACAAGATAATGCTTGAACAGATGTATCCTCGTACTAAACTTAATTTGCTGTCTGTACAAAATCTTTCGTATCTTTGCGTTTATCTTTAACATATGGATGAAGCCTTTGTATTTATAAAATTCTCTCTAAGAAAGTATAATTAGTTTGTCCAACGATGATTTGTCAAATGATGTTTGCCTAGTAGCTGTAATAAAGGAACAACTGCAACGACTTGCGTAAAAAAATAGTAAAAATATAGTAATTATCAACTATATTAAATCAACAATTTCGATTGGTTTGTTTCCATAGCCCTGCAACCCCTATCCGGTCTCTCTATAAGCAAGGTGCACCCTCGTTTACTTAACATAAGGTTTATAAAAGAACATGTCTATGAGTCTTGGTATTTTAATTGACATGTTGTTAAAAAACAAGTGTTTCAAAGTCTTGATTTGCACTTCATGATTAAAGTAACGTACTTTAGAACAGTTAGTTAGATAACCACAAAGTTTGCAGTGCGTTATTTAGCACGATAGGTGTGGAAAAGATATAGTAAAGCTACGTTATCTTCCGATAGGTGGCATTTTTCAAATACTGACCTATCTGATTTGAACATTCTGGGTAGTGTTTTTCGTGACAACTCGGCCGATTCCGTCGAACTACTCTCAAAATGTCAGCGGCCATGAAATGCACGTGTACAGTATAAATAGATCTCAAGCAAACAACTTTTTTTTTAAAAAAAAAAATATACTTTCGAAATTTAAACCAATAATTTTGTCAATTTATTTAAGGCAAAAATAAAGCTTGATTTCCACACAAATGAAGTTTAAATTGAAATTCTTCATTTACTACTTTTTGGCGATACAATACGGAGTAATGCGTACCGGAGGTAGTAATATTTATCCCAATCAGGATAAGTGATACGGTCCCGAAGACAGGTCAATCTTCGGATAATATGACATGCGCAGACAACGGTAAATCTTTGGATTATAAACATTTTGTTCTTCAAGCCGTCTGCACTTGTAGGTCACTCATTAATGTGAAACGCAAACGTAAAGCTTTGCTAAGGTTTCTAACCGAGCAAGTCTATATTTATGTCATCTTGGTGTATTGCAATTGATCTGTTGTAAAACCACACGAGTTACACACCATTGATTTCACGTGCACTTCATGATTATTCAGATCGAAAACATCTCCTATTAACCTTTCCTTTGCGTTATTCCAACGTTGTTCAACAATACTATTTTTATGCTCCCCGAAGGGAGAGCATATAGCCGCCGCTTTGTCTGTCCGTCCGTCCGTCCGTACGTCCGTAATTCCGTCCGTCCGTCCGTCCCCACCTATTTCTCCATAACCCCTGGGCCAAATTGAATGAAACTTACCATGTGAACTCCCTATGATATAGTGATGATGCATCTGTGACGGTTTTTGGATTTGAGGCCTCGTCACGGGAAAAGGGGACTTAGGGTAAAAAACAGTTTTTTTCCCAAATTTCTCCTAGTCTAACAGTCAGAATTTAGTGAAATTTCATATTTGAGTAGCAAATTGGATGCCCTTTACTATAAATAATTTGAAATTAACGTAAAAAATATATATATCATGGAAAAGGGGGCTTAATGTTTGTTACCTTTACGTTAGCGCGTAAAATACAGTTATTCTTTCATTTCTCCTAGATTTATGCTCAGAATTTGATGAAATTTCACATTTGAGTAGCAAATCAGATGCTCTTTACCCTAAACTATTTGAAATTTGTGTCTAAAAATATGTCATGCAAAAAGGGGGTTTAATGTTTGTTACCTTTATGTTAGCTGTATAAGATAACAGATTATTTGAGTCTTTGAAATCTGACCACAGAGCATATCTCCTAAAGTATAATAGCTATCAACTTGAAACTTTATGAGTGGATAGATCTCATGGAGGAGATGTGCAGTGCACAAGAACTAAAACTCTTGCTTGCATTATTTTGGAGTTATTGCCCTTTGTTCTTTTTGATACTAAGATTATGTCTGGAGCATATCTCCTAAAGTATAATAGCTATCAACTTGAAACTTTATGGGTGGATAGATCTCATGGAGGAGAAGTGCAGTGCACAAGGACTACAACTCTTGCTTGCATAATTTTGGAGTTATTGCCCTTTGTTATTTTTGATACTTAGATTATATCTGGAGCATATCTCCTAAAGTATAATAGCTATCAACTTGAACATTTATGGGTGGATAGATCTCATGGAGGAGAAGTGCAGTGCACAAGAACTAAAACTCTTACTTGCATAATTTTGGAGTTATTGCCCTTTGTTATTTTTGATACTTAGATTTTGTCTGGAGCATATCTCCTAAAGTATAATAGCTATCAACTTGAACATTTATGGGTGGATAGATCTCATGGAGGAGAAGTTCAATACACCAGAACTATAACTCTTGCTTGCATGATTTTGGAGTTATTGCCGTTTGTTATTTATAATACTTAGATTTAATAGGAGATAAATCTCTGACAGTACAAAAGAATCTTTATTCTATTAGGCTTCAGTTTACTATCAAGCTTTTGTGGCGAGAGATGTCCATGTCCAACATGGCTCTTGTTTTTGTGACAATGCCTTAGTAGGGGAGCATAATCCGTCTCTGACGGCTCTTGTTATTTAAAGATGCTATTTCAGTTTTTCATAGAAAAAAAAGAAACAAAAAACAAAACTTGTTCCTAGACTTGGAAATGTGTATATTTTCAGACGATTAAGAATGGCTCAAGGACATTGAAACTAAAAACAACTTATTTCAATAAATTTGTTACTTCTTTTTTTTTTTTTTTTTTTTTTTTTTTTTTGAAGCGGCAAGATCAGTACCAGTCTATTTTTTATCTTATTTTTTCGAGTCTATGAATTACAAAATAGTTACTTTCTGTGAATATCTTTCATTTTTGGGCGTAGCAACGATTTTAGGATTGGTACAGCCAACCCAAAGGGGTCGGAGGAGGGGGGATGACAGCGCCCTGGTACAGGGTCGGAAGCTACTGCATTATAAAGATTTTTTCATATACTTAATGAGAACCTTATGCAAAGTTCCCTCGAGTTTCAAATTTCGGCTCATTGCTTTGCCTTAAAATTGATATATGTATAATAAAATTGCTTGATTGATCTTAAGGAAATGGCAATTACTTAAAAAAAATTCATATTCCTTGACACGTAATTCAAGCTTCTTATTTCTCCATTTCCTTTCCGCTCATTGCCTATATAAACAAGCACCATACTTGTGGAAATACATTATTACCGTGAAAGTAATTATTCAAGTCCCCATTTGAGATTTTCGCGAAAAAAAATTATTCAGAATTACTTTTTTTCTCTTCGTCTAGGAGTCTTTGGTAAATGAATCTCGGTCAAATTTTGTCTCGTTGGTATCAGTTTAACAAATTTGGAACAGCGTTATTAGATGACATCATGTGCATTCTTTTAAACCTCTAAGCCTTTAAATTTATAATATGAAGAATGTTCAAGAAAATTTATTTTTTGTGGATCTATACAATGGTAACTTAGGTTTTTGTTGGAATTAAATTCTTTTTATAATTTTAGTAGAACTTACTGCGTAGCTTGATATTGTAGTCCTCGATTTTTGCAAGATAATTCTGATGGATAAAAGTTAACAATTATACCGTCGTTTGCGACGTTTGTGATGTCAGGTGACAAATTTATGCGTTGTACGCATGATCTGTGAATACAGTATCAGAAAATAGTGATGAAAGTGGAAGCCGGGTTTTCCATGCCCCCCTGCTTCTTTGAATTTTGACCCCCTTTTTTTAAAACACCCCCTTAATTGTCAAAGAAACATTCTTTATCTAGTTTAAAGGGGGTCATATGTGGCAAAATTAGCCCCAGTTTTGAGCATAGAGGGAAACCCCTGTGCATGAAGATGCCTCGGTATTATCAGGTGATAATGTTATCCCATTCGGCGATCTTACATGTGTAATGCCATCCCTCTCCAAATATTATGGCTTTGGTGGTGGTTTAATACTACAAATTCGGTCAAGATTTAGTGCTTAGCCTGCTTTTCATTCACCGAAAACGACACCAAAAATCATATTGATTATCTATTTTTGTTACGTATTTTTGCCACCGCACTATGTAAAGCGATATTTTTGTTTACAAAATCCATGCTGCTCCCTCGGTGTTAATAAAGCTTTGATGTACCAGTGAAGCGTTTACCCGACAATCGCATTATAATTTAATGACTCCTATGCAGAGAAGGCAATATATACTCAGAACAAGAAGTTAAGCGCCACCGGTTTTTAGACAGAAGATTTTTAAAGGCAGGGAGCCTGCATTAATTCAAAATAATAGAGATGTAAATATTGAGTTCCAATGTTGAAAATGATATGTTGACTTAACAATTTCACAACAATACATGGGTGGTGATAAATTTTATTGATTTTGTACCTTGGAATGTAAATGACGTATTTTCACCTTTTTTAAAACATGAAAAACTATTGTCAAAGCCGACTTATGGTGTTGTCTATGACACGAAACTTTGTTTTAGAAGTCAGATAACACAAATGCGATTAATTCCAGTCACATCTTAATCAGTAGCGTGTGTAAGATCCGTGAGCATTGATCACTACGTGCACCCTCCTCGGCATGCCACGAATCAGCCTCTGGATGATGTGTTGAGGGATTTGTTGCCACTCCTGGTGCAGTGCTGCTTCTAACTCAACCACATTTTGTACAGGAGACTCTCTCCGACGTATACGGCGCCCTAAAATGTCCCACAGGTGCTCGATGGGGTTAAGATCGGGACTACAAGCCCACCATGGAATGGTGGTGATGGCTTCACGTTGCATAACGTCCGCAACGACTCTTGGTCTGTGTGGTCTGGCGTTATCATCCACGTACACTGGTCTTGTTCGAAGAGGGTGATTGTCAAAAATGTGGAATCACCACAGGAAAAAGGATGTTATCGCGATATTTATTGCCAGTCAATGTTCTTGGAACTGTCACTAGGTCCAGGTTACAGCCGTAGGAGACACAACCCCATATCATAACGGAGCCACCGCCACCCTGATAGGTTGGTTGGACGTACTTTGGTGCAAATCGGGTGTTGGGTTGTCTCCAAACACGAATTCGGCCATCGGTGACATGCAACAATATCCTGCACTCATCTGACCAATGGATCCGACGCAATCATGCCAAGTTCCAACGTGTCCTCGCTCTACACCATATTAGACGTTCATTGATGTGTCTCTGTTGTAACTTTGGACGTTTGAGGGGTCTTCTTGCCTTATACCCAGCCATCCGAAGTCGATTTCGCACTGTTGAAATAGAGACCCGTCTGTGTGTATTCCAGTTGTCCCTTAGTACAGGCGCACTGGTGAAGGGCAGACGTCTGACGTGACGCAAAAGTACTCTATCCTCTCGAATAGACGTTACTCTAGGGCGTCCAGATCTGGCACGGTCCTTAACGTCGTTTTTCTGTGCGTGTTTTTGTACCAAACGTGTTATGACACTGTTGTGATACCCCAGCTGTCTGGCAATGGCTCTACAAGACATTCCAGAATCTCGCATTCCAATTATTCGCCATCTTTCATTTGTAGACAATCTACGCCTTGCCATAACTGAGTTTCAAATTGAAATGTAAACAATTGCACGAGCTACACGCCGTAAGTATCTCTGAGGGTAAATTCAAATGGCAGCCCGGGAGTCGCGTGAGATGATGTAATAATCTAAAATTGACTGTAATATGCATGCGCAGAAAGGACATTCATGTAAACGGAGTTACCCACTGGTGGTAGCAAACAAACTTCACATTTACCGCTACAATAATTAATCAACAATGAAATATCGTTATCCCATTAAGAAATGTGATAAACTCGTGCAAAATAGTCTTTAAAACAAGAAATAAGTATTTGTCGTTTAAAGTGAAAGAGAACATTTGTATTATGTAATCGAATTGTTGTGCACTATTTTCGACGCCATTTTGGAACCCAAGTAACACCGGCCTGATCCAGGATCAGAAGCGTCGAGGTTGAAAGGTTAAAATGACATCACTAGTGTCGAAATCGAGGTCGTTCAGATGGAAACCCGGTTAACTTGGGTCGAAAACGAGTCCGATATCAACTTGCCCTGACAGAAAAGCTAATTTTCCACTTTGCACGAGCCCTGGCTTTAAGGTCATTGCACGAGACTTGCTGAATATGCACGTGCATCTGAAACGTTTTTAATCAATAGCTACAAGGTTGTTCTAACCGTTTGACAACATAGATTCGTTATTAAAGTTTTCGATAGAAATTTTATTAATTCAAAACTTAGTGGCGCTAAACTTTATGTTCTGAGTATATTTTCATCCTTGATTTACCAATTGTAACCGTTCGACCGTATGCAGCTATCGCGTGGAGACCGTAGGATGTTAAGGTTAAATTTGGAATCAAGATATCTTACGGTGACGGTACGACCCAAAATAGTGGTTGGGCGGCGGATTCCCTTTTTTGGCCAATACCCGCTTTAAGGCCTTACGATATTTCTTTTCTAGAAATTTTGTAAAACTTAAACACAGGTTCTTAGCGCCCTTTAACCCTTTGCTGTTTAATCCCTGCTTTTTACGTGCCTATGATTTTATTATTGAGAAAACATTGTGAAAAAAGAAGAAATTGCTTCTGACAAGCAATTTCTTCTTTATCCACACTATTTTCTACCCTACTGAATGGTTATTTTTCTAATTAAATCCACTTTAAATTTTCGTCTGCTAAACCTTTGAACTTGGACAGGTCCAAAATTTTTTAAAACAGGAAAGGGTTAAGCCGCGAGACGCTTCAAGCCGGACACTTTAAGGGTGTTGCAAAGGAACTATGTTACCGTTATTTTCGCAAGGACACGGCATGCTGCCATACGATGATGGGGCCAAGTGGCTATGGCAGCTAAATTCAGTCTTAAAAAGCTGAATGTAAGCTAGTCTTACACTTTGGTGTTCTAGTGGTAGAAAATAAGCATGTGGTTTTCGTCGTATACAACGAATATTTTAATTCAAATGGAAATTAAGTATTCTTTGAATGACAAAAATTGATTCCCTTAATATTTTTAAAGGGAAGCTATTCCACATGTCCGAAAATTATTTTCGTCACGATCATTTTCAAAAAAAAAAAAAAAAAAAAAAATTTAGGCGTTAGTAGTTGCCTTATTTTTCAGAATGAATTTCGCTAAATTCAGGAATATTGGTCTTTCTTTCCATGCATTACCGGATTGAATTTTATTATTTTAAATGTTTCAACATGATGAGGTTGTTACTTCCGATTGATTTTAGGAACAAAATTTAGAATCACATTTTTCCCAATCTGTGAAAGAGCAGCTTTAAGGTTCACTGAACTTAGTCAAGCGGAGCTTATTTCGTGGCCTGGTGTCAGTCGTAGTGCGTGCGTCTGTTAACTTTTTTTCTTAAAACACCCTTTTCTCTGAAACTACTGGGCAGAATTCAACCAAACTTCCAAGGAATAAGCCTTTGGAAAATACTCATCAGATTTGTTAGTAAAATTCAGATCTGGCTGATGACATAGGCTCTACGGACTACCGCGTCACTGAAGAACGGTCCCATATGATGAAAAATAAAAAAAACTTCTCTGGATATACTTTTCAAAATTCGACCAAACTTCATGGAAATGATGCTTAGAACATGCTCTTTCAGATTTATTTGTGAAATTCAGATTGGGCTTGTATCATATTCACTACATGCTGTCGCGTCACTGAAAAATGGCCCCGTTTGATGAAATATAAAAAAATCTTCCTTTTCAGAAACTTCTGTTCAGAATTCAACCAAACTTCATAGGAGTGATGCTTAGAACATGCTCTTTAAGATTTCTTCGTTAAATCCAGATTTGGCTGATGACATGTGCTCTACGGGCTGCAGCGTCACGGAAAAAAAATATTCAGTAATACAATATTCTTCTGTGAAACTTTTGGCCAGAATTTAAAAATTCTTTATAAGAATGATACTTAGGGAATGATATTTCCAATTTCTCGGATAAATTTTGATCAGGTTGGTTACATGGGCTCTACGGGCAGTTGTATCACCGGATAATGGTCCCATATGATAAAATAAATTTTCTTTAATGCTTTTCGATGGTTTATCGAGAAATAACGGTAGATTATCACTTGATAATGTCACCGCAAAAGCAGTGAAATAATCAAAAACTTATACCCTGCTCTTCTGCATTTCATCCTATCTGACGTCACCTATGCGGGGCGAAATAAGTGACGTCACAATGAACGTTGCATAGCAATCACGCGCAAAATGACGTGCTTTATGAAAATATGTCATAGAAATTTCACATTTTGTCTCATTTTTGCATTAAAGAAATAGAATAATTGTTTGTTTTTCGTGTAAGATCGATTTATATTTCATTCGTGAACAACAGAAGCTATATTTTCACTCGTGAAAAATATAGCTTTTGTTGTTCACTCAATGAAATATAAATCGATCTTACACTGAAACAAACGATTATCCTCTAAATCTTCTCTGAACTATTGGTCATAACTCAACAAAACTTCTAAAGAATGATTCTTAGGACATGCTCTATCAGCTTTCTTTGTTATCGGTCTGTAAAGAGATTTCAGTTTTTCTACACCTGACTGAACACTGCAGTCGATAGTAATTGGGGGCAGAAGGTCAACTGTTAGGCCAGGAATTTGTATGGAATACACACTGGTCAGTGATGGATAGTGCTTAATTAAACCGTATTATATAACCCTAATAGTTCCGCAACTTTATGCGAGTATCGAGAAACCGTTATTGCCTATCATTTTCAATGTAAAACTGATCTTTGACGCCTCACTATAAATTGTACAACTGTACACGTCGTAAATACTTGTTTTTGTTACCAGACAAAATAAAGGAAATGAATCATTTAACTATGTTCCCAGAACCCTGTTTTGAATCACTATAGTGTGAAATTATTGACATGACTTGACCTTTATGCAATGAATAAATTAACCGGTGAATACATTTATTATCGAGGGTAGTCGGAAGCATTCTAATTACATCGTAAATCCGTGTATAGGTGTATTTTCAAAACTGAGCTCTGACCTAGGCTTTGAATCCATTACCAAAGGTATATCGGGTATATTTAAAAAGCATATGATACATTTGTAAGATAATTTGTATTTTATAAGGTATTTTGTTTAAACCTGTTTTATCTATTTTGAAAGAAAAGCACGGGAATTTAACCGTTTAAAGTAGATTTCAAGGCTCATCGCGCAAAATCTACCTATAGTGTATGGGTTTTAAATATGGTTGTATAATGTAATAGTTCCAATACACACTGTTTGACTATGTGGTCGAGAGGTCTAGTCTGATGACTACAGGCGCAGGTATCATGAGTTCGAATCTACTTTCATCCCACTGTTGTTTTATTTTCATTTTTTTTTTATATTTATTTATTTTTTTATTTTTTCTGTTAGCCCCCACCAGACTAGTTATCTCGGGTTTGAATGACAATAATTGTTTTGCACAGCCCGTTCCATTTATCGCATTCTATCTCCTGAACTCAATTTTATATGGAAAACACAAGACGCTGTCAAAAGGCCTAAAGAGCAAATTTGGTTGAAAATCGAAGATCTATGTGGGAGTGATAACTTGAGTCTCGGAAGAGTTGTCGTGATAGAATTCGTAAGAGAAATACCAGGCTTTCATAGTTAAGCGTTTCACTTCCGCAATATGACCTAAAAAAAAGTAAAAAGAGGCGTTAAACCCATTCAAACATATAAAAAAAAGAACCCAACGGGAACAAGAAACAGTTTGTAACATACTGCAAATCTCTTTGAGAATCGAGTGATCTTCAAAAGAAAAAAAATATATAAAATGGATTGAAACCTAGAGAAACAAGAGGCCCAAGAGGGCCTGTATCGCTCCACTGGCTTTAACATCATTAGACTTGCATTAAATGAATCTTTCTTTGAATGAAAACAACACTTTGAAATCTCTTAAGACCTATTTTATATTAATTAACTCGGTATGGCTCACATTGTCACAGTGTCATTTAATGGGTATATATTATGAAACTTGGTTCACGAAGTTAAACGAGACCTAACGGAGATACCATATGACAATCAGTCTAGCATGTAATGTATGCTAATAGAGGTTACGGCAGTCATGTCAATGATTTTACACTATACCAGATAGCAAATCTTTAAGCAAGTCATAATTGAAAAGATGTGAAGGTGGCTTGGGGAAGTTACAATTTGATTGAATAATTTCATTTTTACTAAATGACAATACGGTATTTGTGAATGAGTGAAGTTTATTATATCCAGTGATTCATGTGTGTCCTGCGTTTTTGATTGAAACTTTTGTCCAGTTTTATTTTCTTTATATTTTTTTCCTCTATATAATGCAACTGATCTTAGGGTGTCTATCTTTTACTTTTGATTTGTGTGTGTTTTCTTTCTTTCTTTTTGAAAATTTTCACTCTTTGTTTCACAGATAAAACAGGTGCCCTCATTCTTTCTTTTTTAACAAGAGGGCCGTTGGCCCTGGGTCGCTCACCTGAGAAAAAAGCTTCATTACCTAGGTATGTCCATGCAACCGCAGAAAAAGAGATTTTCACTTATTCAATCAGATAACATTTGAAATAATCCTTCCTCCTCCCCCCCCCCCCCCCCCCCCCCCCCTTCTGCTCCTCCCCTGGTCATTATTTATTTAAGCTTTTTTCATAAAAGGTCTGTGATTAGCTAATCTATGCCAGATATACAGGCCGAGTCCGAAACTTTTAAAGTTTTCTTTAATGAGTTGATCAATCCATGTCAAATATAAAGGCTGTAGGGATTCATAATTCTCAACAAAGCACTCCCCCCTCCCCCAAGATGCTCTGCACCTGGTGAATCTACAGTCATGATTTTAGCCAATTCAATTAATGTCCATATGCTGATCATCTATAACAATTTTCAAGTCTGTAGGACTCCTGGTTCATTAGAAGAATTTAAAGATTTCAAAAATGATACAAAGTACTACCCCCTCCCCAAGACACTCGGCACCTGGTGACCCTACAGTCATGATTTAAGCTATTTTTATTAATGTCAATATATTGATCATCCATGACAATTTTCAAGTCTGTAGGGTTCCTGATCCAGGAGAAGAATAAGGTTAAAGATTTCAAAATTGATCCAAAGTACTACCCCCTGCCCCCTTATGCTCCGCATCTGGTGGCCCTACATTCATTATTTAAGCTAATTTATTTTAGATCCATATGCTTATCATCCATGCCAATATTGAAATCTGTAGGGCTCCTGATTCATTAGAAGATAAAGATTAAAGTTACAAAATTTTCACAAAAGTACTACCCCCTCCCCCTGGTGCTCCGCACCTGGTGGCATTACAGTCATGATTTTAGCTATTTTTATTAAGGTCTATGAGGTGTTCATCCATGTCAATTTTCAAGTTTGTAGGGCTTGTGGTTCAGAAGAAAAAGAAGGTTAAAGATTACAAAATTTTCACAAAAGTACTACCCCCTCCCCCTGGTGCTCCGCACCTGGTGGCCCTATAGATAAGATTTTAGCTATTTATATTAAGGTCTATGAGGTGTTCATCCATGCAAAATTTTAAGGCTGTAGGCCTTCATGTTCAGAAGAAGAAGAAAAAGGTTAAAGATTACAAAATTTTCATCAAAGTACTACCCCCTCCCCCTGGTGCTCTGCACCTGGTGGCCCTACAGATAAGATTTTAGCTATTTTTATCAAGGTCTATGAGGTGATCATCCATGCAAAATTTTAAGGCTGTAGGCCTTCATGTTCAGAAGAAGAGGAAGGTTAAAGATAACAAAATTTACCCAAAGTACTACCCCCTCCCCCCTGGTGCTCCGCACCTGGTGGCCCAACACATATGATTTTGGCTATTTTTATTGAGGTCTATGAGCTGATCCTCCATGCCAATTTTCAAGTCTGTAGGGCTTGTGGTTCAGAAGAAGAAGGTTAAAGATTACAAAATTTACCCAAGGTACTATCCCCTCCCCCCTGGTGCTCCACACCTGGTGGCCCTACAGATATGTTTTTAGCTATTTATTTTTAGGTCTATGAACTGATCATCCATGCCAAATTACAAGACTGTAGGGCTGCTTGTTCAAGAGAAGAAGAATTTTAAAGATTTTCTTAAATTTTTAACTTTGGTTGCCATAGCAACCAGAGTTTTTCACCAATTTCTATTCTTTTAGCAATTTTTAAAGGGGACCACTTAAGGAATTTCTGCCAAGTTTGGTTAAAATTGGCCCAGTAGTTTAGGAGGAGATGTCGTTTAAAGAAATTGTTGACGGACGACGCACGGACGCCGGACAAAAGGTGATCACAATAGCTCACTTGAGCACGTTGTGCTCAGGTGAGCTAAAAACAGATGCACTCGAAGGGGTTCCAATATAACCCAAGGGTCATGATATGAAAAATCTTGGTAGAAGTTCACAAGCTGATGCTAGATACCACATAAGAAAACTGGTCGCCTTCTGGTTCGTAGAAGCCTTGAAGATTTTCACTCTTACGTTTCTTTGTAAAATGGGATGGGATAGGAGCCTGATTATGACCCAAAGAACATATTAACAAACTTAGTAGAGGCCCACTAGAGGATGCCTCATAAAATATGAAAGTTGTCTGCTTTTGAAGAAGATTTTTCCTCTTTCTTTCTATGTTAAACCAGATGCCTAAGCAGAGCCCAAAAATGATAGTGCGTAGAGTTCCAAAAGATGATGCTACATATCAAATATGGAAGCTGTCTGCTTTCATAGAATCATTTTAACCTTTTCCTATATCCCTTTTTTTGTTGCCTTGGCAATCAGAGTTAAGGGTGGATTTTGATTATTTTAGATTTTGTAGAGCATGACACAAGGATCATCCCTGCGAAGTTTCATCAAAATTGGCCAACCTGGAGATGATGTTTATAGAAATTATGGATGACAGACATTGGAAGATCACATTAGCTTACCTTGAGCTCATCATACTTAAACAAGCTAAAAATTTTCTCTTTTTTGCTGCGATGGCAACCAGAGTAAAGGGCGGATTTCTATTGTTTGAACAACTATGGTAGAGCTTAAACAATGGTACATCCCTACCAAGTTTCAAGATCAGTCCACTGGTTAAGAGAGAGAATAAAGAAATTTTGGACGAGCTTGATGAGTTAAAAAGCATAGTTAAGTGAAATATTCTTATAACTTTTTCAGCCAAAAGTTCTAACTTTAATTTTTGCCATACAAATACATGGAACAAGGAGCTAGAAAAACAAGTCCAATACCCCTACCACTGCCTTACAGTAGTTTGATAAACCTGTAATCCCTTGCAATACTTTATTCAATGTGCAGTCTAACATTTCTTTATATTTGACCTTGACTGATGATCTTTAACTGGGCATCAACAGAAAGGTCTTGTCCCAAGCCATCATAATGTGAAATATAAAGCCTCAATTCCTCGTTAATCAAATGTTTGGGATCCTTTGGATTCCCGGACACTGTAAGTGTCAAACCCTGGCACTAACATACATACACTAACATGTCAAAATAACAGCTATGTCATTCTAGCTGCAAGTGGGCTTTACAAAAATCAACAAAGCCTGTTTTTCCTTCCTTTTCTTCATATTTTCAAAGATCTGTCAGCACTATAGATGGTCATTTACAAGATAAATAAGTTGGGTCAATATTGGTCAGTATGATACACATTGATGGGTATGCATGGAACAGTTGTAACTGCCTATAAACATTTAGGCAGTTAAAACAGTTTCACGCTGACCCATCCAATTGTGATTAATGTTACAACCGGTCTTTGACTGATTTTTTCGAACGCAGAATGTCATAATAAAACATAAATCTATTTATAGATTTTTCCTTGATTAAATTTCAAGCCGCCCATCTCTGGAAACTCTCCTTCCCACGAGAAATATTCGTTAATCATTTTTTTATGGCTCTCATTATCAGGATCAAGCTTGGTCCAATCGTATGATTCATAGTCTGTACTCCAGTCTTCAGACAGCTGAAAGAGCAGATAGGTACAATCATAATATAACATAACATAACATATACTTTATTTCACTAAGGTACAAACAAATTGTACAATGATAGGAATTGCAATCTGTATAAAGCAAACATTTGTGAGAAAAGATCGATTGATTGATTGAATTGAGTTTAACGCCGCTTTCAACATTATTTCAGTAGTATCGCGGCGGCTGGAGCACCTAACAACAGATTCCTGGTATTTCTCTCACCAGTACAACCATCACATTCTTTCCTAGCCTCCAGCTGCTTTCTCACATAGTTCTACGATTATCCACCCATTGGCGAGAGACAAATAGTCGGAAAGAATGAGAGCTGCCATCGGGATCGATCTCTAGATTGACAGTCTGACGCGCTACCAACTAAACTATGACGGCAGGGACAAAACTTAATCTGAAGGGGTCAAAACAACAGAACATGTAAATTGTAAAATTTTCTAAGTCTCAAGTTTGATTTGATCTTTTCTTATAATAATATTTAGTCAGAAATTAAAAGTAGAATCTTAAATTGTATACAAAATACAATATTGAAAAATCTGGTGATGAAACCCAGTTTTGACACTTTTGAATTTTTTCTCAAAAGGGGGGGGGGGGGGGTCAAAATGCCCCCCTTGGGATAAATTTCTAAAGGTCAAAATAAGTTGTTTTCAGAATTTTGAGGGGCAAAATCCTTGTTTAAGGGTCAAGCACATTCCCTGAGTAAAGTCATCTTAAAATCTATGTTTCCCAATTAAAGGCTTGTGTGTACTCATTTGAATCATCACCACCATATGATTGCCATAAGTACCCACAACTTAGGGTGTTGTAAAGTTCTATCAATATTTGGATTCAAAAATAATCCCCTTGTTTGTAAAATCTGTCTTGCTCATAGCAAGCAGGTTTGACAAAAATGAATTGATTGATTGATTGAATGGAGTTTAACGCCGCTTTCAACATTTTTTCAGTTAGGGGGGGGGGGGGGTGGGGGGGGGTGGGGGTGTCAAAATGCCCCCCTTGGGATAAATTTCTAAAGGTCAAAATAAGTTGTTTTCAGAATTTTGAAATCCTGGCTCACCAGTACAACCACCACATCCTTTCCTAGTCTCCAGCTGCTATCTCACATAGGTCTATGATTATCAAACCATAGGTGAGACAAATAGTCGGAAAGAATGAGTGCTGATGTCGGGGATCGAACCTCGGACCCCTAGATTGACAGTCCGATGCTCTACAACTTGCGCTATGACAGCGGCGACAATAATGAAGGAGTCCTACCTCGAACTAAGGGGGTCTTAGACCACTATACAGGTTAAAGCCTGCAATTGACCTACAATGATAGATCCCAACCCCAGGGATCGACACAAACACAGACACCTGGGGTTTTAGGGAGGGCTGGTAGATGTAACCATACTGCAGGTCCTTTAGACCTGTAGTTAATGGCAATACTTACTATGTCAAATCCGCAAAGATTTGAAAATTTGCATTACCCAGTAGAAAACATTGTATAAAACGAAGAAATTGCTTTTTGAAGCAATTTCTTCTTTTAACACAATGTTTTCATAGCAAATTATCCCCTATATTGCTAAAAATCAAACATGGTTCTTATGCGGGACCTTATATTAGGGAGGACCTGTAATATCTTAGATCAACAGGTCAGGCTGGTGGCAAAAATTTGTCAGTGTCAAACCCTGCAACCCTAAAAGATTTATTGTAAAACTTGTTTCATGGGACTGCAAAAAAGTGGTCTCTTACGAGAATATCTCTATACCCTTTTTAATTTTCAAATAATTTTGACCAAGTTAAGTGCAGATATGGCTAGGATCAACCCAATGAGACATTTCTAGTGAGTTCCAATATTTTAGGAACCAATTCAAGCAAAATGAAGTGTCTAAAGGTCTGATTTAGAAAAAAAATTGTCAAATAGGCTATTGTCAATATTGTGGTTACCTGTAGTATTGTTAGGTTTCTTTTGTTTTAATGGGGTTTAACACCTCTTTAAACAATCTAACAGTTATATCACAATGGCTGGAGCACTTTGGAAAACCAAACTCAGGATCTAAAATTCTGCATTATGCCAGTTCAACCTGAAGGTAGGAGACCCATAGTTCTTCAAAATTTTGGAACACATGTACCTTCAAAAAGTTGACCAACATTTTCTAATGAATTCAAATCATTAGGAAACCTCGATTAACACTGTTGAAGTTCATTACTTCTGAAACGTTGCTGAACTATTACAGGTCCACTTATAATACAGTTGGTTGCATCCCCCTGATTTGGTAGCCAAGAGTACCCCGAGTTTTAATGGAGTTTGCTAAAATGGAGTTGCAGTGTAATTACCTCAAAAGCCAGTTCATGTCCCTTCCAGAACCAAACCCCACCAATCTGAGTTTTTTTGTCCTCACCAAATATACACATACTGGCAAAGGAATTTTTTCTCATCTTTTCTAAACGCTGAAACATACCTGCAAAGTAACCAGATAACCATGAATTGATTGATTGAATGGAGTTTTACGCCGCAACATTTTTCAGTTATATTGCAGCGGCTGGAGCACCCAACAATGATTTCCTGGTATTTCTCTCACCAGTACAGCAATCATATCCTTTCCTAGCCTCAAGCTGCTATATCACATAGGTCTATGATTATCAACCCATTGGTGACAGATGATTAGTAGGAAAGACTGGTGCCGGTGTCCCAGGGTAACCTGTCCCCTGGGTAACGTGTCCCCGGGGACAGGTTACCCCGGGGTAACCTGTCCCCGGGGACACGTTACCCTAGAAATCAGCCGGGGTAACCTGTCCCCCCCTGGGGTAACCTGTCCCCCCCCTACAGATATTGTAAAACAATATTTAGTCACATTTCTTTTACCAAGAAATTTTTATTCTATGTGTTACAAGTCTCTTCCTTTAACCTGTATGTGATTTTAATCTATTTTTCGAACTGTTTCAGTTTTGAAGGATTTTTATATGTTTCATGATAAGTATTATAATAATTAAACTTGGTTTTTTTTAGAAAAATAATTGTTTAATGTCATCATGACTATGGACATATCTAAGAATGATCTTGTTTTTAGAAAAATTATTCAAAAGCATGATTTTTTCTTTGCGTGTAGGGGGAGGGGGGGGGGACAAGTTACCCAAGCTGGGGTAACCTGTCCCCGGGGACACGTTTCCCAGGGATCGGTAACCTGTCCCATCCCCAAAAATGCTGTCAGTAATGATATATGCAAAATTAAACCAATATGTTTTCAATTATTTAACAATATATCAAATTGTTTGGGGGTAAGGTCTCCAAAGCTGTGGTCACTTGTCTCTGAAACATGTTACCAAGGCCTGTTGAACAAGTGAAAACACACAAAAAAGGTTGTTAATGAGGATTTATTAAACAAAACTTGCAAATACATTTTTTTTATTTTAAAACTGTGTGATAGTCTCATTTATATCAAAACTGTTTTACAAATAAGTTATTCACTTATTAGAAAATTTATTGTGAGTGTATGTGTATGTAGGGGGGGACATGTTACCCAAGCTGGGGTAACCTGTCCCCGTAGACATGTTACCCAGGCCTGGGTAACTTGTCCCACCTTTTAAAAGGTTGTCAACAATGATCTGTGCACAAATTTACCAAAATATTTTCAATTTCTTATTTATTCTAGTAACAAAAAATATTTAAGTGCTAGGATCTTTCTTAAAAAAGGGAACCAGAGAAATATAAACATACATATCCACTGAAGAATCTTCTTAAAAAAGGAACACATTTCAAAATATATTTTAACATACATATTCTTTGAGGGAATGTTCAAAGTATATCATACCATACATTTTCTATGAAAAAAAAACGAATGGAAGATGATATCTTTAATATAAAAAAGGCTTTTTGAATAGGGGGACAGGTTACCCCGGGGTAGCCTGTCCCCCGGGGACAAGTTACCCAGGCTTGGGTAACCTGTCCCCCTTTCCAAAATACGAGTTTTGAACAATTTGTCAATTGACATGTTTTTTTCTTATCAAAACTGCAATACTGATATGATAATTGTGTTTTAAAAAGCTATTATTCAATCTAATAACGGACTCTGAATAAATTGAAATGATGCAATAATAGAAAATATTCAAGTGCTAAGATCTTTCTTTAAAAATGTACAAGAAAAGGAAATATAAACATACATATCCATTGAGGAAATTTTCTAAGAATATCTTTCTAAATAAAAAAGAATGACTGGAAAGTGATATCTTTAATAAAAAAATTGGAATAGGGGGACAGGTTACCCCGGGGTAACCTGTCCCCCTTTCAAAAGAAGAAGTATTGAAGAATTTGTCATGTTGATTTCTTATGAAAACTGCAATGTTAACATATGTTAATAAATGCTATTAATCAATCTAACTTTGGACTTGAAAAAAATTTAGATATTGCAAAAGTCTTATTGCAAAAAATTAAAAAAGTGCAAACGCTAAGATTTTTCTTTGAAAAAGCATCAATTTTAAAAAAAATTAATGAAATATTTTTCAATGAATATGATAATTTCTTAATAAAAATGAATGACTGGAAGGTGAAATCAAATGAATGAAAGCATTTTGAATAGGGGGGACAGGTTACCCCGGGGTAACGTGTCCCCCCACTAAAGTTTTATTTTTTTTATATTTTTTTCATTTAACTTTCAAATATTTGCATGAAATACCAAGATTGACTATTATAATAATAAAAACAAACAAACAAACAAAAAAAAAACACAAAAATTTATTTGATTAGAAAATCATAGTTAGCAAATTATACTTTGGTTTGAAGAATTGAAAACCACTCAAAAATATAGATATACTTTATATATGTTTTTTTTTAAATTGATTTAGAGTTAAACAAAATAGCATGAATGAAAATTAAAATTTTAATAAGAATTAATGTTTTCTATGGGGGGGACAGGTTACCCCAGGGGGGGACAGGTTACCCCGGGGTAACCTGTCCCCGGGGACACGTTACCCAGGGGGACACGTTACACTGTTACACCGGCATCGGGGATCAAACCCAGGACCTCTAGATTGAAAGTCTGATGCGCTACCAACTGCACTATGACAGCGGCTAACCATGCATATAGCCCTTATTCTGTTGAATTTAAATGTTATAGCAAATAATAAATTTTTCCTTAAGGAAAAACATTTCATCATTGTTTTCAGAAAAAGATAAAGTAGCAATCAGTCAGTGTAGGCCAAGATCATACTGTACATCCATGCAGGCTGATTTTAGTCTATGCTGCCAGCTAAAGCTTTGGATACAACAGGAAAATATCATAAACATCATAATCTTAAAGGATACCCAATGTGTGAATCAGACTCAAAGATAAGTAGCCATAACTACATAGAAGATATTGAATGAGTGGTCATGGAATACCGAGTTTATTCAACGAGTCATCTATAGACAGATAAAAACGAGGCTGGGACCTCTAGAATGATAGTCTGTCGTGCTATGATGGCGGCTAAAATAGATCTTACACAGAAGACATTGTTCTATCCAATTTTACCAAGAACAATATTCATATTTGTTTGTCTTAAAATATAAATGTTATCTGGTTGAGGTTGGAGGAATTATCATGTTGAGGCTTTGCAGTCATGAAAATTTCTCCCAGCCTAGAACAGATGTAATTGATATTTTAAGATACCTACATGTTTTTCTATTTATCATGCAAGCATTTTTCATCGCAAAATAATAATTTACTCTTAAAAATAATAATTTACTCTTAAAAATCGAAGAAATTCAGATGAAAGTGTACGCAAATTGTTTCTAAAAATAGACTGACTTATATCATGTTATGTTATCAGACAGGTGATATCAGGTCAATACATGTTTCAATGCATGATAAAGAACCCTATTTCTAGTTATATCCAAATTGTCTTACCTCCAACAAGATTACAAACCATGAAAACCATCTGTGACTTGAGGTAATCATGATCTTTATATTTACAGAACCATACTGAATAGTTTGCCTTGTCAAATTTTTCCCAGAAGTAGGGTACAGAAACATCGGGGTCATTATTGGAGTAACATCTCTTAAATGCGTCCATATCAAAATCACTGAAAGTAAAATAAAGAGGTGAAGAGAGTATTTGTTGGTTTCATGTAGATGAAACTATAAATCTTATAGGACTATGAAAATGCTTTGCAGAATAAGATACCCACATGCTTAGTAGCATTGCATAGATTCAAACATATAACATAAGCTGTCCATTGGATAATAAGGCCACTGTTCTAACCACTGAGATACATGTGTCATCACTAAAATATTGAAACTATATCTTTTTTAAATTGTAGAATGTAAAGTTTTTGTTGCCTCCATGTAAAATTGAGGGCCCAGTGTAAAACAGTTTGATGGCTCAATTAGAAACAGTTGTAAATTCCTATAAATATAAAGGTCACAACTGTTTTCCACCGAGCCATCAAAACTGTTTAAAATGTTAAAGTGCAACTTTAACCCCCTGATCATTAAATTGGCAGGTTTGCTGTCTACACATGACACCTTCAGCTGCCAAAGCACTTTGAGACTTATAGGTAACCATTCACACACCTGGCTGGACAGGAGCATCATAGCGTAATCTTTTGCTTATAAAAATTCTTGTGGTCTGACTAAAATTCAAACCTGATGACACCCATGCCACCATCTTAACCACAAGCCGTCAGATTCCAAGTCTATATTCATAGGCAGTTACATCTGTTTCACACCAAGTCATCAAAATACAACCTACCTTTTAGGAAATTTAGCAAATGGGTCTTTACTTTTTTCTTCTTTAGGCATATCATCCATATCATCGTCCTTGGCCTCCTGTAATAAAGGGTCAATTCACGTTTTTGAGGGCGTTAACATTTGCCGAGACCCGAAAAAATGGTTTAAACCATTTTGAGGGTCTCTGTAAATGTTGACGCCCAAAAAGGCGTGATTTGACGCTATTATTGCATAAAAAGATAGATAAGAGTAAAATAATTTCATAGAATCGATATGAAACCAGTTACAAACCTATTTATATGCCGTCATGTATTATACCGTACTTTTTATGCAATAATGAGGTTTGAACAATTGTTAGAATGGGGTTAAACACCGCTGTAAAAGATTTCAGTCATACAGCGCACTTAATGGATGCCTGGTATTTCTAGCACCAGTGCTACCATTTCATCCTTTCCAAGCCTGCAGCTGCTATCCCACTTAGATTCAAAATTATTCTGCCATTGATGGCAAACAAATGCTAACAACATTTTGTTAACAACAAAAGCTATATTTTCACAAGTAAACATACAGCTTTTGTGATTTTCAAAATGAATGACTTATTATACCCTCCACCTACAAGTAAAGGTTTTTTTTTTCAAATTTTACCATGTCTGTCCATCCATCAGTTCCTTTTTCACTCCATCAATTTTTTCTAGAATCTAACTCCAGAACAAAGTGACCTTATTTCATGAAATTTTATACTATCATTGCCAATGAACCACAGAAGCACCCTTTTGTTTTGAGGCTGCAAGGTCAAGGGTACAAATGGGACAAAGAGCTGGGTGGGTAGGGCTTTGTGACAGCTGTAGTCAATCTTAAATGAAACCAAGAGCTTCGCAGAGCGGCACATATACGCCCGAAGGGGCTTGTCAGTAACCTTGGCTTGTCAGTAGCGAGAGCTTGAATGATAGCTAAAGATATTGCAAACAGACAGACAGACAACTGGTGCCATAACATTTAAATATGAAAATATACTTAGTCCTAAGCACAAAAAGACAACCTACAGAGTCATTATGGCAAGTTTCCTTTCATTCCCATCCATAATGTAGGAGAAAATGAGCCGACAAGAAATTTTGTTTTTCGTCAACTCAAGGGCAGATAATCCAAGATAACTCTAGAGTAACTGGAGCATTTTGAATTGAAAAGTCTTAAGCAAAACTAGACATCATAGAGAGTAATTGTGTCTAGTTTCAGCTCATTTCAATTGATAGTTAAGGAGGAGTTGCACACAAAAAACAGTGATTTTCTCTTAATTCAAGGGCAGATAATTCAAGATTTCTCAGAATTGACTGGAGCGATTTGAATTTCAAAGATCTTATGCACAACTAGACATCATAGGGAGTAAATGTGTCTAGTTTCAGCTCATTCCCATTAATAGTTATGGAGGAGTTGCGCACACAAAAACAGTGATTTTCGTTAAATTCAAGGGCAGATAATTCAAGATTTCTCAGGATTGACGGGAGCAATTTGAATTTCAAAGATCTTATGCACAACTAGACATCATAGGGAGTAATTGTGTGTAGTTTCAGCTTATTCCCATTGATAGTTTAGGAGGAGTTGCGCACACAAAAAACAGTGATATTTGTTATATTAAAGGGCAGATAATTCAAGATTTCTCAGGAATGACTGGAGCGATTTGAATTTCAAAGGTCTTATGCACAACTAGACATCATAGGGAGTAATTGTGTGTAGTTTCAGCTTATTCCCATTGATAGTTAAGGAGGAGTTGCGCACACAAAAAACAGTGATTTTTGTTATATCAAAGGGCAGATAATTCAAGATTTCTCAGGAATGACTGGAGCGATTTGAATTTCAAAGGTCTTATGCACAACTAGACATCATAGGGAGTAATTGTGTGTAGTTTCAGCTCATTCCCATTGATAGTTTAGGAGGAGTCGTGCACACAAAAAATTGCTAACGGACGGACAGACGGGCGGACAGACGGACGGACGACCGAGGCCATAACATAATACGACCCTTCGGGCGTATAAAAAGAAACCACTATTCTTTTTCTTTCATGCAACATGAACACAGCCTGTGAGTGCCCTGCTTTTTGATGCTGGATAGTGGGAAAAAAAATCAAAGTCGTAAAAGCGGCATAATTCACACAAAATGCATCAAGATTATCCCCCTTGATACGATAGATTGCTCGTTTGATAGTGAAATCAAGTTTCAAGTGAATGCCTTCAGTAGAACCAGAGAAATCTCAAAATGTCAACATTCTACTGCTGACGACGATTCCAAAACTACAGCAGTACCTCAGATTTTCTCTTAAAACAGCACAGTTAAAATGAGACCAATGCTTAAATTGATTGGTTAAATTTTCTAGTAGCATATCATTTTTAGCATGATTGTCTGGTAACTTTACTACATAATAGGTGTAGTCAAATTAACATGAGCAGGGTTTAATCATTTGGTTATTTCACTGGTTTTGCTGTGAGCTTCCAGAGTGATCATCAAATGTTTTTCAATGTCCTATTGCTATTAAGTAAGTGTAAGTCACTTATAACTATTTTTTACTAGGCTATATGCACTTGGACTTGCCTTTTTCGGTGTTTCTTTTTTCTTTGGTGGTTCTTTCTTCTGTTGAGCTTGTTTGTTTTCTTTTTCTTTTTTCTTCTTATCAACACCGTGAATTTCAGCATACTTTTTACCTACCAAGAGTTTAAAATAAACAATAATCTTTGAGTATCTATTACAGAGGTACAGATAACAGGCAGGGTTTGTGTTTGACCTTAATGCCAGGGTTTTGAATCCAAAAAATCATTTTTTTACCCTCAAAAATTTCCTTCAGGGGGTATCCACTGAATTTCTAGTGGTGCAACCTGTGCAGTATAAAAGATTATATAGATCAATCGTTTTCTGCATATTATAAAAAAAGATCTATATAAATGAAACAACAATAAAAATAAAGTGTGTCTAAACTTTATTGTTTACAATAATTCGGTTATATTGAATACTTTGAAGACTGATAAGTTTTCATTTATTTGCTCTTTTTTAATCAAAAACAAAAACAGCTTCGATCCCCAGATTTTTATTTTCAAGGGGTTGATTAAAAGCTAGCGTAAGCCCTGACAGGGGGTATTTGAATTGTCTCGAGAATATTCCAATGACTACCCACAATATAGGATTTGTGCAAGTATTGTTGAAATGATTGAATTTGAAATCCAAAATACTCTGTCTATCTATAGCTCTGTATAAACAGCAATGGTAGCTTGTCATAGTTGGGAGAATTTATCATACCAAGGCTTTTCAAGTAATGATAATTTCTAACAGCTGCGTCAAATAAAATTGATAAATAAGATACTTACATAACATTCTTTTACTCGTATAACAACGTTTCACTTTTGAAATTAGTTGAATGTTGTTCTAGCTTGCATACTTTTTGAGATATGCTCCTGACAAAAATGGTCTATGGACAGACCGACCGACCAATCAGTGCAAAGCAATACAATATACCCTCTCTTCTTAAAAGGAGGCAATAATAACTATATATAATAGTGATGTTAGGCTATCATGTCTAGCAGAGCTAAACAGTTTAGACCATAGTCAGCATATAACAAACCCACAAAGATATGCAGGCTGATCTAAGGCAATGCTTACAGCTTTCAACTTATTTTGAATTTAGGTCAGAGTGGTTGAAACAAAATTTAAACTCAGCAGGTGATGAAAGATGAAATGACTTTTCTTGAATGCAATAAACAGGTTGTTTTACAGCTGATGAGGCCCAGAAATTGATATGAGAATTTATATTGAAATCTGCCCTCAAGGTTTTACGGGACACATATTTCTTTTTAGTTAGAAGAGTAAATCATTAATGATCGATTCATTGTACAATCATGATCGATTGTACAATCATTTTCTTAAAAACTAATACAGCACTCCCAGTATCATCCTTTGAAGAAAGAATGTGAAAGTTTAATTAAAACTCATGATCTTAAGACTCTTTCTGAAAACTTTTCCACCAACCTCATGGCTCAGCATGAAACAGTTGAAACTGCCTATAAACATATATGCAGTTACAACTGTTTCACGATGAGCCATCAAATTGATGTTGGTTTCGAAAACAATATATAATGGCTTTCATTTTTGTGTTGGGATCTGATCAATTGATTATCAAATTTCTTAGTCGATTATCACAATCAGAGGCCCAAACCAAGTGATCATTGATTATAATTGATTAATCTGCCCATCACCATTCGATTCCTACACAATATCAATAGCATCATTTAAACTTGCAATGAAATACATACATACCATCAAAGGTGGCCATCTTTTCACATAATTTGAAGTTTCCTAAAACTTTTTTGAAGTTTGGTTGGTTAATGAGTGTGTTAAACCATCTGTTTACATTTACATACGGTGATCGGAAGGCTGGCTCTAATACCTGTCAACAAAAAGGTAAAAGTACAGGTACAGGTAATACAATATCTAGTTCTTTCTTGTTCAGTGGTAGAAAAACTCCAGCATTAAACATTAATAAATGACCTTGACAGACTATACTGATATTAATGTGCATTGAAACATGTTACTTCTTGCCAACTATGAATATTGTACCTTAAATAAATTTGAAAGAAAATGATCACTTTTTTAAAATTTTTAGAGACAGCAGTAAATCTCTCAGCATTTTTGGGCGATTTAAAAAGGCCTTAATGACTTAAAGCATTCTGCATAAGAAAGCTTTCCCCAAGCTTGTAAAACTCTAGACTCTTGTAAAACATAAGACAGGAAAGAGTTCATCAGTGCTTATTCTAGGATTTAATAAATATGGGGGAATTATGTGCAAAAATCGACGCAATGGAGAAATGTGGTAATTCCTAATCTTTGGTTATAATTAAAAATCCCCCACAAATCCAGAAAATATGGGGGATCTTTAAAAGAAGTGGGGGAATCCCCCTGCCTAGAATAAACACTGGTTCATCATTATCAGAGCCCTGGACAAGAAAGGTTACATTACAATTTTAACCTGAAAATTATCATGCAAACTTTAAGGTGGGGTACTAATTGACAAGATGATACCAATGAATTCCCACAACTAAGATTTTGATTGATTGACCAATTGGGGCTCAACACCACTTCCAATATTATTCAGTTACATTGCAGCAGCTGTTGTTTCTCCCACAGGGATTGACCTTAACACCAGTCCTCAGGCCTGAGACCTGTTGATTTTAGGGAGGACTGGTAAATGTTACCATGCTTCAGGCCAGTTGTAAATGGCAGAACTAAGTATTTCAAATCCGCCAAATTCTGAAAAATAATTGCCTTTCCAATACTAAATTTGCTTTGCCAGTTGGAAAACATTGTAGAAAAAGAAGAAATTGCTTATCAAAAGCAATTTCTTCTTTTCCAACAATGTCTCCTTGCAACTTTTCGCTTAAATTGCTAAAAATCAAATTATGTAATTTTTTTTGCAGGACCTGTTGCTATCAGGGAGGACCTGTTATATTTCAGACTTACAGGTCCTTCAGGCTGGTGGCAAAAAGTAGTTTGTGTAAAACCCTATCCCACCAGTCAAACCACAACGTTTCATCAGACATCAGCTGCCCATCTCACTTGGACAATCTACTTACTCTTTGCCTAATGGTGGGAGACTTACGACCCTTGTCACAATGACTTATGCCATGTAATATGAAATCAAACAGAGCAAGGATTCTAATTTATAATCCCAGGATTAACAGCTCAATGCATTACTAAATGAGCTAGCTGGGCTCAGCAGATAAGGCTTTGTTTATAGACATCGAAATTCTATTTATTTATTTTTTTTTCATTAAACTTTTAAAAATTTGAGTTCCTGCCAATGCAGGGAGCTCTTTGCAACAACACTTACATACTGGTAGGCTAGGAGTAGATCACAGCATACGGCTATATCTGCTTGAGAAATTCTTTCACCAACAAGATAGGTTTTGGTCTTTAAAACACCATCTAATACACCTAGAGCCTTCTTCATCTGTGCTTTTGCATTTTCTGTTTCCTACAATCAAACAAATTATGATTTTCATCAAGTTTACAAATAAATTAACAAATAACTATTTGAAGTACCGGTATGAGCTTCCCTACCAATGGTAACAATAATTTTTCTACTCCTTGCAAGTTTTTTACTCAATGGTACATTTTTTTTGTACTTTGTTTCTTTTACATGGTAATAATAATATATTTTCAATTTCATTTCGGCCAGCCAAGGATTATTTTGCCTTAACTAGAACAAGAACATTTATTTGACTAATTACCCTAAATGAAGGGTAGATTTTGTCATTAAAGATAAGGCTCCAGATAAGAAAATATTATTCCTCATCAAAGCCCTATGGTATATTTTAGTAGTTTAACTAATTAACCCTTTCCTGTTTTGAAAAAATTTAGATCTGTCCAAATTCAAAGGTTTTGCAGACAAAAATAAAAGTTGATTTAATTTGAAAAATAACCATTCAGTAGGGTAGAAAATAGTTTGGAAAAAGAAAAAATTGCTTGTCAGAAGCAATTTCTTCTTTTTTCACAATGTTTTCTCAATCATAAAATCACAGGCACGTAAAAAGCAGGGATTAAACAGCAAAGGGTTAAGGCAGAAAATAGTATAACAAAATGTTAATCAAAGTACAATATGTTAAATATCATGTCACAAACTCCTGAAAGTAACCATTTTAAAACAAATTGCTACAATCTCAAAAAAGATTCTCTTGTTATACCTCTCTTTCTTCCACAAATGCACACAAAATACAGCCATGGCTTTGTAGAGAGGATCAACACCCATTTCAGGAATAATTTTGGCTCAGAATATCATGTGCAAAAATATCTCATTTAGCCAAATCCAATTAGAAATAAAGATTTTTAAGCAGGAATTTTATAAAATTCTTCACAAAATTGCATTTTGTTCTGAGATTTTTCTCTCATTAAGCCAGTTTAAATGTCCTTTTCAGAGATTATGCTTACGGTGAAGGGACCTTTTATGGTGGTCGCTTAATAGAAGTGGTCACTTGAGCAATATCTACTGTACTTAGTTTAACTTATTTCTTGAGGGCACAAAGGCAGAGAACAGTTAAACCAAATGTTAATCAAAGTACAATATGTTGGATATCATGTCACAAACTCGTGAAAGTAACCATTTTTAAACATATTGCTACAATCTCAAAAAAGTTTCTCTTGTTATACCTCTCTTTCTTCCACAAGTCTACATTAAAATACAGCCATGGCTTTGTAGAGAGGATCAACACCCATTTCAGGGATAATTTTCACTCAATATCAAGTGCAAAAATATCTCATTTAGCCAAATCAAATTAGAAACAAGCAAATTCGTTGAATTCATATCCCCCGCCGAATATATTTTCATTGTCAATGGAGATTATATCAAACTAAGGTACAGGTTATCTTTTATCTACATCAACCTATAGTTTTCAAGAAATAGCGCAGAAACGAATGTCACTCTGATTGTATATGGCTTAAACAGTCAGGGGCAGTAACTCTAAATTCGACGGTCGAACCGGGTAACCCCGAAGATATACGCATGTCCTCTTTGTAGTGAAGCTATGTGCAAAGTTTCATTGAAATCGGGTCTATAGTTTTTCAGAAAAAGCACGGAAACGAATATCACTATGTATGTATATGGCTTAAACAGTCAGGGGCAGTAACTCTAAATTCGACAGTCCAACCGGGTAACCCCGACAATATGCACATGTCCTTATTGTAGTGAAGCTGTGTGCCAAGTTTCATTGAAATCGGGTCTATAGTTTTCGAGAATAGCGCGGAAACGAATATCACTATGTATGTAAATGGCTTAAACAGTCAGGGGCAGTAACTCTAAATTCAACAGTCCAACCCGGTATCCCCGACGATATGCGCATGTCCTCATTGTAGTGAAGCTGTGGGCCAAGTTTCATTGAAATCTGGTCTATAGTTTTCAAGAAATAGCCTAGAACGAATATCACTATGTATGTATATGGCTTAAACAGTCAGGGGCAGTAACTCTAAATTGGACGGTTGAACCTGGTAACCCCGAAGATATGCGCATGTCCTTATTGTAGTGAAGCTGTGTGCCAAGTTTCATTGAAATCGGGTCTATAGTTTTTGAGAAATAGCGCGGAAATGAATATCACTATGTATGTATATGGCTTAAACAGTCAGGGGCAGTAACTCTAAATTCGACAGTCCAACCGGGTAACCCCGATGATATGCGCATGTCCTCATTGTAGTGAAGCTGTGTGCCAAGTTTCATTGAAATCCGGTCTATAATTTTCGAGAAATAGCGCGGAAACGAATATCACTATGTATGTATATGGCTTAAACAGTCAGGGGCAGTAACTCTAAAATCGACGTTCGAACCGGGTAACCCCGAAGATATGCGCATGTCCTCATAGTAGTGAAGCTGTGTGCCAAGTTTCATTGAAATCGGGTCTATAGTTTTCAAGAAATAGCGCGGAAACGAATATCACTATGTATGTATATGGCTTAAACAGTCAGGGGCAGTAACTCTAAATTCGACATTCGAACCGGGTAACCCCGAAGATATGCGCATGTCCTCATAGTAGTGAAGCTGTGTGCCAAGTTTCATTGAAATCGGGTCTATAGTTTTCAAGAAATAGCGCGGAAACGAATATCACTATGTATGTATATGGCTTAAACAGTCAGGGGCAGTAACTCTAAATTCGACATTCGAACCGGGTAACCCCGATGATATGCGCATGTCCTCATTGTAGTGAAGCTGTGTGCCAAGTTTCATTGAAATGCGGTCAATAGTTTTCAAGAAATAGCGCGGAAACGAATGTCGGACGGACGGACGGACGTAAGGATGGACGGACGGACATGGCAAAAACAATATCCCCCCCCCCCCCCCCCCCCCCCCGAAAATTTTTTCGGCGGGGGATAATAAAATATTTAAGCGAGAAATTTTATAAAACTCTTCACTAAATTGCATTTTGCTTTGAGATTTTTCTCTCATTAAGCCAGTTTAAATGAAATTTCCGACAGAAAAATGAGAGAATCTCTCAATATCTATCCCTAAAATGATCCCTGCATTTACAATATCACAAAATTATTCCAAAGGGAATAGAATAAACATTTAATAAAAACACTCAGTTTCACTTTTCTTGAAAAAGGCCATTATTTGCAGAAGTATTGAAATACTGAGCGTTTTTATTAAACGAATTCCCTTTTAATTTCTATCTTTTATTTTCCTTATATTGATTAATTCTACAGAACGAGGGGATATTTTGATTTCAAAATGAAATAATTGGCCTAATGATTGCTCAAATTTTGCAAGTACTCATTGAAATCCTTTTGTCTGAATGACTCAGATGAGTACCCATAACATAAGATTTACATGAGAAATAAATATTTCAGATTGGCTTTACCCCCTCCTATCTGTAGCTCTGGTGAAAGTGAATTAAATTGAATTGAATTGGGGTTTTACGTCGCTTTCAACAATCTCTCAGTTATATTGCGACGACTGGAGCACCTAACGATGGATTCCTGGTATTTCTCACACCAGTACTACCACCACATCCCTTTCCCTTTCACATGACCTTGACCTTGTCACATGACCTTGACTTTGGTGTACAGCTTTGTATGTCAAATACTTTTGGAGAAAAGGAAAGGTTATGTTTTCGGGTTAAGTTTTTCGGACAGATGGACGGACAGACAGACAGACATGAGTAAAACAATATGCCCCCGATCTCTCGATACGGGGGCATAAAAATCAAGTCAATGTCAAGTAAATTCTGCTTAGAAATAAATCAACTGACATTTCCTCAAGCAAGTTTACCTATTAATTTCCTTTTCCTTCTTCCAAATCAGTAAATAGAATACAGGCATGGCTTTGTAAAAAGGATAATTTCTACAAACATTTGCCTTATCCTGATGAATTTAAATTTTGTTTCAAACAAAAAGCCAATTATTTGTACCAGAGGTGTGGAATTCCCATGCCTGACTTGTTTCACATGGGCTTTTACAATTACGGGCAAGTACATATTTCTAGGCCACTTGTCCATGGACAAGTAAATACCAGGCAGATCTTGGAATGGTACAAAATAGATCTAAAAGAATAGTCATCCCAATGTTAGTATCAAAAGGGTAGAAAACATTGCCATTAATGAAGAAAATGCTGGGTTACAGCATTTTCTTCATTAAAAACAATGTTTTCTCAATATAGACCTATCAATTATTTTTTCGGAAAAGTAGGAAATAGACTTTTACTAGCCCAAGTGGAGAAAATTAATATTTCCACACCCCTGATTTGTACATTAAAACCAGTCTTGTTCAAGTTTTTCAAGTACATGTAGTAAGTGGAAAGTGTGCAATAAGTCCAAGTCCAGACAGCTTGTCTCTGTGCAGGCTGATCCTAGTCTATTTGACTTCTAAAGTAAAGAGCATTAATGTTTTGAATGGTGGGTAAATGGGTAACAAATACAATTATTCATAAATCAGTTGTTTATAAGCAATGCTGCCACGTTGTTAAGATAAAGTACATATGTCAAGGAAACTCACTGTTAACATCAGCCTGCACATATGTGCAGTCTGATGTTATTCTCCACCACCTGTTTCTCACTTTCAAACCAAAATTGTCTTTAGATTTAGTTTTTCAAATAAAAATTGGCCTTTGATTTTGATGAAAATTTTTAGCCAAAATTTAATCAGCATGACAAAGGTTAATATAAAGTACATATGTCAAGTAAACTCAACTAAGAAATTTATGCAATCATCATAATATTCCTGAACAGAGTATACCTATTTCTTTACCTTATTTTCTTCCACAACAGTATATAGAATACAGCCATGGCTTTGTGAAAAGGATATTTCCTAGGTCAAATTCTATAAAGGAAATTCATTTCAGCTCAATTCTTTTCCAAATGAACCCAATTGTGTTGACATAGCCTTGGAATGGCAAGTGTTATTGTTGCATAAAAAGTGAGAT
Source organism: Fragum whitleyi (assembly GCA_948146395.1). Lineage (NCBI taxonomy): Eukaryota > Metazoa > Mollusca > Bivalvia > Cardiida > Cardiidae > Fragum > Fragum whitleyi. Next base: position 19,406,544 of record OX411544.1, read on the forward strand.
TTTATATAATCTCAGATATTTATCATGGAATTAACTTGTTACTCAAATTAAAATACATGTTCACCACCTAAAGTAAAACTTAATCTACCAAGGGAACAACTCTTAGATATATTTTATATGAATTATGCTCTTTTTCAATAATATTTAATCAGTATCAAGCAACTGGATTTTTTTGTTTAAATGGAGATTACACCGCTTTTAACACTATTTCAGTCATATTGCGGTGGCTGGAGCACCTATCAATGATTTCCTGGTATGTCCTACACCAGTACTACCAACACATCCTTTTCTAGCCTCCAGCTGCTATCCATCAAGCAACTGAAAGCTAAGCATAAGCATTTGCATGGGCCATTGCCATGCTCTTGTTTGAGTTGACAATTCAGTTGATTATCAGTGTTTTTGCATTGTCTATTCTATGATTCAAAAAGTAAGGGGGATTTTTTGAAAATCATCAACATTCCAATGTAAATGTAAAAAAATCCCCCCAATCACCTTCCAAAACTTATTCAAAAGGTGTGCTAAAATGCGCAATCCCTCCTCTTAGAATAGACACTGTTTATGTCACGGCTGTTAACCCTTGTCATGCTGAACCTGGGATATTTCTACTTTGGCAGGAGGTATAACAGGGCTCGTGTTTGACCCTTAAACCAGAGTTTTGACTCCCAAAAATAACATTTTGACCCTCATAATTTCCTGCAGGCAGTCATTTTGACCCACTGAATTTCCAGTTATACAAAATAAAAGATTATATATATCAATTGTTTTCTTCATACTACTACAAAAATCTATGTAAATGAAACAACAATAACAATAAAGTGTTTTTACACTTTATTGTTTATGATGTTTCAGTTATATAGATTACTTTAAAGACTGATAAGTTTTCATGTTTTGGCTTCTTCAAAAACCAGTTTTGGCCCCAAGAATTTTATGGTCAAGGGTCAATGACTACCAAATTTAAAATGCTAGCACAAGCCCTGGGTAAAGACAGAGATAAGCCTGCACATTATGTGCAGTCTGATCTTTTGTATATACAAGCCGATTTCCCTTTTTTAATCTAAAAAAATTAAAAATAATATTTTCCAATAAATGCGGACTCCCTGTGAGTGTACCCAGTTCTTTCAGCATTTTGATTTTGAAGCAATTTTACAAACATTTCTTATTCAGCTCGACAAAGGTTTTTGATATAGTACTGATGTCAAGTAAACTCTTCTAGGAATGCAACAACAATACTACTATTCCTAAAGAGAGCATACCCCTTTCTATACCTTTTCTTCTTCCACAAAAGTATATAAATACAGTCATGGCTTTGTAAAAAGGATATTTCAGTAAACCTGTACAAGATAGTTAAATCTAAGGGCTCCAATAGAGCCATCCGGAACACCACTCCGCCAATCTTAAGATCAACCTCGGATGTACATAGAAAAACCATTTTCAAAAAGTATGGGAAAACCATGGAAAAACTTGATGAAGTCAGTTAAAATGCGTTAGCCCTTGAATCTTTGAGCAAAAACATTCAACGTCGCCAACGGTACTCATTTAAGTCACTGACGTGAAACAATCGTATCCTTATACAAATATCTTAAGAATCTTAAATAATGGCTGAAAAATCTTAATTTTTGAGACTGATTCGTCATTCTCAAAAATTAAGATTTTTAAGCCGTTACTTACTGTAAAATACATAAATCTAAAGACAGCACCGGTTGTTTCCATGCTAGTTTTTCTTACACTGTTTACGCCTAACAAAATGCACAATTTTGTTACATACCCATCTGCCTTACATACATCTGAGGTCTGTTGCAGTTTACGGAAATGGCAGAGTGACGTTTCATAATGGGAAAGATTGTGGAAAAGAAGAAATTGCTTGTTATAAGCAATTTCTCCTTTTCCACAATGTTCTTCCAAAGAAGAGTTTGTTTTTTTTTTTCATAAAAATACTTCAGGATGCAAGCAAATGTTTTCTTCAACAAATTTTGCAGTGAAAAAATCTACAAGTTTGGCAAGTGTTAGAAAGGGCACTGCTCTATGCATTTGTTTTTCAAAATATTCTTATATGACCCTTGGGGACCTTCGGACTCCTCATTTGCAAATGGAAGGAGTCCCAACTGGTCAACAAAAAGTCTCAGACTCCTGGACTCCCCTTAGTGTCGAACCCTGCAATTAAATCCTATTTTATGTTTACCAATTAGAATTGTCTATCACACCATATGGTTTGAATGACAAGCAACAGATTACCATCAATCAATCTGATCTGGAGTCCAAAGTTATATATATTTCATGACTTATCCAAACTAGAATAAACAATTAAGGCATAAATCACCTACTCCTGGCCACTTCTGTTTTCAATGTACAAAAGGATCAATTTATCTGCAGGTATTATTTTAGGTGAGATATTGAGAGATTCTCATTTTTCAGCCGGAAATCTCATCGAAATGAGCTGATTGAGATTAAAATCCAAAAGCAATATGTAATTTAAGTGAAGGACTTGGTAAAATTTTTCACCAAAAACTCATAATTTCTCATTAGATTTTGCTAAATGAGATATTTTTGCACATGATAATCTGTGCCAGAATTAATCCACATGTCTGCTCATGAAAATATTTGCTATTTATCTTTAAATCATATGACCCATGAGAAATCTTGATTTTAAATCTTTGTCAAACCTAAAATTGTGGAATTCCTTAGAACCTGGCCTCGATCAAAACAATGATATACAACACAATTCAGAATATTTTCTGTGCTATAAAATTATGTAAACTACATAATTAATGTCAAAGCAATTACTTCATTTCCTTGAAAGCAGCCAAATTTAAACACTCAGGGATCAAGAGAAATGCGTCAAAATAAATTAAATTTATCCTATTTTATTCTCCACAATCCAGGATTCGACACTAATTTCAAAGAAAAAGCAGTCAAACCAACTCCCAACTTATGAAATCAAGGAGTCCATGCTAAACTTAGGAGACCCTCAAAACTATCTGACGCGAGTCCCATAGACCCTCTAAGGATCAACTTCAGAAATGAATAACAGACTGTTTCAAAATGTCTTCAATTCTTTCCTGAAGTTGAGCCCTACATATTCATTACTATCCAACATTTTTTTTACTAATCCCTAAAGAATATCTTATTGAAAGTTTTCACTTTAAGAAGAAGTGTATTTCTAAAGAAGGAACCCTTAACTTACAGAAAGGACCTATAATTTCCAAATCATCAAGTCCTTGGGACCCCCTTTTATTGACTAAAATCCAGTTAAAAGAAATGTTGGCAACGTTCAAATATATTTATTACCTGTTTATTAAACTGTGTTATTCCTAGACAGGGGAAAACCCAGGTACATGATGCAGGTAGAATTTCATTGCTCCCAAAGTTGACCCATTGTTGTACTTTAGCAGCATCAGATTGTGTCTTTCCATTCAACTGCTCATTTCCAACTGAAAAAGATTAGTTTAAAAGAGTTTTTACATTACTGTAACCCTCTCCACTAAGTCTGTCTTTTTGAGTGCCATCTTGTAAAATTTGTACACGTTTTTGGTCTTTAACCCTTTGCTGTTTAATCCCTGCTTTTTACGTGCCTGTGATTTTATGATTGAGAAAACATTGTGAAAAAAGAAGAAATTGCTTCTGACAAGCAATTTCTTCTCTTTCTACACTATTTTCTACCTTACTGAATGGTTATTTTTCAAATTAAATCCACTTTAAATTTTCGTCTGCAAAACCTTTGAATTTGGACAGGTCCAAAATTTTGTAAAACAGGAAAGGGTTAAAGCTCTAATCAGGACCAAAGATTGATATTTCTTTCTAATTCCTGAATTGAGAATTTATGATGAAAATAACTTATACCAAACACAGAGGCACATGTAAGAGGGGGTAACACTAGTCTGAAATCTTTATTCCTGATTGAAACACTAAATTATGGGTACTCATTTGAATCTTCTTGTTGAAACGGTTATAACAAGTACCAACAATGTAGGACTTGTGAAAGTATTATTGAAAACCTTAAATCGAAAAAAACAACAGAATATCACATATATCTATAACTGCAAGGAATTTAAAAATATGATTTAATTAAGTAATAGTGGTATTCAAGAAAAGAATTTATCTGTTAGTTCAATACAAGGTTTGAGAAATTATTGGTTTAAATTTTAATGAGCCATTGAGGTCCTATATCTCTAGCTTCAAAGGTGAAATCTTACCATATAAGGCAATTGCATTGCTCTCAAAAATAGCATCACCAGAACTTGACTCATATGCTGGAACCTATAAAAGAGACATAAATGAAGTTCAACCAGAGCTACAGACAGATGGAGGGGGTATTTTGGATGAAATATTTCACTTGGCCCTGCTCAAGCCCTATTTTATGGTAACTCATTGAAATAGTCTCAACGTGATGATTCAAATGAATACCCACAACATAAGGTTTCATTTGAAAAAAAGATTTTAGACTCAAATTACCCACTCTTATCTGTGCATCTGTCAACTTTATAACAAGTAAACTAGTAATGTGAATTGTGTAAAACGGGGAATAAAACACATTCAAAACATCTTTGTTTTGCCAGTGAACCAAAAAATGTTAAGAGCACAAATAAGGCAAATTTCTATTGATTTGATTTAAGAATATATTCAGATTAACTTTCATTAATCTTTGAAAAGGCCCAGACGCCAGTTTCAGAATTATTGATTGAATGGGGTTTTACACCGCTTTCAACATTTTTTCAGTTATATTCGCAGTGCCTGGAGCACCTAACAATGGATTCCCCGTATTTCGCTCACCAGTACTACCAATACTTCCTCTTGGAGCTTCCAGCTGCTATCTCACATAGGTCTATTTTTATAAACCCATTAGTTTCAGTTTGAATGTTGAAATCTAAAAAGTACTGCTACTGAAACAGGATGGGCTATTTCTGGAGAATCGATTTATTGCAAGAGCATGTTTAGGGATTCAATTACTGTTCTCCAAGAATTAGAAACATGTATAACGAAATGATGGATGAATTCACTTAATTGTAAAATTATCTATCAGACATGGCGACAGCAGATAATGAGGTGGAAAGTGGGACCCCTCAGAAGCCTAATTATTTCATTGAGAAATTTATTAGAAGTTTTATAATACAGTCAAATGGCCAATAGCGGATCACTAGTGAGAACTTTGTTGATTATTTTTCAAAGAAGCGTGTCAGAACCCCGATTTTAGTCTTAGGAGGCAATAAAATTTGTACGCTCTGAAGTGCAACATACATCTTTAGTCAATCAATCAAAACAGTTGCATCGTCCGGGAAATAGTAGTAGCCATTTCCAGATCAATTTGGCCAATAGCGGATCACGTGATAAGATTACTCTTGGGGCTGTCTCAAAATGATTTTGACCTATCATCACTGTCAAACCAACATGTTTTCTTCCGTTAGAAGTGATTTTTACAATAATTTTGTCATTCCATTATTAATTGAGTAGGACAAACAAAATCATTGAGCATACATTTATTTATTAAGCTTCTTATAACACAAATTAACTAATAATCAACATTTTGAAGATTTAACTGTCTAAAAAATGTATAAAACCAAAGGTTTTTATATATTTCATCAATCCAAACTTAAACTTTGTTTTTAGACTGGTTTTTAGACTGCATCAATTTGAAATTGTAATATTCTATTAATTGCCTTCTGTGTAAGAAACATTGTATCAAAATGTTACATTTAATCCTATCTTTTTTCATTTTCCAATTCCCAGGCTGTCTACCAGGTCTTCTAAAAAATATAGGAGTTTTAATAGGAATATTTTTAAAAAAAAGAATAGGAGTTTTTAGCTCATTTAGAGTAAAAATATAGGAGTTTTTCCAGTGAAAATTGTTTATCCTATGCTCTTATACTAACAATCCTTACCTCCACTCTTGCTTTTTCTATGTTAATTAATGTCTAGATAAAGTAACCTTTCAGTTCCATAGCATCACAGTCCAGACAGGAGGCTGCTGTAGAGCATCATGATGATCATCATCACCTGAATTGGCACCTTAAAGGCTGGTGTCCTATTCAACTGCCTTGTAGGCGACCAAACAGGTGACGAGGAACAGATGAAGTGCACCAAAGCATTATACAGGATGGTGATGCTATGGAAAACATAGAGATTCTCTTACCTGAAGAAAAAGAACCAAAGAGCAGTATCAAAGCAATATTTACTATCTGATCATATATCGGCAATACATTTTCCTAAAAATATAGGAAATATTTTCAAAATATAGGAGTTTTATAGGAATATAGGAGGTGCTTAAAAATATCGGATTTGGACCCAAAATATAGGAGTTTAATAGGAATATAGGAATCGGTAGACAGCCTGAATTCCTGATTTTTCAAATCCTAAAATTATCATTTGCTTTAGTATCTACCCATTTACACATGGCACAATTTTGGACTGGTTGAAATTTAAAAAGAATAAGTACTGTACCAGAATTTTAAAGTATCACATTTTTCAGTTATGGAAAATGGAAAATATGGGCCTTTTCAGTTGAATCCATTGGAAAGAAATAGAAATCACTTCAGGCCTTTTTCTAAGGTTTAGGGGAAAGGTGGCGGGTCCTTTCTGAAGGGGAAAAATTCACTGGGAGGGGAATTTTCGCATCACATAGTAAAATATCAATCAAAAGTCATGATATTTGTGTGTTTTTAACTACGGATCAATGATCAAGGCATGTAAGCTCATTTAGATGATAATTTTTGCCTCAAGAATTTGTAGACATCTTTTTCAATCATAATGGCAGGTTTTCCGTTGACTTGTCAATTTAGGGGGGCGGGGGGTCATTATTTCCACCCAAGCTCAGTATTTAGGGTCATTTGTTCATATAGGGAGACACAAAAATTGTTAAGCAAATAAAATATGAATATTTGCATTTGGATGCAAAGCACATTTTCTACACCTGCCTGTACATAATTAATAATGTATGTATAGTCATTATAGGCACTTATAAGTTAAAAAAAATTTTTTAGGTAATTAAAACTCCAAATTTCTGTACCTATTTTTTATCTTACTGAAGAAAACTTTTTTATCAACTAAAAATCAAATTTCTGTGGAAAAAATATATGTTCATAACCTGTCTTTGTGTTCTTTCTTCTTTAAGAGTCGTCTTTCTAAATAATCAATTATGAAACAGTCAAAGGAACAGATGTAGAATCAGGGAAACTGTCTCTGAATTAACTCAATAAACTATGGAAAAAAAACACACACACAAAAACAGCTATTTAAAATCAAACACAAACTCGGTAAAATTAGGTCATTTATAGGATGAAAATTGGTTGCAGAATGTTTATTCTAAAGTAATCGAAGCTCTTTTTACCTAAATTAGTATATTCTTACTCTTATAAAATAGTTCTGTTGAATAAATCTATAAATTGCGTATCCGAATTTTATACCTGTCCGGTAACTGGTACAGTTTGGCTAGTGACCGTCAGTTTTTTCTGATACCTGTTTCGGTATTTTTTTGCTTTTTAATGCCAAAGCAATTAAGTGCTTGCATTTTCTAGACCACAAAGAGATTTCTTTAATACTTTTCCCCTTGAAAAATTATTGTTTTCCTCCATAATCGTGTTTTTAAAACAGCCGACGAGTGCTTGCAAAACATGACAGTCCCGGCAAAAAGCACCCCAAAAATATGTCTTATGGCTTTTAAAAGGCATTTAGATTGATTGGCAACTACTAACGAAAGAGATTTTAAGGTTTGGAAATGAAGTTTTGCTTTTTCAGTACATGGCAGATAATTTTTTTTATCAAAAATGATATAAAGGGCATCTAAATTGTGTCCAGGTGTATCAGCCGATTTTTATGCGGGAGTTGTTTTTATTTAAAATGCGAAATAATGCAGTTTGTATTTTGTTCGTAAGGTAAAATCCTTTAGAGGCCTTTTGGATAGGGGAATTTTTATCTGAAATAGGGGAATAAAGTATATGTTTTCAAGAGGGGATTGGGGCCGAATTTCGGCCCCAAAAACAGCATAAAAAAGGCCTGCACTTGTACACTTGCAACTCACTTGTACACTTGCAACTAGAATGACAGTTCTAACCACCTACCTGTTACCAGACAAAATTTTCACTTCGTAACTACTGCTTGATCAAAGCTGTCGTTACGAGATTTAAGAATAACAACGACGACATGTATTGTTAAAAAAATCTTCTTATTCTTGGTAGAAATTAGCTTGGGAAACAAAAAGTAATTTGCTACAACCAAATCGTCATGTACACTTTGTTTTCCTGGCCCATGCCATATATGTTTACACTTATCCTTGCGGAAAATCATTTATTTTGTTTTGCGATATATAGTGAATCTAAACAGTTTTTTAAAGCAGTTCTTTTGCAGAACCTTCTGGTATTGTTGACAACAGTGCCTTTAACTTATTTTCATGATGTAACTGTATCAAATTTTGATAGAGGCTGCAGACAACTGGTGGGAAGTGATGGGGCCTTAAACATACTTGATGAAATAAAATCTTTGAAGAAATTGTGTATGGCAAGCAACCGAGGCTTCTTTTGCAGTCCTGTTTTCTTTTAAAAAAAATTAAGTATCTTTAAAACATTGGAGTTGTAGATTGATTGAAAATGATAAAATCATTCCCCAAAAGCAATTATTACTTTTCTAACAACCATAATTTGGGCCAATTTTTCAAAATTTCCAACACTTTTTCCCCTTTGATCTGATACATTTATATGGGTAGAAAATCTGATATTTATGGCCAGATACTTCTGTAATCTCCTACCTACCACCTTTTTCATTCAAGACATAGATCTAGTTAAGGTATTTTTGGGGAAAACAAGAGCTGTCACTGTAAGATGACAATGCCCCCGACACCGCTTTGATTTTAAATTATGGCCAATCTATGTTGAAGGTCAAGGTCATCCAGGGGTCAAGGTCACCAAAGTATGTGCCTACAGAAAGGTAATGTACCAAGGAATGTTGTGGTAAAGTATGATGCGAATATGTTAAGTAATAAGGAAGTTATGGCCAATGTTAAAGTTTTTGGACGGAATGACGGACGGACAGACTGACGGACGGACAAGTCAAATTTATGATGCCTCCCTATCGGGGGCATAAAAACTACCAATATTATAGCCCTTTAACATTTAGACTCAACAAACAATTTTAAACACTTTTTTCACAAAAAAAAATTTGTGAAAGACGAATGACCTCGTCACATGAGGTTGACCTTGGTATCTGTAGATGCGCACTATTGAGATCTAACAACTATGAACATGGTATTTTGAATAACCTTGCAGTAATTGGCAATGTTGGTTTTTTTTTTTCATTAGTGTTGCAGACAGACAGACTGAAAATGGTCAAGCAATATTATCCCAATCTTTCTTTCAATGAACTGGTATAAAAAAAAATACAGCAAGATTTTCAAAAATTCTAGGAAATTTCATCAGCTACTGCTGTCAAACAACGACATTGCTTAACAGATAACTGATCTAAATATAGGTCGTTTCTCAATTTAATACAATGTTTTCAGAATTAATCAAAACCAGATAAGAATGTCTTATCATTTTTTCATCAAGAACTTCAATATATCAAATCAAAATGCATAAGTAGCTAGATTTGACGTGGTTATCTCTATAAAATATTTGGTTTGCTTATTTTGAGACGACCCCTATGATGCGCACAGCTGATCCACTAATGGCGAGAAAGGGTTGGGGATTGTTTCTTTTTATTGTACTCAAAAAGGTGGATAAAACCATGCGAAAGCATAGAGAACCAACAATTTATGCCCCCTTTTCGTGATTTCATCCACTTTTTGAAGACGTTCTCGTTTACTCGCCTTCAATTTTGCAGACAAATTCTTTTCTTTGAAATTCCTATGACGTAATCTTTCAGTCGAACAGACGCTTGACTAGCGCTCAGTGTTCTGGCGAGGAAGAAAATAGTATGGGACAAATGTCTCATGCTAGCTAAAAGGTTAGGGACATTTTTGGAAAACCTGAGACACTTTCTAAAAACTAAATTTTAATTCAATTTTTAATTGTTTCAAACAACTGATATATTAGCTGTATATGAAATTATAACTTTATGATGTTAAAAGTTTTCAAAAAAAAAAAAAAAAAAAAAAAAAAAAAACCAAAAAAAACCCCAAGTACCTCCAGATCTCTTCTGGAGTTTTGATGAACTGAACTTGAATAAACTAAGGCGTCGGTCTACATTCCAGGTCATTATCTCTCAAACAACTTAAGTCTCAGGCTATCAAACACGATTTTAGCATTTTCTTATGTCTTTTTGCGAGTCTTGAGTTAAGCCGTGATGTAGAAAATGCAGACGATTTTTTTCATCGCCGCGATTTTTCGTTGATGAGTCCTTGTCAGAACTCGTCTGCTTTAGGGATGGGCACCGGTACTTTGGTATCGGTTACTCCCGGTACCATGAGGTCCCGAGTAATTGGTATCGGTTCATTTTGAAAGTACCGGTTCCTACTTCCGGGACTTATGCAATTTAAGAAAATTTCATAACAGCCTTGTAATATTTGTTACAAAGTTATTTACTCGCAAAATACCAATGTAAATATGCCGACGATCTTACTGATTTGTTCGTGTTTGAGCTCTGTGAAATATAGAAGGAAGTTTATACCAGACGATCGTGTAATGTCAATTATAATAATTGATAGGTTTTTTTTTTTGTTTTTGTTTTTTTTTTTTCATTTTGCCAAACGCAGATTTCGGATGAAGACTGAAATTATTTGATTAATAATTTTAAATTAAATGTTTCCTGAGTCTCAGAAAATTGCATTATTTCATGTTTTCAAAGATTTTAAAGTATTGCATGTCGCCACTTTGTCGCCAAATAATTGAAACGAGTGCCGATCTAAGCTCCTGTTACGACTTTATCGCAATCAATCGATGAGTAATGAAGACGGAAACTGACGAGAAATTCAAGCTGTCATCGTAAATTATAATCATGGTACTAAGAATTCATACTCGCATACCCCGCTCGATCGGAAAGGGTGAAAAAGATTATTTTACATTGTCTTCAATTCTTTTAGATAAAGACCTACCTGCGGTGAAAATATGAAATAATCGCATTTCCTCATATTAAATCCAACAACATCCTCAAATAAAGCAAATAAATATATCCTCGTGAAAGAAAGGGTTTGATATCTCACGAGAATTTACAAGCGTGCGCCGCGTGTCAAGTCTAGATGCAGCCCCAAAAATAGCCGAACACCTGTTGTCGGCGCCTTTGATGACCCGTTCTCCCTCCTCGAAAAATAAACTGTTCTGGACGCTTTACTCGATTACAAAAAGTTTTGTAGATTCGCCAGATAGACACGTGGACTTAATGTCGGATTATTGGAACAAAAAATAAATACCGGTAATTTCCATCCTCGGATACCCCGGGGTATCCGAGGATGGGTAATTTCTTTCTTTGGTTGTAATTGCACAAATCTTCCATATTTTTGGATAACAAAAATATAATCGTATTTCAGACGAAATTTAGATCATGATTCTGTCGCTGCTTTTACACAAAACAACTTAATCACAACTAGCGCCTCGCTATACATTTATTGTTTCATCTTTGTGGTAAGTTGTTTCCGTCGCCTACGGTATTTTAAAGTCCGAGTTTATGCACGATGTTCGACATGCCGAATTTACTGTTTTTGAAGATAAGGCCCAATATAGCTGCTGAGGGTTATGTTATCACAAGTAGGCCAAATAATGATTTAGCTTTGAATTGATAGGTGTTTCCTACATTAGAAAGAGCTCAAAACGGTACTTGACATAGTACTTATTGCTTATTAACGGTCAGACTGTTCACACATAAGAGTACTACGCCAGTGTGAAGTAATTGGTATCGGAATCGTTAGGAATCGGTATCGTTTAAAAAGTATCGAGTAGGTATCGGAATCGGTTAAATTCTAACGGTGCCCATCCCTAGTCTGCTTCAATCTATTTATCCTATTTGAATCTCGATCTCGGAACTGTGTGATGTTTGGTGGAAAAAAAAGAGAAATTGCCGGACATTGTTTAATTACTTATCGACGGAACAGTCACGAACGATTTCTATGCAGGCTACTATGCGACGCATAACGATGGCGTGTTCGATTCGAAATCAAGATACAATTCGTTCTTTCGAGTATTTCTTAATTTTTGACGACTTGAAATAACACATAATGTCTCCGAAAAATCAAAATATTTTGAATTTGAATATTTTTTTTTCTAATTTAATTAATTTTGACTTCTTTAAATTATATCGGTCATGCATATTGTGTAAACAGTCAACCATCCCCGCGTTTAAAGTTAGTAATCAAACTCGACGTCAAAACACCCCGGGAATTTTATTTTCGCACGTGAGGATGTCCAGAGTTGACGCGTTGAATTCTGGGATAGTATGTAATTTACATTTGACCTTTAACCTTGCAGTAGGTGTTAGTTTGGAAAATCCTTGCTACTTTCACTTTAAGTACAATTGAAGTCGTTCAAGGCCGTTTCAATTGAAACTCGAGCGCATATTTACATGGGACAAAAGTCGCATCTTGCAAAGATTTTATGGAACATGTACATTTTTTAAGCGAGATTGTCGCAGAATCGCGGCCTCGCCAGATCACTGAGCGCTTCGTCGGTCTGAAGCACTTCAACAACAATGTGAACTGTCAAAATTTTGTTATGCTACGAAGAGATGGACAGTGTCTTGGGATAGAGTATTAGTTTCTTCTTCGGCATTTGCAAGTGAAAGTAATTGAAGATGGAAATCAAAGTGAACTGTTATTGGTCATGATCCGCTATTGGCTAGTTGACTGTATGATAAGAAAAAGCTCCAAATTTGAAGTTGTAAGGCAACTTTACAGAGGTCATGGCAAAAGCTGTGTGGAATTTGTTGAGTCTGATTTATCTATATCTATATATACTGCCTGACTCCCCTTTCGGGTATTACTGGCAGGTGCGCGTCTGTGCTGGAATAAGAACTGTTAGTCATTTGTTAGGGTGCCAAATTTTAAAAGTATTGTGAGTGTTAGATTAAAAGATCTGGTAAAACAATTTTGGTTATTCAGGGACGGCTCACTATCTGGAAAGAATCAAGACTCTTCTTGAATGCGGCAATATCGGGTTGCTGTATGATTGTTTCTGGTAGGCTGTTCCAAAGTATCACTGTATAAGGAAAAAAAGAATATTTAAAGTAGGAAGCATTTGTGTGCATCTGTCTAAAAGATTTTGTGTGCATATGTCGGGTGATCCTAACTGGTCTTTCAAGATAAGTTGGTATGGGTACTGCAACAAAACAATTCACAATTTTATAAAACATGGTGACTCTGGTGATGTCTCGTCTATATTGAAGAGTTTGCCAGCCAAGATCCTTCTGCATGCAGGTGACACTGTCATAATGAGAAAAATTATTTTGAACCCATCTTGCTGCTCTACGTTGTACTTTTTCTACTTTGTTGATATAGGATGTTGTGTAAGGGCTCCAAACAGTTGATGCATATTCTACCTGGGGTCTAACCAGTGTTTTGTATGCTGTTTCTCTGATCTTCTTATTTTTGGTCTGGATGTTTCTGCGGAGAAAACCTAAAGTTTTATTTGCATTAGATGTTATATTGTCAATATGCTTGTTCCAGGAAAGATCTTCAGATATAGTAACACCTAGGTATTTGGCATTGTCCACAGTCTCTAGCACTTGTCCGTGTAGCCTGTAATCAAAAGAAATCTTTTTCTTCTTTTTAGTAATATTTAGGACAATGCATTTGCTAGGGTTAAACTCCATTTCCCATTTTTTCTCCCACTGCATTAGCTTGTCTAGATCTTCTTGCAGGGTGATACAGTCTTGCTTGTTATCTATAGCTAAGTAAACGGCGGTGTCATCTGCAAACAAACGAACTTGGGAGGTGATAGTGTTAGGAAGGTCATTAATATATAAGAGAAACAGAAGAGGGCCAAGCACTGATCCCTGAGGTACTCCTGACGTGACTGGTACTTCCGATGAGCATCCACCTTCTAAGACTACTTTCTGTGTTCTGCCTATAAGAAAAGATTTAATCCACAAAAGGGTAGCATTGTTAACTCCATGTTCCTGCAATTTATACAAAAGTTTAAGGTGGCTAACTTTATCAAAAGCCTTGCTGAAGTCTAACAAAACTAGATCAGTTTGTTTTCCTTCAGTAAGGTTTCTGGCAAGATGGTCGGTCAGTTGCAGTAGTTGTGTTTCACATGAGCGCCGTTCTCTGAAGCCATGTTGTAAATCATAAAGAATATTATTTTTGTCAAAATGTTTAGTTAGATTTGATGCTACAATATGTTCAAGAACTTTACACAATATACATGTTAAGGATATAGGCCTGTAATTTGCAGGATCTTCTTTGTTTCCTTTCTTAAAGAGTGGTGTCACGTTTGCCTTCGTCCATACCTGGGGGAGGGTGCCTGTATCTAGGGATTTCTGAAAGAGAATTTGCAAAATAGGAGAAATTTGATAACATAAGTTTTTAAGTACTAAAGGTTTGATGTTGTCAGGTCCTGCTGCTTTGTCTGGTTTCAGGTTGGATATTAGCTTTTGTACTCCACCAGTGCAGATTTGCCTTCTGTCCCTTACAGAATCAGAAAATATTTAATTAAATCGTGGAAAACAGGATATTGTAACATTATCTTACCTTTCCCAGGGGAAATTTGGACAGAAAGGATGAAGACTGGTTAGTTTCACCGAATTTGAATGAGGAATCAACGGTCACTTTTGCGCCACTGTATTCGGCGGCAATAAGAGCTTTAAACGCCCTGAAGTTCCCTGGGTAGGTGAACAAAGTCTGAAATGAAAGATGAAAATGGTCAGCGGTAGTGCAATACGTCAATTAAATAAAGGTTACATAGAAAAGAAAAGTGGAATCTGAGAGATTTTGAATCAAGATGATTAATTTAGGCCCTTGTAACGCTATCAAGAAAGTTGGTATAGACGGAGATGCTGAAGATATTGATGGATTTTGAAGAAAAATGCCACGCAAACGTACACCAGCCGCCATTGTACCGGTTGAAAAGGAAGTTGATATTTTGTGTATTTCCGTTTCTGCGCACTACTCACAAAATAAGTTCATTGGCACCCGGATGTTTCTGCAGCAACTAGACTAATTCACTGACATCTAATTTTCGCTGCAAATATGGTAAATTCTCTTTTTAAGTTCACATTTTTCTCATTTGCTTGCTATGTATCGAATATTTTTTAGTTTCAGGTTCTGTAGATCTTAATTTTAATCTTCATTTAGTAAAAATCGCGAAAATTGCACATTTCTTTCATTTCTAAATTATCCATGTAATGTTGTGGGTGGAGTAAGAAGATGCCAACTACATTTTTATCGTCCTTTGGCGAAATTTGTTTCATTATTATGTTGTTAAGGATTTTAAGTATTACAAATCTTTTATGCGTGCTCGAATCTGATTTTGTAAGAATTTAAATGGCTCATAAACTGAAAAGAAAGGAAGCACTGTTTCTTATGAGTCAAGAATGGTAAAACTCTTCCTGAAACTACCTTGGGAATTTAAGCCAGAAGACACAAAGTTCTCAAAACAATTGAAGGAAAGGTTTTCCTAAAACAGAAACAGCAGAATGACAGAACAGACTTAAAAACGGAACACGGTAAAAGTGGAACTTGTTCTGTTATTCTGTCATAATTGTGTTTGTTCTGGCATTCTGTGTTTCATTGTTCCTTGAATAGAGCAGGGCGGTTCCGCTGTTCAGTGCATCTTGTCTTTGTCTCCAGGACAAGGTTTTTCATGACCTGCCGTATTTTTGAACTCCTCGTGCATTTTTTCTTGCTGTGGTTAAATTTTTCATTCCAACATGATCTGTCGGCATGTTAAGTCCAAACTGTATGCCAATCATATGTCCCCATTCTTCTCTCAGTGGACAACCATAGTGATCCTGCACATTTAGTAGTGGTTTGGTGAATTTCGGCCGCGTCATAGGAAAAGGGGCCTTTTTGTACAATTCTTGTGAATGCAATGCCTCTTCTATTCATGGACAGATTTGGATGAAACTTACACAAAATGTTTGTACTCACCTTACCCTGAAAATATTGTGGCAGTTTGGTGAATTTCAGTTATGTCATGGAAAAGGGGCCTTCTAGTAAAATATCTTGTGGATGCAACTCCTCAACTGACCCTGTGCATATAATTGCGGTTAAGTGAATATCCACTGCAGGGTTTTCATTAGCATCAAAAAGCCAAGAGTCAATGACCCTTGAGTCAAAATTTCCAAGAGTCAAAATGAAAATCTCAAGAGTCAAACTGTGTCTGAAGTGAATCAGCCCCCCCCCCCCCCAAAAAAAAAGATAAAAATAAGAAAAAAATATTAATAAATCTATTGAATACTTTTTCATTATCATAATACTTTTGTCCAATGGGTGCCTGTCAATTTTTTCACTCTCACAGTTCATTAGTTTCTCATCATGGAATAATTACTAAGGAGCTTTTTTCAGACAAAAGGTTAGTCTTAGCTTCTGTAAAAGGGAAAAGGATTTGAGGTTGCAAATGCTAGAAAGAGTTTCTAATTATTTTTATTTTTCCTCAAAAGAAGTTGGGTTGAACCACGAAAACCAATGACAATTCACAAATGATCCCCCTTTTGAATTTATTGACTTTCTCTTTACAATTTCTTTGCTTTATGATGAATTATATCAGTAAAGAGGTAGGATAAGTGAAATCTGAGCTAAAGTAAAGGGGTTTGAGCTGCAATTTAACAGGTGTCAACAAACTGTTACGTACGATTGCCGACGCATATCGATCACCGGAATGTGTTAATTGCCAATCAAGCTAGGTGTTATCAGATCACCAATTAACTGTTTTCCAATAATTTTACACACTTCTTATGACCCTTGACGCATGGTTGCTTATTTTCAAGAGTCAAAATGACGCACAAGCTCAAATTTCGAAGAGTCAAATTTCTATCATTTTGATTTCTCGAGGGTCAAAACCCGGGGTCCCGGGTCAAACGAAAACCCTGCACTGCCTCATGGAAAAAAGAGCCTTCTTTTAGAATTTCTTCCGTGAATTGACTGATTTGGATGAAACATTCAAAAAATGTTCCTGACCTTATGCAAATTGTCGTGGTTTGGTGAATATCAGCCGTGTCATGGAAAAAGGGGCCTTAGTGTTAAAAATCTTGTGAAAGCACCTCCTTTACCTTTATTTACCAATATTGATGAAACTGTCACGTTGTATGTTGAAATTCAGCTGTGTCATGTCAAATTACTTTTGAGCACAACTCCTCCTACATTAAGGACAGCTTTTGATGAAACTTTTACAAAATATTCCTTGTGCATATTGTCACCAGTGTTCTGGCAAGGAAGAAAAAAATATTGGACAAATGGCCCCAAAAGTTGGGGACATTTGTGAAAAACCAGGGACACACTTTCATAACCAAAAATGACATTATATTCAATGTTTATTTGTTAAAAAATAAACGATATACTAGCAGTAAATGAAATTATAAGGTAGATCTATTAAAAGGTTTTAAAGAAAAAAAATATAAATAAGGTAGCTTCCTAGTTCTGTTCAGAGGTGCGATGAAATGGAGTAGATTGTAGTTGTGTGCAACTTTTTTTACCATTTATGGAACCAAATCTGAATGAACTAAGCCCTCAATCTACCTTTCTAGTCATCACACCAACAACTCAAGTCTCAGACTTTCAACCTCGAGTTTGTGAATTTTTTTATGTTTTTTTGCGAGTCTTAAGTCAGACTGTAATGAAGAAAATGCAGATCATTTTTTTCATCACTGTGATTTTCCGATGACAACAGTCAGTGCAAGAACTTGTCTGCTTCATTCTATTTATCCCTTTTTGAATCTCCAATTAAAAACCGAGCGATGATTTGTTGGGGAAAAAATTGAAATTGATGAACAATGTTTAATTATTTCACCAGGGCTTGAAAATTCTTGAAATTTCTACTCGTCCTGCTATACAAGAAAATATAGTAATACATTGATTTCATAAATGAAATTTTGCAAAATCCACTCGTCCTGCTTATATAGACAAAGAAGGAAAAAAATCATGCAGGACGAGGGGACGAGTAGAATTTTCAAGCCCTGTAATCACCAATAGACCAGTCATGGATGATTACACCCGATTTCTATGCAGGTTACTATGCAACACAAAAGGATGGCATGTTTGATTCGAATTCAGGATGTAGTTAATTCTTTTGAGTATTCCTTAATTTTTGATGACTTGAAATGACAAATAATGTGTACAAAAATTAAAATCATTAAAGTCAAACAGTCTTTTCTAATTAAATCAATTTTGATAACTTGAAATTATATGGGTCATGCACATCATTTAAACCTTTGCTGTTTAATCCCTGACAAGCAATTTCTTCTTTTTCCACACTATTTTCTACCCTACAGAATGGTTATTTTTCAAAGTAAATCCACTTTAAATTTTCGTCTGCAAAACCTTTGAATTTAGACAGGTCCAAAATTTTGTAAAACAGGAAAGTGTTGAACAGTAATCCATCCGGTGTCTAAAAATACTAATCAAACTCTACCTCAAAACAGCCTGGGGAATACCGCATGTGAGGCCTGAAATTGTGCAGGGTTGATGCACATTCGGAACACCACTCGGCCAATCTCAAGATCAACCTCAGATGTACATAGACAGACTATTTCTAAAGAATTATGGGAAAACCTTGTGAAAACTCATTGACATCAGTTAAAATGGCGTTAGCCCTTGAAATTGTGTATGAAAACATTCGACATCGCCGACGCCACTTGTTTAAACTTTAAGTCACTGACGTCAAACCATCATATTCTTATATAAATATCTTAAGATTCTTAAATAACGACTGAAAAAATCTCAATTTTTGAGAATGATTCGTCATTCTCAAAAATTGAGATTTTTCAGCCGTTATTTACTGTAAAAGATATAACTGTACAGTGCTAGTTTTTCTCACACTGTTTCTGCCTAACAAATTGCACGATTTTGTTACATACCCATCCGCCTTACATACATCCAAAGTCTGTTGCAGTTTACGCAAATGGCCAAGTGATGATATGGGTTGATGCATTGAATTCTGGGATAGTAAATAATGTACATTTGACCTTGATATATATAGCAGTTACAACTGTTTCATGCTGAGCCATCGATATGTACCAGGGCTTGAAAATTCTACTCATCCTGCAGGATTATTTCCTCCTCTGTAAATATAAGTAGGACAAGTGGAATTTACAAAATTTCACTTGAATCAATGAAATACTTTATTTTCTTACTGAGCAGGACTATTAGAAATTTCAAGATTTTTCAAGCCCTGTCAATGTGTACAGAATGATCTTTGTCTATAGCTCCTACCAAAGCAGGAATATTCAGGGTTCAGCATGACTAGAGTTGATAGCCAGCCCCAGCTCACCCAGCTGAAGAACTGGGTAGCAGTGGGTTTAAACCACTGACTCTCTGTCAGGAACATGAAAACATCTGGATTGAATGTTCCAGAGCAATATTTTAAGCTAAAGCAATCAAACTGATATAAATTATTAAAACCTAAAACCCTGAAACAAATAGATATTTAGTAAAATTGTGGTTGTTGTATACTTTCAGGGGAACGAAAACTCCCTTCCGATGGAATTATGCTCAAATTGTAAGTATACATTAGTTTTGATTATACTTTTTATGCCTCTGCATCAATTAGAAAACACACATCGGAAGTGAATTGTAATTTTAAAAAGAATTTTAGTGGAAAAGAAAAGGCACATATTTTTCAAACATCCAGGTTTAACATGTTGTTTCATGTGAACTTAGCCACAATGTTTAATGATGTGTCACATAGCTTTAAAAGTATTGGATGTGGCTTTGTGGAGGGTCAATTGAAAGTGTTTATTTTTTTTTTTAAATTTTCTCCAAAATCATTTACATGTATTTGATGAAAAAAGAAATATTATTAGGCTTCAAGCAGAAATCATCAGTGGGCTATCAAAATAACTTTAGCTTATTCAAGCTGTATTTGTTATTAATGTTATCTTGAATGTTCATACATTTTTTTTTATTTCAAAATTTAACTCTTGTCATGCTTAGCCCGGAATATTCCTGCTTTGTCAGGAGCTATAGACAAACATCAGCCTGCACATATGTGCAGTCTGATGTTGTCTACACCACCTGTTTCTCATTTTTAAACCAGAATTGTCAATAGATTTAGTTTTTCAATTAGAAATTGACCTACAGTTGGTACTTTCAGTGCTTTTTGCCCTTTGATTTTGATGAAAATTTTAGCCCTAATTTATTCAGCATGACAAGGGTTAAGAAATTTATCAGTTGAGCATGATTTTTTTAAACCTAGAGCCCAGGTTCCTACAGTTAGTACTCTGGTATGCATTTGCATAAAAATGAAAGACTCAATTTTGTTTATTTCAGTCGACGGCGATGAGATTAAACGATTAGGGAAGAGATTTCGAAAGTTAGATTTAGACAATTCTGGAGCGTTGAGTGTTGAAGAGTTTATGTCATTACCAGAATTACAACAGAATCCATTAGTACAAAGAGTGATAGATATATTTGATACAGACGGGAATGGGGAAGTGGATTTTAAAGGTAATACAGTCCATCTTGCTAGAGTGACCAGGTCTATTCAGTGACTATTTTTATTAAGCAATCATATCACAATCCCCATCTTTAAATCAAAATTTCTTAAAAAGAAGATATTATTGGTCTGAAAAGTATTGCAAATAAATCAAATGTTTTTAAAACTGATTAGAATTGTCTCAATGAAACAATCTTATTTAGTTTTAACCACATTGAATTATTGAGAAACTCAGAAAACATACATATTTACATCAAAATTATGTTTCTAATATATGAACAGTACATGTACTAACCAACACTTTTTCTTTAACAGTGGTTGCTTCATACATGTTTTACTGTATCTACATTGTGTCCTAACCCTTGTCATGCTGAACACAGTATACAGGAATAAAGCCTGGAATATTGCTGCTTTTTCAGGAGGTATTGACAAAGATCAATATGAACATAAGTGCAGTCTGATCTAAGTTTATACCACATTTTTTTCCCTTTTGTAACCATCTGGGCTTGTGCTAGCTTTTTAAAATTGGGAGTTATTTACCCCTGGAACGCAAAAATTCTGGGGGTCAACATTGTTTTTGTAAGGGTAAAAAAAAACAAAAATCTGAAAACTTATCTATATAAAGTGTAGACACACTTTATTGTTAATGTTGTTTCATTTATATAGATCCTTTGTAAAACTATGAATAAAACAATTGGTTAAATAATCTTTTGAATTGCATAAGTTGCAAAGGTTTTAACACTGGAAATTCACTCTGTCAAAATGACCTCCTATATTTTTTTTTTAGCTCCTCTGGCCAAAGGCCAGCGAGCTATTGTCATGGCGGTGTGTCCGTCTTGCGTGCGTCCGTCCATGAGTGCGTCCGTGCGTGTGTGAACTTTTACTTTAAACTTAATCTCCTCCCAAACCAATGGGCGGATTTTCATGAAACTTGGTAGAAATGTTCCTTGGGTGACCCTCTTCTAAAATTGTTAAAATTTTGATTGACCCCCAAATATGGGTGTGGCAGGGTGTGGCATTTTTTCACTTCGTAATCTTTAAGAATCTTCTCCTCCCAAACCAACCCTTATCAAAGATTGTTACTGAAATTTTGATTGGCCCCCAAATATGGGCGTGGTAGTGCGGGGCTTTTTTTGAGCCCAAAATCTTAAAACGACATCTCCTCCTGAACCATCGGACCGATTTCAATAATACTTTACCAGAATGTTCCTTGGGTGACCCTCTTTCAAAGTTGTTGAAGAAATTTGGATTGGCCCCCAAATATGGGCGTGGTAGTGAGGGGCTTTTTTTGAGCCCAAAATCTTAAAACGACATCTCCTCCTGAACCATCGGACCGATTTCAATAATACTTTACCAGAATGTTCCTTGGGTGACCCTCTTTCAAAGTTGTTGAAGAAATTTGGATTGGCCCCCAAATATGGTTGGTTAGGGTGGGGCTTAATTTGAGCCCGAAATTTTTGAACAACTTCTCCTCCCAAACCCCTTGGCCGATTTCAATGAAACTTTACCAGAATATTCCTTAGGAGACCCTTTCCAAAAGTTGCACACAAAATTTTGACTGGCCCGTATGTATGGGCGTGGCAGGGTCGGGCTTATTTTGAGCCGAAAATCTTTGAACGCCTTTTCCTGAATCATTGGGCTGATTTCAATGAAACTTAGCCAGAATGTTCCTTTTGTGACCCTTTAAAAAAATTGTTGGCGAAATTTTGACTGGCCCTTAACTATTGGCATGACAGGGTGTGGCTTATTTTGAGCCCGAAATCTTTGAAATACATCTCCTGATGAACAAGTGGCCGATTTCAATGAAACATGAGAATTTTGGTCTAATGTGGGCCATACCCTGTTAATTATTATAAAATAGGTCTAAAGAGATTTGAAAGTGTTGTTTTCATTCAAAGAAAGCTTCATTTAATGAAAGTCTAAAGATGTTAAAGCCAGTGGAGCGATGGGCCTCTTGTTTTTTTTGTGTTTTTTTTTAGGGGGGGGTCAAATGGGACTTTTGGGAATCAAAACCCTGGTTTAAGGGTCAAACAAAGGCCCTGACCATAATCAGAATTTTAAAGAATTATATCTGAAAAATGAATAAGTGTATCCAGTACTTTAAGTACTTATATTGTACAACAATTTTGCCAAGGGTTTTATTCAGGAAGACAAAGGTTTACCTAAATGCAGGGACAATTGTTAGTTTTGGGTTTTCTATTCTTACTAAAACTCTTTGTATCCAATAATCATTAAGATGATTTTTATTGAGATGATTTAATAAGTACCCTTTGGATAGGCTTTTTGTGAATGATACTTGCATTTTAAAAAATTCAATACTAGTCTGATCTTAGTCTTTACCTTTTGATATACCATTTTGAAACAGGGGAGTTAAAAAAAATACTGTAATTTCAAATAAATACTGGCTCATAACAAGTAATCATTGTATTTTCAGTTATTTGAATTTAAGGTAGTGGATCTGTAATAGTTCCACAACGTTGTGGAAGTTCTGAACTGTAATGTTAACCAAGGTTTCCCAATGATTTTCATAAGGAAACCTCGGTCAACACTGTGAAAGTTCATTAGTTCCAGAATGTTGCGGAAACTATTAAGGATCCTCCACCTTAATGCAAGTTTGCCAAGGTTTTTATGCAGCATGACAAGGGTTGAGAACTAAATTGTATAGTTAATGCTAATTTTGTCTTTTCACTTACAGGTGAGATGGATATTATCTTGTATTTTTTAACTAATAATATTTGTATCCGCAACAGATATTTAATTCAAACCTTGATTTTTGTAAACACAGAAAAAAGTTGTATAGCCAGGGGTAGGGATCTTCAGAGTTGAAATATAAAAAAGTGTGAGATAATGTTACTAGTTGCACAAAAGCAAATACCTATAATATTGTATTGAAAGAATAAAGAAACACATCCCTAAAACATTATTATCCCTATCATTATTCATTGGTATTTGCCATTATAAGGTTAATTGTTTCATGATGACAAAATTAACCTTTTATTCTATGCCTGTTTCAAAAGCATGTTGAATGTATGTAATGATATGTGGCTTGTTCTTGTGTAAGGTCAAGGGATGATAAATTACTAGTTATTGTTTCTTTGTTCCTTTAGTTTAGAAAGAGAATGTAACAACATAATTTGCAGGTCCCAATTTTAATTATATCAGACTCATCTAAAGTTTGTTAATACACATGCAATAATTGAAGTTTTGATATAGTACATTAGCATGTATTTCATAGGAAACATATTTGTGAAGACCTTTAGAATGCCAGGCTATTGTTGGCTCACATCATTCTCATGGTGAGCTTAGGTGACACTTGGTAGCCTGTATGTAAGAAACGGTCCTGCATTGTTCCTCATTTGAAGTCAACAACAACAACAGTGTCATCAATCTAGAGGGCATAATTTTGTCAAAAATCTCACATTTTTGTCTGGTCATCAGGAAGACACTATTGATTCTGGTGGCATTCCGACTTATGTCACATGAAAAGGAACCTAAACCACATTTTCCTTTTTGACCATTCGAGAGGTTTCAATTTTGGCTCTTCGATCCCTGACGGCGGCACTTATTCTTTCTGACTGTTTGTATCTACCTATAATGGGTTGATAATTGTAGACCTATCTAAGATAGCAGCTGGAATCTAGGAAAGGATTTGATGGTTGTACAGGGGAGAGAAATACCTTGGAATCCATTGTAAGGTGCTCCAGCCGCCACGATGTAACTGAAAAAATGTTGAAAATGGCGTTAAACTGCATTCAATCAATCAATTTTGGCTCAATCTTTCTCGAACTTGTCGAAAATGTTTTCTGGATATAAAGATGGTTCCTGTTGAATTTGGTTGCAATGTGACATACATTATGGGAAAAGGAGCCTTAGTGTTGTGTGATTCTTAAAAGCTTTTGATTTAGATTTTTTTATATCTGACTTTTAACATCTGCAAAGTGAGCAAACTCGTATATTTATTGCTTTGTGATTTTGCATGTGTACCATATTTCTCCTAGGAGCTATATATTACATGGTCAGGAAGCTTATATTTAGCATGCATTTTCTGACTTAAAAATCATTAAAATTGATGTCTATTAGGGCCTTTTTTCTTTTAATTTGAGATGAATTTCCTCTAAACAATCATATAAATGATTGTTTAGGGGAAATTCATCTCAAATAAGAGAAAAAGTCTCTAAAAATTCCTTCAATTTAGGCATTTGAAGTTGGTTTTCTTAGTAAAAAATATAGGGCTGCTACTATAAGGGAGGTGCTATTATTAGGGGAAATACAGTATTTGGAACTAAAATACATGACTCTATGATGTGTAGTAGAGCATTCCCTAACATGCGTTTTGAAAGAATTTTGTCTTAGCAAGAAGATTCCAATGAGTACCCAAAACATATATATGGTTTATGGAAGCATTATTTAAATATTTGAATCTAAAATCAAAAATACCCCCTCTATCTGTAGCTCTGGTATAATGAGTAGTGACCCCAAGTGGGATGAGCAGCTGGTGGCTCTAATTAAATATGCTTGTGCTGGTGTAAGAAAAACTAGCATTGTACATTTATATCTTCTAATGACTAATCATTCTCAAAAATTAAGATTTTTTCAGCCGTTATTTAAGAGTCTAAAGATATTAAAATTAGGATTCGATGGTTTCACGTCAGTGACTTAAACGAGTAGCGTTGGCGACGTCAGATGTTTTCACTCAAAGTTTAGAGGGCTAACGCCATTTTAAGTGATGTCATCATATTTTTCCAAGGGCTTCCCAAATTTTTTAAAAATAGTCTGTCTATGTACATCCCAGGTTGATCGTGAGATTGGCCGAGTGGTGTTCCGAATGTTTTAAGTTACTTATTTATTTGATGTAGTACCTCAAGCAGTTTGCATCAATTGTTAACCCTTCTGCTGTTCTCAGCATTTCCCTATAAACATTACCTTGGCAGTCAATAAATGATAGGCTAAGATAAACCTGCAGTTGCTTGTGGTCTGATCTGAAACTACACTGCCTGATTTTACTTTATGATTGTGCCAAAAAAACAACACTTAAGAATTATTGTTGAACTGTGCTGAAATTGACAATTTGTTTGAAACATTTGAGCCTGTGTGTGACATTTCCACAATTTGACATGTGACTGCATTGCAAACCTTGAGCAACCTAAACAGCCAGAAATAGTGATTTAAAGCTTGCCTGTCTGTTTCAAGATACTTTGAGACCTCATTTATCTACAAAGTACATTGTGAAAACTCTGGTCAGACTGTGCAGATGCGCAGGCTGACAACAGTCTTTGCATTGTGCATGTTGAAAATTGTTGGAAATGTCACACACTGGCTAAAAAAAAAATTCAGCAGGATGAGAGGTAATATTTTCAGTGAGAAAACTAGGTTGAAATAGATTTGTTTTCTATGGTGATGACAACCCTGAAATCAATACATTAAAACAGTGTTACTTTCATTAAACCCATGATAATTTTCCCTGGGGTATTGGGAAACCTGACTATTCAAGCTTACTCTTTCCTGCTGTATGGGGATAATTTGTCGGGAGTCAGACGGCATGAAAAAGAACTCTTCGATACATGATTGACAATAGATAACACCAGGTTTTGACAATAACTTCTATGAGTTAGGGATCCAGGGGACTCACAAATTATGAAATCTGGGAGTCCAGGCTGAAAGTAAGGGGTCTGAATATATAAATTTGGAAGAACGTTATGGAAAGGATAAATTTGTTACAAGCAATTTCTTCTTTTCCACATGATTGTTCCCCCAAAAATGGGTTTCTTTAAAATTAATAGTAGTTCTATGCAAACAATTGTTACAACTGAATCAATTGAAACAACTCAAGTAGCTAACAGATCTTAAATTTTGACAATACAGGGAAAGGTTGAAAGGAAAATTTCTTGTCATTGGCATCGGATGTTCAGGTTTTAACCTCGCTCATATTCATATTTACTTGAAACTTAGCATGTTTCCACTCTCAAATTTCACTAACACATGTTGTTGTTTTTGATATATGTCTCTCTTTTGACTTAAATTTTATGTCCAGCACCTGCATTTGACATTTTTGACTAGTCTCTCACCTTTTAGGGGATTATTGTTAACCTACTAAGTAGGCTAGGCAGCTGGAGGCTTGGAAAAGGATGTCATTGTAGAAAACTGTGGTAATACCAGGAATCTATAGTTAGGTGCTCCAGACTCATGATTTGACTGAATACTCTCAACAGAGAATAAATATGATACAAGTGAAAGACAGTATACACCAATAAAAGTATTTTTTTGTATAATTTTGTGATTATTGAAAAAATTGCTGTTGGAAAAGGGGTTTGACAATATTCTCCCACAAAAACACAGGGTTAATTGGATATGAAGACACCATAGACTCACTATCATGGTTATGACATTCCAAAAATCAATACATTTAACTGTTTTACTTTCATTAAATCTGCAGAATATTATCTCCAAGGTCTTTTCAGAAACTTGACTTAACCCTTCCTATGCTGTTGTGTGATTTTACAGAAATTTCAAAATTTGAAAATTAAGAGACAGTTATTGCAATATAGTGTATATAAGCACCTATTTTGTAACAGAATAAAATTAAGCCAAATAGAATCTACAAAAAATCAGTTTGAAACAAGTTTTGAGTCATCTGACTTCAAGTTAAGCCAAATAGAACCTACAATAAATTAATTTGAAAGAAGTTTTGAGTCATCTGACTTCAAGTTAAGCCAAAAAGAATCTACAACAAATCATTTAACAAGTTTTGGGTCATCTGTCTTCAAGTTAAGCCAAATAGAACCTGCAACAAATCAGTTTGAAAGAAGTTTTGAGTCATCTGACTTCAAGTTAAGCCGAATACAATCTACAACAAATCAGTTTGAAACAAGTTTCGAGTCATCTGACTTCAAGTTAAGCCAAATAGAACCTACAATAAATTAATTTGAAAGAAGTTTTGAGTCATATTTCAAGTTAAGCCGAATAGAATCTAATACAAATCTGTTTGAAAGAAGTTTTGAGTCATCTGACTTCAAGTTAAGCCAAATAGAACCTACAACAAATGAGTCTGAAAGAAGTTATGAGTCATCCGACTTCAAGTTAACAGAAAATATTTATTAGCTATTCCATTAAGAAAATACTACGGATTGAATAAAAAGAGGATAATCGTTTGTTTCAGTGTAAGATCGGTTTATATTCATTGAGTGAACAACATAAGCTATATTTTCATGAGTGATGGGGCCATGAGCGAAATGGTAGTACTGGTGGGAGAATACCAGGGATCCATTGTTAGGTGTTCCAGTCGACTTGATATGACTTATATTATGTTAAAAGCAGCGTATAACCCCATTTAATCAATCAATCAATCTAATATGAGGTTCAAGCATACCTTAAAGCTTTTACTAAAGCCTTTTGCACAGGACATAAATAGCATGAGCTATGTCTTCATAGAAGATATTCTAAGACATGTAACTTTAAATTAACAAGCAAAAAGGAAACAAAAAACAAAAAAAAACAGCCTTAAAACATAAATTAAAGAAAAAAAAGTTCATCACAACTAAGTGTTTTGGATACCTCACAGTAAGATTTTATTAGAACCCCAGGGACTCTGCACATGATAAATAAGCCTTATACAATAATTTGGCAGAAAAAAAAATATAAAAAAGTGTATAAATATAGACTATATTTATATACCATTTTTTATTTTCTCCTGCCAATTCATTGTATAAGGCTTATTTATGTGATCATGTGCAGAGTAACTGTGAGTAGAACCAAATCATATTGAGTGAGGGACAGGGTTGATATTACAGTATTTGGCATGTCTGGGTCACATACAGTAGTTAATATTATATCTCCCCTTATTGATTTTCACAGGCTGAGTGGGGGAGGGTATCAGTGAGTGCTAACACACTCAGGAAATAATTCTCCGGAATTATCACCCGCAATTGATTTTGTAACGATCCAAATTCTGAAATTGCTCAAGAAAGTGACATTTATTGGCTAAGATGAGAGTAATTTTAGATTTTTTTTCTTTTTGAAGTAAAATTTGTTAAGTCTAGCCTTTATGTCCTGTTACGCAGATAAAGATAGAAATTGATCCACTTTCCCCCTATATTAATAAGTCAGGGACATTTTCACTGTCTGTCTACTTACATGTTCTTAGTTGAATATCAATACACAGACTAGAGGGGAGTATATTAATTCACCATGTCTGCCCATTCATCCATTTATTTGTCCTTCTTAAGACCTTTTATGTTTCAGGAATGTTACTCAAGTACAAAGTGTCCTAGAATCATGAAACTTTGTAAAATTGCAACCCCAGAAAATGCCCTATTTAGTGGAGGATCTTTTTTTTGGGGGGGGGAGGGGGGGGGGGGGAGAGGAGGGGGGGGGGGTTGAGGGTTGAGATCACAATTGAAATTTGTCCAAACTTTCTCAAACTGTTTTTTGAGCCTTCAGGCTTACAAAAAATGTGACTTTTTATAAAAAGGTTACACATTTTATCCAGTAATTTACCATAGAAAATGTAGGGAGGAAAAAAATGAAAAAAGCTAAAAAAAACATTATATGAAACTTAAACATCCTATGATATGTAATTCTGTACCTTTAACCTACAGGTCTTTCTAAGAAAACTAATCAAGTTTCTTCAACAGCTGGGTATGTAAATGTCTGAAGCAGTGAAATGCAATGGTAGTGCAGTATTTGTTTACTAGAGAGCGGGATGAAACACCTGAATTGTGCCAAATTACCTTGTTTCATGTACTGCCAACAGCCTTCAACTGATTTGTAAACATGCATACTGACAGTTGGTTAATAAACTAGTATATAGGAGCCAAGCTTCTGATAGAAGGAATATTTCAGATTCAAGTTCAAATATTTTGATATTAAATTTTACATGAATTCTTAATTGTTGGTACTCATTTGAAACGTCTCATGGAGACGATTCAAATAAATACCCACAACATAGGGTTTTATTGAGAAATAGAGATTTTAGATTGACCTATACCCCTCTTATCTGTACCTGAGACTGACCTATAGAGGGACTATCTTAGATTTTTAATTAAATATTTTCATATTACTTCAACAAAGTAATTTCATTGATTCCATTGGGTACCCACAACAAAGGATTTTTGTTCTGTTTAGAAATGTTAAAAGATGTTAGACTGGTGTTATTCCTTCTGAAATTGGTTACCTTTGTATAAGAGGGGAACTAATAAACTTATGCACAAGTCTTCTTCCCATATCAATGAGTACTTTATCATACAATTTCTTGGACACAGCTTTGTTTTCAATACCAATACCTTCATTATAGCTTTTGCTTGACTGATATACTATAGTAACAGACTTTCATCTTTGATTTACAAGGAAGTAACAAGTATCTGTTTGCCTATCCAATTTTAAAATATCACACTGAAAATTTCTCACTTCTCAATGAAAAACGGTACACTGTATACAAGGTCAAATGCACTTTATTTCCAATACACTGGTACTGATCTCTTACAAAAGCCTGCAGTTTACTTGTGAAGGTCTAAGCCTATTAGAGGATTAATTCCATTGAGCATATGGGTCCCTTGTTTTTCATTAACCTGGATTACAGACAAGAAGTCACATATGTTGAAAAATCTGATTTGAATAGGGATCTTTATTTAATATCCACTCATTTAATGAATTTTGACCTTCCATTTCTTAACTTGTTTTCAATTGACAAAATTATTGACTCATCCAAATTTATTAAAGGTTCTTTTTATCCATAGGAAATGAAAGATTATGAAAATATCTCACTACTTGAAAAATAGAAAAAAATATGGTTAAAAGATTAATGTTTCATTCGAATAATTTTCTTTTAAGATGCCATTTTCAGCAAGCTGGCATGTCATCAGTGAGACATAGTTGTCACCATGGCATCTCAGTCGGTGTGCAGTAGTCAGGGCTCGTATTTGACCCTTAAACCAGGGTTTTGACCCTCAAAATTCTGAAAATATCCTATTTCGGCCCTTAGAAATTCCTCTCAAGGGAAAGGGTATCATCACTCAATTTTAAGCTCGGCTGTTTTTGGAGAAATATATAAAGGTATTGCTATTGCTTCCGTGTCGTTGTCGTTGTGCGAAAACTTTGACATTTATTTTGTTATATCTCTGGTTCTACTGAAGGCATTCACTTGAAACATCAAAAGAGCAACCTATACTATCAAGGGGGATAACTCTAGATGCATTTTGTGCAAATTATGTGGAGGCACCCAGAGGCGGTGCTCTTGTTCAATGTTATATTTGTATTTTGTAGAATTTGATGGTTAAGGAGTCAATGACTCCTGAATTTAAGGAGTCAATTTCAAACTCTAGCATGAGCCCTGCATTAGTGTTCCTGTCACTCCGTCCAATCCTTCCGTCCACCAGTCTGTGTGATCATGTCCAGAGTATTACTTCTACATTTTTGACAGATTTCAAAATAACTATGGCACAATAAATTTCAAGGGGTCAGTGGAAGACTATTGTAAGTGACTATATATTTATAGGCACTTACAATAGTGTTGCACTGACCCCTCTATTTATTGTTCTCTGTCATGAGACTTCATATACTTATTTGGAGCCATGGTCAAATTTTTGTTGTCTCGACAGCAGTTGCCCTGTGATAACCACTTAGTATTGTTGAAGGTAAAACAGGATAGCAGAAAAAAGTTTGATTACTGTTTTATCACAACCTAAAGTACACACTTCTTAACATTGGGGGGAAATAAATCAAATGGCTTTGCTGCTGAATTGAGAAGATTAAAAAAAGGACAAGACAATGTTGGAAATCCCTGAAATTTATTCTAGTCAGGGATATGAATGGTTTGAAACAGCTTGATGTTCATACAGCTCTTTGTTCCAGAGTCAAGATCAATAGACCTCCAGCTTTTACCCTTGTAGTTGTGAACATTGCTTCAAATTTAGTAGAGAAATACCAGGAAAAGAAATCTATATATAAATGGTAACATTATACAGTTAAGTTACATCGTGAAATCGACTCTCATCTCAATCGAAACCATTCTAAATTGCTCACTCATCACTCCATTCAAAAATTCATAAAAAGGCTCCAAAATCTTTCGAAATCATTTTGAAATTGTTCATGACGACCAACATTTTATTTAAATCGAATCTAATTACTCTTAGATTTTTTTGACTGGTGTAGATTTTAAAGTGCTTGATTGGTCCAGGAAGACACACAAAAAGAAAGTATGTTTAAATTATTAAAGGGAAGTAATCTATATAGCTAATTTTGTTCATGTTGAACAAAATTAGCAATATTGGTTTTCATCCCTTTAACTTCACGCAAATCTTGCTCTACACACTCATTCAATTTCATTCTTTAATCATTCCAAAATCATTCATGGTGTCAAATATACGATATTGTTAACTGTATAATGGATTGTGATCAGAATCATTTAACCCTTTTCTACTGAAAGAAAAAAATAAAATAAATGAACATGCTGAAAATATAGGAATTGTTCATTTTGAGTCAGTATGCATTTTGAAAAAAAAAAAAAAAAAGATTTTGAAAAATATCAGGTGCATGGTAAATAGACTTCAATCTGCACACATTTACATGCTGATCTTAAATTTGCCTCTGCTTTACTGCCAAAGCAGGAATATTCCAGCTAAGATCAACTTAGAAATTTAAAGAAAATCAAAGAGTGTGTGCTCATGTACTAGCTAGTCATGTATTTCTACCTCCGACGACAGTGGCAATCATCCTTTCTGACTATTTGTCTCTCACCAATGGGTCAATATATCTTAAAGATTGTTTAAAGCAGCGTAAAACCCCTTTCAAGCAAACAAATTTTATCCCAAAATCCAAAAATATTGACTTTGACTCTGTGATTAGCACTTTCAAGAACACCTGATATCTGTTATAGTTTCCTTGAAATACATGCTATAATATTAGATATTTTGAAAACCCATTTGGTGTAAGGTATAGCATTAATTAAATTGATACTTATCGATGGAAGGAAGGATATTATTTGACGGCTATTGACTAGATTGATCCTATTTTGTCCAGTTGAATGAATTGATAAACACTATTGGTTTCACTTCACACTCTAGATTTCCAATTATTGACATGATGTTGAGAGGCATTCAAAAGATATTCAGAGTCTGTATAGGTCTGGGATAAATATACCAGAATAAATTTTCTGGGCCCCCTTTAGTCAGATTGTTACACACATGGGCCTGGAAGACTTCACGAAATACACATATTTTTTACCGGACAGTGGGTCTGGTAAACTTAAAATTTTTACCAGACCGGACAAAATTCCACCAGACGTCACAATGGAAGCACATTGTGTATATAACTAGATTTTACCAGACAGTCGGTCCTGTATTCATTCACAACTTATAATTAGCTCACCTGAGCACATCGTGCTCAAGGTGAGCTTTTGTGATCATTGAATGTCTGTCGTGCGTCGTCCTTCGTCCGTCGTGCGTCGTCCGCCGTCAACAATTTAAGTGTTTACACTCTAGAGGCCACAAATATGATCCAATCTTCATGAAACTTGGTCAGAATGTTGGTCAGGTCACAAGGATGAACCCTATTGAAAATGGACAGGATCCATGCCATATCACGGGAAAAGGGGCCTTAAAGATAATTTTCTTGTTTACACTCTAGGGGCCACAAATATGGCCCAATCTTTATGAAACTTGGTAAGAATGTTGGTCAGGTCACAAGGATGAACCCTATTGAAATTGGGAAAGATCCACGCCATATCACGGGAAAAGGGGCCTTAATGACAATTTTCTTGTTTACACTCTAGAGGCCACAAATATGGCCCAATCTTCATGAAACTTGGTCAGGATGTTTGTCAGGTCACAAGGATGAAGCCTATCGAAAATGGGAAGGATCCATGCCATATTAAAGGAAAAGGGGCCTTAATGATAATTTTCTTGTTTACACCCTAATCGTCACAAACATTATTCAATCTTCATGAAACTTGGTCAGAATGTTTGCCAGGTCACAAGGATGAACCCTATTGAAAATGGGAAGGATCCGTGCCATATCATGGGAAAAGGGGCTATAATGACATTTTTGCTCTTATCTTTCTAGAGGCCTCAATTATGGTCCTATCTTCATAAAACTTAGTCAGAATGTTTGTCAGGTTACAAGGATAAACCCTATTGAAAATGGGAAAGATTCATGTCATATCATGGGAAAAGGGACTTTAGTGAAAATTGTCTTGTTTACAGCCTTAGAGGCCTCAAATCATAAAAGTACAACTTTGCTTGAAAATTTGATTTATTTAATGAGACAAAGAGCCGAAGGTGAGCTATATAGGACCATCATGGGCCCCTTGTTTTTACCAAACATGTCAGTGGGACCGGCGGTATTTCGTGAAGTCTGCCTGGTCATCTTAAAAGATACTGTAACCATTGTTTTAAACACATTTTCCCGTATGTTTGTATGTAACTACTGCCAAGGCAGGAATATTCCAGGTTCAGCATGACAAGGGTTAAAATTTATTGGCTATCCACAGAGCACATTATGAAATCTCTTGTCAAACTGTGGGTATGCATAGACTGGCTGGAGTCCTTGCACACATGTTAAAGTGTTAGAAGTTTCATGCTTAAGCTCATGTTATATTTTGATTTAGATTTTATTAGATAAGAAAGGATTACATTTTTAGCTTACCAGAGCACATCGTGCTCAAGATGAGCTTTTGTGATCATTGAATGTCCGTCTTGCATCGTCTGACATCAACAATTTAAGTGTACACTCTAAAGGCCACAAATATTGTCCAATCTTCATGAAACTTTATCAGAATGTTTGTCAGGTCACAAGGATGAACCCTATTGAAAACAGGAAGGATCTGTGCCATATCATGGGAAAAGGGGCCTTAATGACAATTTTCTTGTTTGCAGTCTTAGAGGCCTCAAATCAGAATAGTATAATTATGACTTTGCTGGAAAATTTGATTTAGTAAATGAGACAAAGATACAAAGGTGAGCGATTTAGGACCATCATGGTCCATTTGTTTTAAGTAAGAAAAGAAAATAGAAAAAAATTATAAGCATGATTGACAGTTCAACTGCAGCCCCTTTCCAGTTTGATAGGGTTTATGTTCTTCTATCAGTGCAAAACTCAAAATTGGAATACAGTTAAAGGAAATAATGTAGAACAAAGTAATGTAAATATGACAAATGTGTTCCATTGTATTGTTTAGGCGAGAGTTGATGTATGTAAATAGTGGTCTATTGATCAGAGGGACAATTGAAACATATTGCTATCCCCCAAACTCTCCGTAGGGGGAGTAAATCCAATTGTAACCCAGGGAAAATCAATAGGAAACATACTTCAGGCATCTGCCACTACCATCAACCGCAATCTAAGTCATTGTCAAAAGCTTTACATAATAGGTTATCCCATATTGAATTGGGATAAACGCTGCTTTTATCAATTATTTTACAGTCATATCTGGGGCAGCTGGGGCACCTAACTATGGTTCCATTGTATTTCTCTCACCACTATTACCACCACATCATCTTTCCAAGCCCCCAGCTGGTCTTCCCACATAGGTATATGATTATCAACCCATCAGTGGGACACAAATAGTTGGAAAGGATGTGTAGCGCCATTGGGGATAGTACCCGTGACCTCATAATTTTTAGGCTGCTATAAATTTTGGCCAAAGAAAGATGGATATGGAATTCCAGGTGTTGAACTCTGGAACCTTGATCAAGAAGCTAAGACTCTATCCAGGGTTGTGGAATTCCCATGCCCTACTTGTCTGACATGGGCTTTTCTATCCATAGACAAGTACATTTTGCAAGGCAACTTGTCCATGGACAAGTAAATTCCAGGGCAAATATTGGTATGGCATTATACATATATACAGGTCAAGGAGATTAAATTTATTGTTTGTATCAAAGAATAGAAAACACTGGTTTTAATGAAGAAAATACTGGGTTTCAGCATTTTCTTCTTTAAAAATAATGTTTTCTCAAAATGTTTCTATTCTATTTTGTGCGGTCAAGTTCATTTTAATCTTGGACAACTTGCTCTATCTCTTGACCAAGCATACAACACAAAGAATAATACATCCTTAGAAAGAAAATGAAACAATTCACTTTTTGTTTAACCCTTGTCATGCTGAACCTGGAATATTCCTGCTATGACAGGAGCTATAGACCAACATCAGCCTGCACATATGTGCAGTCTGATGTTAGTTTACACCACCTGTTTCTCACTTTCAAACCAGGTTTGTCTATAGATTTAGTTTTTCCAAAGGAAAATTGACCAACAGTTGGACCTTTCAGTGCTTTTTGTCCTTTGATTTTGATGAAAATTTTTAGCCAAAATTTATTCAGCATGACAATGGTTAATTTATTTATTTATTGGACAAAATGACATAAAAATTGATGCGTTTGGCAAAGGATTCAGCAATCATCCCATGAAATGTCCCATCACCAAATATTTGCTTTAATATCAATTATGCTTGCTCTGTTAAAACAATGATAGTGGGCCTGGTGTGATTTGAGGAACTTTGCTATATTTAGGGTTTGACACTAACTTCTATGAGTAAGGAGTCCACTGGACTACCAATATATGAAATCAATGAGTTCAAGCTCAAAGGAAGGAGTCCAAATTTTTATATTTGGAGAACATTGTGGAATAGAAGAAATTGCTTGTTACAAGCAATTTCTTCTTTTCCTCAATCTTCCTCCTCTCAAAGAAGGTTGTTTTTCAAAATCCTACTACATACACGCAATGTCAATTTCAACAAGTTTTATAGTGAGAAGATCTACAATTTTGACAAAGGATGAAAGGAAACTGTCCTGTGCATTTGTTTCTCAAAATACTCTCATATGATACAAGGAGTCCATCAGACTCCTTAATTGCAGATGAAGGAGTCCAAACTGGTACAAAAGGAGTCTCAGACTCCCGGGTTACCCTTAGTGCCAAACCTTGTATATTGACATTGTTGCTTTCCAAGCTAAGAGTTGGGAGGCTGAATTTTTTACTTGGGAGGAACTTTTGCATAAAAAAGATGCTTGTTACAATTTCATATGCAAAACCTACATTGAAATAATTAACATTTTGACACAAACATTTAATAGGTATAGTTCTGCAATATAGAGTGAGTGATTATAGGTAAATTTTGTCTATACATGTATAGACAAAAATTGACCTTTGATCACTCACTTAAACTTGTGGGTCTATAACTGTCTTACTCATTTGTTTGTCAAAATACTCTCATATAATAAAGGGGATTATGAGACCCCTAATTACTTTCAAAATAAAGGAGTCATGCATTATAGGAAATGAGAAGTCTTGGACTCCTTGACACCCATTAGCAGTTTAATGTTGAACCTTGAAATGGCAGCATTTATTGACATGTTGAGTTTGCTATCATTTTCAAGCAACAAAGGTTAATGACATATTATTGAAAGCTGTTTCCCTTTGTGTTGTGTATCTGGTTACAATATGAGTTCACAGATTCCATCTCTATTATTTATAATGGAGCTCTAATTACAGATATTGAACTTTGTAATAAGCTCCTTTATGGCTAGGGTTACAGTGTATCAGAGCTTTGAAAAAAACATGTTTGCTTTTCTGTTTGTTATAGAAATAAATAGGTTTGATAGGCTGAGAGATCATGTATAGACAGATCATGAGACAGAAAAAATCATTACTCTACATTGAAAGATTCTGAAAATAAAATTGTTTGTGGTTTAAGATGGAGAAAATAATGTGACATGATTATGTATCATAATTATGTGTCATCAATTTATTTTTCAGAGTGTTTTGGCAAAAAGTTAATTCATATAGAAGCTAAATAGACTATCAGTGGTCGACACTTACTGTTTTTCAATGGGGTTCTGCTCAGGTTCTATAACTCCACTTTGGTCTTTACATAGAGTATTGGAACCTTAGCTAGAAAATGGCTGATACTTGTCAAATGAACTTAATTCTTTAAAGATTGAAGGTTCTTGCTAGTGCTAATGGGATCCTTTCTAATGATTTGAAATCCTCGGGATCTTAGACACTGTAAGTGACATCCAACCCTGACTATATTTCACTGACAAACATGACTTGTTAGTACAGTGGGCCTTAACCTGTTATGTTAACAACTTTTATGTTAACAATATGAGAAACAACCTTTAAAACATGTTAACAAGTAATTATTTCAATTAATTTCCTGTAAAAATACTCTTTCCCCTACTTCACCAGCTTCTTAATCTTGGCCTGGTAAGATTAAAGGAAATCTTAAAAAAAAAAAGAGAAAAAAAAACCACGACTGATTATTAGGAGCATGATAGTAAGCAAATAGAATTAATAAAAGATTATGGCTTGTGGTAATTTCTCTGTTACACCCCAGATTGATAGATTTTGAGCACTATGTTTTACTTGTGTCTGTTTGTTTGTCCATCCATCTGCAAAACATAACCTCAAAACTACAGTTGTCCATAAATTCAATTGTATTTGATCATTACTTATATTCCATAATGGCATAAATGTTTCTCTGATCAAACCATACTGTTGAAGGTCAAAGTCAGTCTGACAAGCTCTGAATGTCCAACTTCTGAAAAATAAAAAGAATCACTTGTAGAACATCTATGTTTTCAGATAAAATCTTGATCTTTTTGGTCCTTGCTAATGAAATTGGGAGATATAGTTTATTAGTATCTGCCTGACTATCTGTCAAACTGTTTGTCTCTCTGAATAATAACCTGTTTACCGATAGAATTTAGAACTATACATTTCTCAAACTCCAAAGCTCTTTATGGTAAACTGTTCATATTTGGCTTAAAGGTATTATTTCACTTGATACTAAATTTTATATTTTGCTGAAAAAGTAATTTCCCAGAATGCATTGCCAAGATCATGCAAAACTATAATTAACCCTTGTCATTATGAATACATTTTGGCAAAAAAGTTTCTGTAGGTCAATTTTTATTTGAAAAACTAATCTATTGACAATTCTGGTTAATTTTGAAAGTGAGAAACAGGTGGTGTAGACTAACATAAGACTGCCCATATGTCTCTTACTGACTCTTATTCTTTATAATATTCTATAATATAAAGTAATGAAATAATTCCATTTTTGTGTGGTACATGTCTATGAATAAAGACTGATGGAGGAGGAGTTTTTGGCAAAATGAAAAATCTGAGGGCGACTAGCCCGTCTATTTTGCTTTGCATATAACTCCTCCCCTCCCAAACAGACTTTATTCATGGACACATCAATGTGAAAATGAAATTTTATCCATTTTAACATGATCACAATTATGAAATTAGTTTTATTACCCTTTTGTGTGTGTATTATAGTTTTTAACATTTAAAAATTTAAAATTAATAAGCAAGTAATGATATTGACGTGGGAGAATTTCACAAAAAGCAAATGGGTCATTTAGCACTAGGGTTATATAATGTCAAAAACATCAATGTTCCTGCTAAAGATGACATTGGGCATAATATACTAATGGACAAAAGTCTTGTCTGGTTTTGCAGATATGCAAATTAGGCAAAATATTATTTATGAGAATTAAAAGATGAATGAATATAGCAATATTATAAAATAGATGGTTTTTGTAAACTTTTGATCTACTGTCTTAAAATAAAACGACTTAATAACAAGAACATTAGATTGTCAAATTACGACTTTGTTTAATTCAAGTGAGGGCCAAACTTAGTGAACAAAACACCATGCATTCTTGTACACAATGCCCATCTTAATTACATCAAACATAGATTTTTCTTAAAAAAAGAAAGTGGTCAACATAACATTGTTTCAACTGTTTTGGCTAATGTCGTAAAAATTGCGGCCTGATGAACCCTAAAATTCAGAAAGAAAGGCGCTATGCTTCATAAACAACACCTAATTAGTTAAATGTGTGTTTGGTTGATCCAACAAGGGCAGAAATCGTCTTCATTTTATGATCAAACAACATACCAACGAAAAATAACACATATACTAAAATGAAAATAACGTTTCTGACAGGCAACTGATTTTGTACCAATTTTTTTAGTGTTATCCTATTGGATTATCAATACAAAAAGACTCTCATGCAAAACATTACTTTGCTATGTTGTATGTAGCGTGAAAAAAGTCAAAACGTCATTAACATTGTTGGGACTTAATAAACATCATTTGTGATCCAAAGCTGGTGAAAGCTGAGTCCCTATATTTTGGCCAATATTGCTAAGCAGTTATTTTCAAATCATTATCTTTCAATTTTAAAGGTTAATTGAACAAAACAAAACCGGACAAAACTTTTGTCCTTAAGTATATATGGGCACAGCTAGTTGTGTACAAAGTAAAAACCAGAAATACTAATTTGATTGCGGAGATAGTTCTATTTAACTTCTTATTTCAAATATTTTTACGCCACCCTGTTATTGATATATAATACAATTGGTCACATACCAGTTGGAATGCTTTTTGCTAATTATACAGCTTTTCCTTTCAGAATCACAGATGTTGAAATAACAAATCAGTTGAATATTAGTTTTCAATACCGTTATCTCTATTAATGTCTATATCATGTTGTTATTGAAATGTATAATTTCAGAATTCATTGAGGGTGTGTCTCAATTTAGTGTCCGAGGGGATAAGGAGAGTAAGCTACGGTGTAAGTATCCCATGGCTTTGTGTTGACCATGTTTGCTGGACATTATTTTGTCTGTTGTTTTAGTCATGTTACCTTCTATTTTGCAGAGTTCATAGACGGTGTCTCACAATTTAGTGTTAAGTGTAACAAAGAGTCAAAACTTAGGTGTAAGTATGCCACTCTGTATGAACTAGCAGCTATCACTTGGTTTTTTGCCTGTATTTTTTACCTATTAAGGCATCTTTTTGTCTTATTTAAGTTGCACATATGGCTGTTAACAGATTTGATTGAATACTAGATATCATTTTAACCCTTCTTACTCATTTCTTAACACAGTTTTGAGATTTTGTAGGCTTTATATCAGCTCAAAAGTGGTAGGTTTTAGATCAACCTGGGAACATGCTCATTATTGTCTGTTCAAACAAAACTTATAAAAAACAGGTAATTCCAGTCTCATATCATGCCTCTCTTTATCTTAACAATTTCATTTGAAAATCATTGTTTTGTAGGCTTTATAAAAGAAAACAAAAACAAAACATTCACTCATCCAGTTTGCTATTTCTTCATATAAAAAGGGAGTTGCAATTGTAGTGCATTCAAAAGTGCATCTGACTCCAAGTTTTCAGACGCGGGGTATCATTTGTTCAATCCTAGGCAGCAGCTCATATCTCTTACGGCATTTGTCTCTCACTAGAGGGGGAAGGGATAATTTTGAACTTAAGTGGGATAGCAGCTGGAGGCTAGGAAAGGATGTAATTGTTGTACTGGTGCAAGAAATACCACCAGTTATCCAGTTAGGTATTCTAGTCTCTGCCATATGACTGAAAAATTGTTTAAAAGTGACTGAAATCCATTTAGAGTTGGTTAAGACAGTTATCTCTATCTCTACTCATTTAATTGTTTTATTGTCCTCTTAATCAATATCAAAGATATCCTCATTATCTAATTTAATGTAAAGTTGCATAATAATCATTTTCCATGACAAAAGGAGATTGCAATCTCTGGGGGTAGTGGAAAAATATTTTAAGCCCACCCATATTATTTAGCACCTACAATAAATTTGAGCTCCACTGGCTGAAGGCCACAGAGGCATGTTGTCATGTTGCTGTGTCCGTCCCTGCATCCTTGCATCTGGTCGTAAACTTTTTCATCAAAAAATGTTCTTTGAAATATTTCGGCATGTGACACTTAAAAACACTTATTTAATTGAAATTAAAATCTTAAAATCAATTAATTCATTCACTGTATTTCTCATCATATCAGTTAATTCAGGCCTGTGGAGCAAATCAGCTGCGCAAGCAGCTCTAGTTTCTCTGAATCCTCAAAATATTTCACATTTGAGCTCGGTTATATAGCTAAAATGATCCATTTATAGATTTGTCCTAAAATCATTCCACTTTTATACTCACAATTAACTATGTTTTGTAGCACCTATAATTTCAAATTTTACTAATTACATTCTTAGTATGACTTATTTCAATATTATTTTGGTCAATTATGCATTTTATGCTGAAATTTATTTTACTTCTTTGATTCAGTTTAAATGTTGTTATTGAAAAATGGTGTGAAGATTTTTGTCATTTTCCGATTTAGTAATCGCAAGTTGAAAGTTGCTTGTCTAAGGGCTTTTCCCTAGAAACTTATATCCATGATGTCCAGAATAAAAAAGAGTATGCTTCAATCTAGCACAATTATATTAACCCTTTCCTGTTTTACAAAATTTTGGACCTGTCCAAATTCAAAGGTTTTGCAGACGAAAATCAAAAGTGGATTTAATTTTAAAAATAACCATTCAGTAGGGTAGAAAATAGTGTGGAAAAAGAAGAAATTGCTTGTCAGAAGCAATTTCTTCTTTTTTCACAATGTTTTCTCAATCATTAAATCACAGACACGTAAAAAGCAGTGATTAAACAGCAAAGGGTTAACATTTATCATGCT
The DNA here is from genome assembly GCA_948146395.1 of Fragum whitleyi. Classification (NCBI taxonomy): domain Eukaryota; kingdom Metazoa; phylum Mollusca; class Bivalvia; order Cardiida; family Cardiidae; genus Fragum; species Fragum whitleyi. The sequence continues at coordinate 19,448,533 of OX411544.1, forward strand.
GAGTAAATAAGTTGGACAAATTACTGTAAAGTCAAAGTGCTGAAAGCACAGCACTGGATGCACTAAATTTGAGTCTCTATTTATTTGGAAATACATGTAAAACAACATTCAAAATTTTTTAGTTAAAAAGGAAAAATCAGGTAGTATTCTAAGACTGAGATCAGACTGCTCTTATGTGAAGGCTGATCTTTGTCTACACATCCTACTGTAGCAGGTATATTCAGGGTTCGGCATGACAAGGGTTAAATGTTTAACTGAGCTAGTTATGATTGCCTTTTGTTTGCCATTGTGCTGATTCAACATGCATGTACCATCAATTACTTTACAAACAGCTTCTCCTTAATCATGGGGACAATTTGAAATAAAGATGACAAGACTATGTCTATGTTTGTCCATTTAACAGATTGGTGGACCACTAATAATCTTGTTGACTGAGTGAAAACTTGTTAAAGAAGAAGCTTTAACAACAAAATATCAGCTCATATATGAGCCTGTGTATGACATTCCCAACAATTTCACATGTGCGCAATGTTGAGATTCAGATCAGTCTGTGCGGCTGCACAGTCTGATCAGATTCTTAACTATGCGCTGAATAGATGGCTACAGACCTGAAATCGCTTTTCACAACCCAAAATTTATTAAAATGCACTGTGTGAGTGTCCAGGCTACTCAACATCTTTCCATCACAATCATGTAATTTAGGGAAATGTCATGCATAGACTCATATTATTTTTCGTGACATTAGATAGAGGATAATTGTTTGATTCAGTGTAAGGTCAATAAACATTTCCTTTGGGTGAACAACTAAAGCTTTTTTCACAAGCACTGTTACAACCTCAAGAAAAAAGTATATATAGCTTGTGTTGTTCACTCAATGAAATATTAAGTTTTATTGATCTAGCACACAAAAACAAACAATTTTTTTTTCTATTTCGTCAATGCAAAAAGTTAGATGAAATGTGAAAGTTTTATGAAAAAATTCATTTCTAATATTTCTCGTTAATCTCGAAAATATTAAACTCATGGGTCAAAACATGGAGACTCTTACAAAAGTTAAGCCCCCCCCCCCCCCCCCCCCCTGTACATATAAAAAAAAGGAATCCTTTATTATTGCCACACAACTTCAGGTAAGTCAACAGTCCTAGCACATCACATAAAAAAGATGGTTTATGCCAAACCAACAGATTGAAACAAAATGATATCTGTTGTAGATTAAATTTCATGCAAAATGCCAAATATTTTATGGGCCATGAGCAAGCTAATACATGATCTAGCATCCTAACACCAACTATCTAATCATTTAAATATAAGGCTTATTATTTTGCTAAGATGTGGTAATGATTGAATACATTTTTTTTACACTTTTTGCATAGAATTTAACCTATTTTATATTATTGAAATTACTGAATTTTGAATATTGAAATCAATTGAATGGATATTTTTCTTCTGACAATGGGTGTACTAAGAAAATGAAAATACTTCCTTATCATGTTTTGTAAAGCTCCTGAAGTGTTTGTTAGGATAAATACAATGGATATCTTTTAATCCGAATATTGGACATAAATGTATGTATCTGAATATATGAAAATTGCAAATGCATTATTGTCCAGAATTTTACCAGGAATCGTCCCCTAATCTGGTTACATTACGGTATCTGTAATCTGTGACGGTAAAGGTAACATTTTCAAGAGCCTTTTTTACAAGCGTAACAAGTTTTAATCAATATTGAGGATCAAAAGCAAAAAGCCAGTGATTCTGAATATCAATATATGCACTATCAATTATTCACTATAGTCCATATTACTCATAATAATTGAAAAGACAACCCTTATGTATTGATTAGCCAGAGGTACTGATGTGGGTAGAGCCAGTCTAACATTTTCATTTCTTGATGAAACGGAGAAATAAAACGCGATGTTGTGGGTACTCATTTGAATCGTCTCACCGAGATGATTCCAATGAGTAACTGACAACATCAGGTTGGTGCTTTATTTATTAAAATACTTTGATCTAAAACAAAAATATCCCCCCCCCCCCCCCTATCTGTAACTCTGTTAACTGCTTAATTACCATATTTCCTCTAACAAGAGCACCGTCCCATATAATAAACCCCACTACTCAATTTTTGCTGAGAAAACTAACTTTAATCTTGATTTAAATGTTAACAATTTCGTATGTATTTCTATCGTAATATCAGGTTAATCTTCTTAAGACAATATGTAGTTGAAATTTACCTAAAATTACAGTAACATCAATATGTTAGCAATTTAACAGATATTATGCTAAAGAAATAAGTTTCTAAATAAAATCTCCCTTCTATGTTTGGTATAACTCCCTGAAATGTAATAAGGATTTATACAGTTCACAAATAAAGGACACTGAGTTTCTTCTGTATGAACCCATGCACTAGTTGTGTTTGAGCCTACGAATGGCATTTCCAACAGATTCACACGACTGTTCAGACTGTGCTGTTGCAATAGCTGAATTGATTCTTTGCATCACATACCTGTGAAATTGTTAGAAATGTAATGCACAGCTCTTTTGGAGGAATTCTATGTTTTGGATACAAATGAGGGTTGTCTTGTTTAGACTTTTCTGGTTGATGTCTGCATCATACAGTTTGGTTTAGACACAATGACCTCCTTGATTAACAATGTTTGCTATGTTATTTACCCAATATATAACCTCAATTATTCACAGCTGTTGCTCATATTGGTAGGACAGAATTTCAGTGTCATTTTTGCACATACTTTAATGCAGATATAAGATCTATTCTACACCATGCTTTAATGATTCCAAGACTCTTTAATAAGCCTTACATTGCCAACTAAAGCTCTAAAGTATTTGAACTTTCTGCATTAAACAGCCTCATATTATCCTTGGAAGACAAAAAATATCTTTTATGCCCTCTTATCAAAAAGTTCAGGGAAAATTTTTTTACCGTTGTATGTCCGTCCATTCATCTGTCTGTCAGTCTGCAAAACTTAACCAAAGAACTAAACATTGCCAATATCTTCAAGCCTATTATTCAAGATACAGGGATCATATTTGGCATGATGATAGATCTCAATGATCCACATCTGCTGATACCAAAGTCAAGGTCATGTGACAAAGTCAAGGTCATCTGTTAAGGTCAAATAACTCAAAAACTCAACCAAAGAACTTTAACATTGCCAATATCTTAACATTGCCAATTTTTTCAGCCCTATTCAAGATACAAGGCTCATTTGGCATGATGATAGATCTCAATGATCCACATCTGCTGATACCAAAGTCAAGGTCATGTGACAAGGTCAAAGTCATCTGTCAAGGCCAAATAACTCAAAAACTCAACCAAAAAACCTAACATTGCCAATATCTTAACATTGGCAATTTCTTCAGGCCTATTCAAGATACAAGGCTCATTTGGCATGATGATAGATCTTTATGATCCAAATCTGCTGATACCAAAGTCAAGGTCATGTGATAAGGTCAAGGTCATCTGTCAAAGTCAACTTTTTGAAAAAAATAAATGCTGTTGTGTGGCATTTCTGTTTCACAAACACATCTTGTTTTAAATTTATTATGAACATTTAATTGTAAACAATTCTTGACAAGATTGCAATTCTAAAACAATCTTGCATCTTTAACAATGTACATAAATATCAATTGTGAACAATTAAAAAATTTATTCGATGTTGGATACTTATGTAACATGAACTAAATATTTAAGGAAGAAAAAAACACTGCATAAGTGATGATATAAAACAACAACATATCACATTTAAACTATAGACCCTATATCCCCTAATAAAGCAACCTTAATAGTAGCTCTCCAACACTATCAAACTAACAAAAATTCCTGGAAACAAAATGATTGAAAATATATTGATATGAAGAGTGTTGTTAGGTTATCTTCTATTTTAATGTTCCCCTTTGAAGAAGAATTTGTATATTGCTTTGCGCTTGTCAGTCAGTCAGTCCTTCCATCCATCTGTAGAATATTTTTTGTCCAGAGCAGATCAGAATCATGAAACTTCACAGTTGGATTGGAGAAGTGCTTAAGAACCACAACTCAGCTTGTCAAAGTTTTGGGGTTAGTACCCTTTGTTAATTGAAAAAGGATATGCCAAAGAACTGCTCATTTTGAGGGGAAGCATAAATGTTTTACAAACATCTCTTGTTAGTTTATTTTGCTGTCATTATTTTTTTTGTCGAATTGAAGGTAAGAAGACAGATAATATTAGATAATTGTAAAGTAAATTGACACTGTCCATGTTTTGCTCCGAGCTTCTATAGAGAACATTATAACAAGTGATCATGGTCTGCAGTTTATTTCTTCACACAAACTACTCATTTTGAAATAAAGGATATTGAATTTATACTACTCTAAGTTCTTCTTGCTTGGTTTGCTAATTTGTGGTTGAAAAAATAAAGAATTTAATCTTTTTTTTATCTTCCTGCCTTAATTTTGCCCAGCAGAACCATACTTTCAGGAAAACACATTCAGTTTGAATGTCTCATTGATGAGTCGATACAAAACAGTTGTAACTCTCTAAATGTTATATCTTTGACTCTTGTCTCAAAAAGAAAATATAATTGAAATATGGCCCTGAATGAATGCAATTATGATTATAAAGATATCGTAATGATTTGCTTTCATCTGTATGTAGATGTTTGCATGGCAAGAAGTTGTTTTGTTAGAATATTTTTAGCTCAAATAGCCATAGATCAGCTATTGTGAACCCAACCATCTGTATTTTATTTATTATACCTTCCCTCCCCAAAACTATGTTTGACAGACATAGTTTTGGGTTATATAGGAGTCTGCTTGTCAGTAGGTAGGTTGGTCTGTCCATCTGTCTGTAGCTTTTTCTTGTCTGCCCAATCTCTCAGCAACTAATGGGAAAATATCATTCAATCTTTACAGATATGATCAGTATCAAGCAGAGATGTGCAAGTGACATTTTGGTTACAATCCATTGACTTTTGACAGATTTATGGCCCTTTGATCGAAAATGGCCTCTTCATTATTTACAATCACTTGTAGGGGGTATTCATCCACTTTGCAACAGTCTAGTTTATTTGTATCATTAAAGCCTTTTCTCCAAAGCAATGATAGACTAATAATGTGTGCAGCACCGATTCCTTCTCCTTCTAGGAATTTGGGCAAAAGTCTTTGTATCATATGGTTAATAGGCCCAATGATATAACTAGTTATATCATTTCGTAATCCCCCTGAGAAGGGAAGTATTTGATAGAATTGATAAATTTTGGAATGGGTCTCATTTGGAGGAAATTCTGGATATCCCTTTACATCTACTTAGTTTCATGAGAATATTTCTTGGAAGGTACCTTTTCAAATTCCCAAGACCAAAGATATTGGTTTTGGTTCATGAAGGACAAGGTCACAATTGAACTATGTCCAAAACTTAAGAACCAAAATTTAACTCAAGAACCAAGTGACTTAGAACCATGAAACGTCATATGTTGCTCAATTATCCATGAAAGTGCTATTAGTTTTTTTTTTGTCACGAAGGTCAAGGTCATAATTGAATTTGTCTGAAAACTGTATCAAGACTCTTAATCCTGCACTGATGACCCTTAACTGTGACAGAGCAATAGTGGTTGGTAACAGTCTGCTTTGCAACATGTTAGGTCTGAATTGATATGGAAAAAATTACCCTTATATAAAGGTAAATTGATAATATTAAATTCTAACCTTCTGTAGCCCTTGGTTGTTGTAATGTTCCATTATGCTTTGATGTGTTGATCTTTATCTAGTGTCAAACATTTTAAATTTTCCTCAATTATATCTCAAGATCTCAGAGGATTCAAGGCCAAATTCTTTCTGTCTCAACCCTTTGCTGTTTTATCCCTGCTTTTTACGTGCCTGTGATTTTATGATTGAGAAAACATTGCTTCTAACAAGCAATTTCTTCTTTTTCCACACTATTTTCTATCCTACAGAATGGTTATTTTTCAAATTAAATTCACTTTAAATTCTTGTCAGCTAAACCTTTGAATTTGGACAGGTCCAAAATGTTGTAAAACAGGAAAGGGTTAATAAAGAATACAATGCCTTGTGTGCCATTGGCAGAGACCTTTGAAGATGAGCCGTTTCTCATTCATAATACATTTGAGCCTGTGCATGACATTTCCAACAACTAGAATATTCTTGAGGTGCAAATGTTGAGTAGCATAGACAGCCACATAATGTAAATATAAAATTACCTGATGGTCTACAGATACTCTGAGACCTATTCTATAATCTACTAAATGCATAGTGAAGACTGGTCAGACTGTGCAGATGCACAGGCTGGTCAGAGTCTTTGCTTTGCATATATTTGAAATCGTTGGAAATCTCACGCACAGGCTCATTTCATTGAATAAAATAAATGTTTTGGGGGCGTTATACACTCATTCTCACGAGAATTGGGATTTTAGTGTCGCCGCATTTTTAAAGGCCTAAAACATATTTTATGTGATCGTTTGGTGCCTAATTTGATAGACCTCCATGAACTTAGTTTTTGCGCACTAAGAAATTGACCGTGGTTGGCGTTTCGGAGACAAGAGATTTGTTTATATGTGCATTTTGTAATATTCGATACTGTCGCTTTTTCCTTTGATGATTTTTGCTCGTACATTAAGCCGAGATGCCTATTTTTTAGAACAAAGATATTCTTTCAAACAGATTGTACACATGTCCTTTACCTCCAGAAACCGCGCCGTGCACCGTTTCGGCCAATTTCAATAATTATTGAGCCAAAATCTGGTGTCGCCGAAAAAAGCAAAAATGATGTAATCTTCGATTCCGAGACTTTGAAGGGGCTAATTTGATGGAATAAATCCAAAAAATCAAGCAATTACTTTTTCTTAGCATGCTGAATTTATGCTTAAAAAATAATGCGTTTTAATTATAATGAAGAAATTGACACAGAATTCCTTAAAACAGTTCATTCAGACAAGGGGTCTTCTTGCAATGAACTAATGTAATCTTCGATACTAGGTTTTTCAAAATGTTCCACAACAAAATTACTACGTATGCGATCATCAAAACATGAAGCATAACCAGTATAAACAATTACCACTGAGAAATGTTGCATACAGCGTTCAGTGTGTTAATTATGCTGTAATACGGTGCGTTTTGTAATCATCGAGACCGTAATATTCGATACCAAATTTTAATGCCTACAAAAAACTTTCACCGAAACACGTGAATAGACCAGATATCCGTTCCTATGGTACCAAAAGACGCAAAACAACATTTCTATGATGGGTAAACATAATTCCCTACCTTTAAATGCTGCAAGAATAATTTTTTGTAACCTTCGAGACCTTGTGAATATATTTCAATGCAATTGGTATTTCACGGTGGTACAATTATCATTTGTTTTTAATCGGCATTCTAAGTCTTGAGAAATAAAAGTTTGGCCGGACCATCATTGCATTTTATACTTTAGCATGTTTGAGAAACTGTAATCTTCGGGACCGTGAAAATTGGCTAGAAAATACGATGCTTACAGTGATGACAAATCTTTGTGAGTGGGTAAATCCCGTTGTGCGATGTAAATAAGTATTCAACCATAGAGAAGTTAATTTGCGTTTTATATTTAAAGAAATTTTGATGTTCAAAAGGTAACTTGCCATTGTTTTTTATATGTAGATTATCTCACCTTTTTGAAAGAGACTAGATACCTAAAACCATTTCTTTCAAAGCGTCAGATGATTTTTCAACCAAGCATGGTTTTTTATACAATAAAACAGGTTTTTGGGCTGAGGGTCATCATTTAAACTGCATTCGATAAATCATGAGTAATCTTCGACACAATATAGCTTATTCGAGAATTCAAGCAGAAATTACAATTTTGCAATGAAAAAGAAGGTAAATTCATTATTTTCATTTGATATGTATTCCAGATGATTTTTCGACGATTTTAAACTTTAGAATGCTATCGTGCCCTTTGAAAATAAAAGTGAAAGTCGGTGTAAAATTAAAAATCTTTCTTTGAAAAGGTCTGTCACCGACACACATTATCATTTCGGAGAAATATCCGTTTCCCGAAAGTGGATAGAACTACAAAACTATTAATGTGCAGAAAAAAACATATCTGGTTTGAAAGAGAATCAAAGCACAAGATAACAATTCTTTTTAAGTCTTTTACTTTGATAATACTGCGGCAAGGGTACAAGTAGCGATTATTACATGATAAAAATGCCAAAAATAAGACAGTTACGTGCTGCTTAATAACTTTTCTTCCCCTCGGATGTAGTATAAAAAATTTCGTATCATTATAGGTTGATGTTTACTTCATCTGATTTTAGAAAAATTGGAGCTGTATTAAGATTTTCATTTTTTTATTTTTTAGAACCCCAAAATCCCAATTCTCGTGAGAATGAGTGTCTAGGCATTTTATAATTAATGTTTTTCATGTCTAACATTCTATTTGTCTCTCACCAATGGGTCGATAATCATAGACCTATGTGACCCATAGCAGCTGGAGGCTGGAAAGGATGTTGTGGTTGCACTGGTAAGAGAAATACCAGGAATCCATTGTTAGGTGCTCCAGCAGCTGTTATATGAAATATTAAAAGTGATTGTAGAGTCAATTCAATCAATCAATCAATCATGTTTAACATTCATTAACACATAACTTAAAAGAGGCTGATCTTATTTCAGGGTTATATTTTGTGATGTAATAAATTTACCTAGTAATGTAGGTATAAACAAAAGTAGTAATGCAGTGCTCAACACAATTAGTAGGTGTGAAACTAGTCTAAAAGGGCTTCTTTGAATTATATCTCTATCTCTGTTTAGATGAACACTCAATGCTTTCTCTCTATGCTAAATTAGCATCAAAATTTGAAGAGACCCTCAAAATGCCTAAAAATAACACCATAGATACTATGAAGTATAAGGATTATATTAATTTCACCAAGTCTCTCTGACTGTACTTAAACCCAGGAACAAAGTGACCTTAAATCATGAAACTTTATACAATTATCGCACATGACTCTAGGAAGTCCCCTTTTGTTTTTTGGGGGGTCATGGAGGTCAAGGTCAAAATTGTTTTAACTATTTTTGGAACTGGGATAAATTGCTGGTGGATGGAATTCAGTCTGCTTTGCTACAGAGCTAGTTTATCCTGAAACCAAATAGAAGCCATTGAAGGAACATTAATTTGAAAAAAAGTGATATACAGATTAACTTTCATACTTTAAGCTCTACTGGCATTATGGAATTTCACTTAGTATTTCACTAAATGCAATCTTGTTTATGAGATAAAGTCCACAAATACAATTGGATTCTCTTGAAACTTTCACAGAATGATTGTAGGGTCATAAGGATTGTTGGAAAATTGGGAAAACTTTAAAAAATACTGGAAAAGGGGTCTTGTTGAATATCACTTAGTGAAATCTTGTTTTTACTATAGTCAACAAATATTATTGGATTCTTTTGAAATTTATGCAATCAAAATCAAGAAATATTAGATAAGCTTTTGGAAAGAAATGATTGTCAATAGAGCATCTCAAGCCCTCATGGGCCTCTTGTTTATTTTAACCATGGATGGAAATTATCCCTGATCATTACTATTCATTAGATGTGCTTTATAAGGATTGAAATTAAACTGAAAAAAATTGAAAAAATGTTTTCAAAAGGTAAACTGACTCACAATCAAGTCATCCAGTGCTTCAACTCTGATTTTACTTCAAATTTTGCCAAGGCTTATGCTATCATATCAAGGGGTAGAATAAGTGAAAGTGTCCTTTGCACTTTATTTTTTGCATGTTTGAATACAAAATGTAATTTTTGAAAGGATGAGGGAGACAATTTATCATAAGAGTAATAAAAGTCGTTTGTAAACAAATTTCATTAATCTTTGTGTTGTCTCCTAGATAGTAAGATTTTACAAACATCACTTGCTTTTCCCTGTGAGGATGCTTTGTATTTACCAATATTTATAACTTTCTCCTCTCTTCTGAACTGAGCCCTTTTAAAAAGACTGTTGATAAATTTTCCTAAAGTTGAGAATATAGTGCATTTAACTTTCAAAAACTTTTTTTAAGTAAAGAAATGTATAAATTTTGATTTTTAGCTCCACTGGCCGAAGGCCACTGGGGCTATTGTCATGGCGTTGTGTCCGTCTGTCAGTCCGTCTGTGCGTCCGGTCGTAAACTTTTTCTTTAAAAAATCTTCTCCACAGAAGCTACTGGATGAATTTCAACCAAACTTCACAGGAATGATCCTTGGGTGACCCTCTTTCAAAGTTGTTTAAGAATTTTTTATCCAATAAAAAACATGGATTAAATGGGCGTGGCTAATTTCCAAATATGGTAAAAAGTGAGTTTTCTCAGATTCCAATGGATGGATACCAATCAAATTTTACATGAATGATCCTTGGGTGCCCCTTGATCAGTCTACAAAAAAGTATTGTGATCAGATGAAAAATATGTATTTTATGGGCGGAGGTCATTTCTCTATATGTTATATAGTGGAAACTTTGAAAATCATTTTCTCAGAATCTAACCAGTGGATATCAACCAAATTTCACTGTTGTGATCCTTGAGTGACCTTTTATCAGTCTACAAAAAATTATTGTGATCAGATAAAAATATGGATTTTATTGGCGGAGGTCATTTCTCTTTATGTAATATAGTGGAAACTTTGAATATAATTTCTATTTATGTAATTGATTGATATTAGCCAAATTTCACTGAAATGATCCTTGAGTGACCCTTTATCAGTCTACCAAAAATTATTGTGTTAGGTTAAAAAAAATGTATTTTATGGGCGGAGGTCATTTCTCTATATGTTTTATAGTATAAACCTTGAAAATCATTTTCTCAGAATGTCACAGATGGATATCAATCAAACTTCATTGGTATGATCCTTGGGTGACCCTTTATCAGTCTCCCAAAAATTATTGTGATTGGATGAAAAATATAATTTTATGGGCGGAGGTCATTTCTCTATATGTTAAGATAGTGGAAACTTTGAAAATCATTTCAAAATCAGTAGAACCCAAAATATCTAAAAATCAAGTCAAAACTTAGATTTGCTATTACAAGAAATTCAAGCCTGTGGAGCGACACAAGCCATTCATGGCTTTCTAGTTTTATTATGTCAAAATGTACATTGAAAACAAGGTGATCTTTATTGATTTCCAAATTGTGTAAAGGATCCTTATGTTTCAAACTGCTCACTCCTTTGAATTGGATTTGTTGATGTATCATTTTAAACCTTGAATTCATTTGAAAATGTTTTGGAGCATCATCTGGTATATTGAAATACTGCTCAAAGTGGAGGTCAGATGTTGAGGGCCTGACACAAGACAGTTGTAACTGCCTATAAACATATAGGCAGTTACAACTGTTTTGCACCAGGCCATCAATATGTAGACATCCTATAAGTAAGGGAAAGAGAGATTCCAATCAGGCCCTCAGAATGTTATCTAGATGTCTTGCTGTAAATTTAAAATGACATATTGCCAACTGTTATACTCCAGCAAAGGAAGCTTATGAATTGTTACTGACTTTTATAGCTTTGCTTGTCTTTTATTATCTTTGGATAGCTGGGGATATTTACTATTATATGTTTAAGTAAAGGTAGTCCTAACTCAATGAATAAAGGATAAGACAGTAAGGACATTCTATTTACATGAAACTGCTTTGGATTACATATTCTTGCAGTAAAAATGATCCAAATAAACAAAAAAAAAAGAAATACAAAACATTGTGATTTTGTAAAGACAATTATTTTCAATACACAATCTATAGCCAGCTAATTGTGTATATACAATTTAAATGTGACCAACGTCATAGCCCAGTTGGTGGTGTCATAGCCCAGTTCGATGGTGTATCAGACTGCAAATCTTTAATCATGGGACATAATGGGTTCCAGCCCAAGTGGCAGCAAATATTCTTCTGATACTTGTTCCCACCAATGGTTGAATTAATGTTAACCTAAGGGGATAGCAGCAGGAGGCTAGAAAATAATCATATAATGTAATGGTAGAACTGGTGAGAGGAAATGCCAGGAATCAATTGTTAGGTGCTCCAGCAGCCACAAAATGTGATGTTAAACTTATTTGAAACAAATCATACACAAATTCCAAACCAAGAAGTGAAATGATTTTGTACAATACTTGTGCATTCCCAGTTTCAATGAACAATCTAATACAGTAAAGTCTCGGTGGTTCGTATCTCAATGGACCGGGACAATTTATACGAATTAAACGTAGTACGCACCAACCAATATCAAGCGGTCGGTAGTTTTTTGATGGCTCAGATCGGACATGGTATACCCTATATTTGTGGCTTTATTCTAAGGTTCTATGGAATATGTTTTAAATCAAGTTCTAACGAGACAATTTTGTAGAGAGTGAGGACGTAACAAATCTCACTTGAACAATGATCATCTTTCGTTTCGTCCATATTTAAATCCTTAACAAAGTAATTTCGGTAATAACTTTACATGCCAAATATTAACTACATCAGAGTGTTTTCCCTTTGGATCAAATCACTTTGAGTACTTATTCATTGGACGATGAAATCTCGGCATTACGATGAATCTATGTGGAAGTCCATGTTGACAATCAAGTCCACGAAGTTTGCACATTCATTTATGCATAATCGGTATGTGAAAGCCAGATGAAATACAATAATTAAGGTCACTGATTGATCCTTTATTCGATTAAACCCGCCGAAAATTTTAAATCAAATAATGCCTGTAAATATTGATGCAAAACAATAACTTAGATTACTACCAATCAACAGGTGTGAAAAACCAAGGTATATGTCTATTATTACACCTAGGACGGCTATTGATCGCACAATTCACACCTACGGATTAAACATATTAATTTGTGTTATTTGGAAACTCTCGGGACTTGACACGGGCTACGAACTAAGAACCACCGACGTGCGAATTACTCGGAGCCTTCTTACAAAGATAAAGAGGGAAGAAAATCGGGACCAAAGAATGTATACGAACCAACACATACCTACGAACCACCGGCGTGCAAACGGCTGCGATTTTACTGTATTATACATGTACAGGGAGATTTAAAATTAAATGTCCAGTTCCAGTTGACAAAGCTGTCTCTGGATTACACTATGGCAACAGCAATTACCTTGGTTTTATCCCCAAAACAGGAAAACTCAAAATTAGACATACAGATTACTAGTAGTGGACATACAAAATCAGTCCATCTGTCAGAGTCCATACTAAATAAGAACTTTAAATGCATCGATTTTCAAATTACTTAGTTTATTTCTGCATCGTTATGACTTAATGGAAATTTTACTTCCTTTTGTCTATATCTCCCAGGTCAAGGTCAACCTTAAAGGTCACGATATCGGTGTAAGAGAATTGTGTCCCCGACCACTAGTAAGCAACTATATACAGGAGCCAGACCAACACTGGCTGGCCCTGGAATAATTAATGAAACAAGTTTAAAGAGGGAAATTATTTGGCCATAATTGAGAAGCATTTCTATGGCTCAGTGCAATAGTTGTATCTCCCTATAATCATTGAATTTTGTGTTACAATTCCTCTTTTTTTTCCACTCTTAACTGAATAGAAATAGGTCTTCTTGTCAACCATTTCATTTAACAACAGGGCTTGTGTTTGACCCTTAAATCAGGGTTTTGACCCCCAAAATATGAAAATATCTTAATTTAACCCCTAGAAATTTCTCCCAAGGGGTCATTTTGACCCCCTTGAGAGGCATTACTAAGGGTCAAGACATGGTTTGATACCTAGGATTTTCCCAAATTACTTTCTAAAGTTGTACAAATAAATTACTTGTTTCATATCACTACAAGAAACAGTTAAAGTGACTCTTAAATATGCAAAATTCTAAAAATGATTATCTTTTTCTTTCATTTTGACCCCTTTAAATTCAGATTTGACCCCAAGAATTTTGTATGTGAGGAGTAAATGACTTGCCAATATCAAATACTAACACGAGCCAGGTGTAACAACACAAAAAGAAGAAAACTGTCTTTGAGAGTCGGGAGAACATTATTATGTTATTGTGTTAAATTGCATTATTTAGCGGAAGTGTTATTACACACAAACTGGTAGACAGAGCAATATCTTGACTAGACCATCAAGAAGAAAATGTCCCTAGAGTAACTTATTATTCTGCTTTTCCATTCCCTCTAAAGTAAATTGGCTCTTTCTTTGTGATACAGTCTTTTTATGCCCCCCGCATCGATAGATCGGGGGCATACTGTTTTACTCATGTCCGTCTGTCTGTCTGTCCGCCTGTCCGAAAACTTAACCAAACTTAACCTTTGCCTTATCGAGAGATCGCTGTTACTGGGGCATTGGTGTTTCACAAACTCATCTTGTTACTGTATTTATTCTTATAACGGACCATGTCAAAAAGTTTGTCACAAATAGTTGCTATAGGGGTCACAATTTTGGCTCTATCATTGTCATCTGATCCCTTAGAGCACAATTTGAGCTGAATCTTTGCAAATTTTTTTAAACATTCATCTTAATGATAACTTAACCCTTGTCATGCTGAACCTGGAATATTCATGATTTGGCAGGAACTATAGACAAACATCAGCCTGCACATATGTGCAGTCTGAGGTTAGTCTATACCACCTGTTTCTCACTTTCAAACCAGAATTGTCAATAAATTTAGTTCCTGGAATAAAAATTGACATACAGTTGGAACTTTTTGTGTGTTTTGCCCTTTAATGGCTGTGGTACAATGTGTCAGGTGACCAATTTGGTACCATATTTCCTGCGTAATACTAATTATCATGTCTTGTAGAATTATGTATTTTTTTTAACAGAGAAAGGACTTGAAATTGTACAACTTAAGTTATAGACCCAAAGAGAAAATTGCTGTTTAAAGATACATGAGACTACTAAAAGGACTTGAAATTGTACAACTTAAGTTATGCTACTGTTTTGAGTTGCTTTTCTATTAAGAAAGGATTACTTGATGTTTCTTGATAATTTCTAATGAAACGCAGAAAAATAACAACAGCAGAAATATTAATAATGACAGGAAAACATGCAATAATTTCTCAAACCAATTTGAAAATCAACATCAAACTGACTGAAAATATTGCCTCCAGCTCCAGCAGTATAGATAAGAGTGGGGATTGCCAGTTTAAAATCTTCATTTCTCATTTAAACCCTATGTTGCAGGTACTCATTTGAATCATCTTGCCAAGATGATTCCAATAATAACCCTTAACCCTTTCCTGTTTTACAAAATTTTGGACCTGTCCAAATTCAAAGGTTTTGCAGACGAAAATTTAAAGTGGATTTAATTTGAAAAATAACCATTCTGTAGGGTAGAAAATAGTGTGGAAAAAGATGAAATTGCTCGTCAGAAGCAATTTCTTCTTTTTTCACAATGTTTGCTCAATCATAAAATAACAGGCACGTAAAAAGCAGGGATTAAACAGCAAAGTGTTAATTTGAAAACGGAATACCCGCTCTATCCATTGCTCTGCAGCTCAGTAATATTTATAAGATATTTGATTTATCTGGATTAAAGTCTGTCCTTTTGTAAATTATCATTCTGCATTTTGGATCTCATTTTGCCAAAAGACTTCTTAAATATTGTAAACTGATTAAATTTTGAGTTTGATTATACTTTTAACAGATCTTACTGCATAGCATTACTTGTTATCAAAAGAAAAAAAAAGAAGCTAGTTCATTCTATTAAGTTGACTTGTGACAACTGTCTTCTACAGACTGATACAACATATTCTTGATTAGTAAATGAAATAAGAAAATTTAGAAAAATATACTTAAAATATTATTGCAGTCTTATCTTTTAATCAATCATTTTGACTGATGGACAGGTGTTCATTCTTGTTATTGTTATGTGCTATTATTTGTATAAATCAATGATCATGTGATAAAATTATAATTTGTACTGTTCAGAATAGATTGGGAACATCACTCGGCCATTTCCGTAAACTGCAACATACCTCGGATGTATGTAAATCAGATGGGTATGTAACAATATCGTGCATTTTGTTAGGCGGAAACAGTGTAAGAAAAGTAAGCACTGTAGATTTATATATTTTACAGTAAATAACGGCTGAAAAATCTTAATTTTTGAGAAAGATGATTCATTCTCAAAAATTAAGATTTTTTCAGCTGTTATTTTAGATTTTAAGATAGATATATTAGGATATGATGGTTTCACGTCAGTGACTTAAACAAGTAGCATTGGCGACGTTGAATATTTTCACTCACAGTGTGGAGGGCTTACACCATTTTTACTGACGTCATCGAGTTTTTCCAGGGTTTTCCCTTAATTTTTAAAAATAGTCTGTCTATGTACATCCGGGGTTGGTTGTGAGATTGGCCGAGTGGTGTTTCCAATGGTCCAGAATACAAAAAAGTTGCACTGACCACAATATTTTACTTGAATATGAGCCTGTGCATGGCATTTCCAACAATTTGATATGTGTTCAAAGCAAAGACTGAATCATCAAAATTCTTTAAATTCAATATTTCAATTTTCTGCGCAACTTATAAGGCCATTTAAAACTGATGTCACAATATTATACATTATGCCTTCATTTTCGCGGTTAATAAATAGCGTTGCTTTTCACTCTGAGCTCATTTGCATAATTATTTCACTAGTGTAATATTATAACACCTGTGTAATATAGAAAATACTCAACAGGGGAATTTCATTCCCGCAACATGGGTCATATTATAAGAATGATAATTGTCCCTCCTATATAAGAATTTATAAAATGGGACCTACTATTGTTGTCTACTAGAACCAATCTCTTTTCCAAAATTATGTTAAGGAGTAATCCCAGATGGTTCTTTACTGCATGGTGCCACCGTCAAAGCACAGTTGGTAGAGCGTCAGACTGTCAATCTAAAGGTCCCTGGTTCTACCCCCGACGGCAGCACTCATTCTCTCTGACTATTTGTCTCACACCCATGGGTTGATAATTGTAGACCTATGAGAGATAGCAGCTGGAGGCTAGAAAAATATGTGATGGTAGTACTGGTGAGAGAAATACCAGGAATCTATTGTTGGGTGCTCCATCTGCTACGATATAACTGAAAAATTGTTGAAAGCAGCGTAAAACTCCATTCAATCAATCAATCTTTACTGCATGATGGATAACATTTACAAAACTAAATCCTGGGGCAAAAGTATTGACCCTAGTCAGCCCCTTTGTTTAATGGGTCACATATCAATGGCTCAGCGTGAAACAGTTTTAACTGCCTATATGTTTATAGGCAGTTATAACTGTTTTGCACTGAGCCATTGATATGCACCATGCTAGCATATACAGCAAAAATTGTTGAAAAAAATGTTTAAACCAGCCGAGCACAAGAAACACAACTTCCTATCATAAAATACCTGCTCTGGGATCTTCGTTATCTCTTGTATAATCTACCTGTAAAACATTGAACTTCAAAGGATAATAGGTTTAGCTCATTAGTTTAATTAGTGTTTTAAGTTAATGAGTTAATATCCTGACTTCATGAAAAGCCAAAGGGAATTTTGCTTCAAATGTATGGCTCAGTGTGAAACAGTTTTAATTACCTATAAGCATATAGGCATTTACAACTGTTATGCACAGGGTCTTCGAAATTCAAAATGAAAAGAATTTTGGATAATTTTCCTTCTGATGATTTACCCATCTTTAACCCTAGAAAAAGAAACTAGGTAGTAAAAGACGTCGACAAAGAACTTTTCTAAGTGACCATTTTTCGAAGCATAATATCTTGTAGTATCAAATTGATGTTGTTGAGTTTTTCACCAGTTTTCTGAAGAAAAATCCCTTATCAAATTTTGGGATGTATAATGTATAAAGACATGTGAGTACAAGTCATGTGACATAAAACTTGACAGTAAAATCAAACTTTTATTTTTTAATTTGATGTCACTTTCCCTAAAAATACTCCCCCTCCCACTCTGTTTTGGGAAGAAATCTAAATTTTGTGTGTGGTCATGACCTTGACGGTTGATCTTAAAGTCTACCAGAGCTTTTTAGCTCACCTGAGCACATTGTGCTCAAGGTGAGCTTTTGTGATCATTGAATGTCTGTTGTGCATCGTGTGTGACACAGTCGTCTGTCGTCCGACGTCAACAATTTTCTTGTTTACACTCCCGAGGCCTCAAATATTGCCCAATCTTCATGAAACTTGGTCAGAATGTTTGCCAAGTTACAAGGATGAACCCTATCAAAAAAAGGAAGGATCCATACCATATATCACAGGAAAAGCAGCCTTAATGACAAATTTCTTTTTTACGCTCTAGAGGCCACAAATATTGCCCAGTCTTCATGAAACTTGGTCAGAATGTTGGTCAGGTCACAAAGATGATCCCTTTTGAATATGGAAAGGATCCATACCATATCACGGGAAAAGGGGCCTTAATGACAATTTTCTTGTTTACACTCTAAAGGCCACAAGTATTGCCCAATCTTTATGAAACTTGGTCAGAATGTTGGTCAGGTCACAAGGATGAATCATATCTAAAATAGGAAAGATCCATGCCATATCTTGGCAAAAGGGGCCTTAATGAATTTTTTTTAGCTCGGCTGTTTTCGGAGAAAACCCGAGGTATTGCTATAGCCTCCGTGTCGTCGTCGTTGTCGTCGTCGTGCGAAAACTTTGACATTTTGTTATATCTCTGGTTCTACTGAAGGCATTCACTTGAAACTTGGCACACATCTTCACCATCAAAAGAGCAACCTTTACTATCAAGGGGGATAACTCTAGATGCACTTTGTGCAAATTATGCCCCTTTTTCGACTTAGAATTTTTTCCCACCATCCAGCTTTCGACAGCCGAGCGTAGGCACCCGTAGGCGGTGCTCTTGTTTTTTTTTGTTATAACTCTTGAGGTTGCGATGTTGGCCCAAACTTGAAACTTGGTTTTGTGTTGAAATTATCTCCTTTATGACATCTGCCTATTTAATTGATGTGATGTCCCAGGGGTCAAAGAGACTCAGGTGAGCGATCTAGGACCATCTTGGTCCTCTTGTTTTGAAGTAGGAAAATGCTGTGAATAGCATGGGAAGGTTTAATATTGGTTTGAATTCTAATAGATAACAGAGCTAATTAGATTTTCTTGATTCCAACTGAAAGAAGATAACTTGTATTTTACCACAGAAAATCTGATTAATTTTGCAAAATGCAATCCACAGGTCCCATGTGAATGCAGAAACTCAATAAACATGGAAGACAAATTGATTTACATAATCCCAGATTTCAATCAAATAGAGGAGCAGGGATTAACTATTTCCATCATAGAATGAGTTAAATGGTCAGCTAATTTACAAATTTTAGCTCTACTGACTGAAGGTCAGAAGAGCTATAGAGATAGCATAATTTCCATCTATATATATTTGCCTGTCTGTCCATCCATTTACAATAATTTCTCTTTTAGGCATTAAAGTCGAAGCATATTGTCAGATTTACTTGCAACTTTCACAGTCTAGTTGAAGGGTCATCGAAATAGAAGGATCCTTTCAAAATTGGGGTGGATACATCAGAAAACACAAGAAAAGGAGCTTTAGGAATGTTCGCTCAAAATATTCTTGTTTACCCGACAGTTACAACTGTTTTGCGCTGAACCATCGAATTAAGTCCTCTCGTTTTCTGAAATTAATAATTCTTTTGCAGAGCTTTAGAAATACTATTTAAATGATACTTTGAAGGTTATCGAAACTTCTATAAACATGTCTTTAAAATTGCATGATGCCGACAAACTTAAAATTTCATGAGCATGTCCTAACATGAGACTTCAGGCAGTTTCCCAAACTTCTCACATGATTTATGCATTGACAGATATGTAGCTTCCTTTAAACACTGTCTTCTTGGTAGCTTTAAATCTTTAAAAAGAAAAAGGAGAATTGCTTTAAGTTTATTGAAATGTTTTTATAAAACAGCCCATTTATAAATACTGTATCTCTCTTAATAAATGCTCCCAGGAGCTATACATAACATGGTCCTTGTGCTTTTATTCAGTATGCATTTTCTGATTTAAACATCATTAAATTGATGGCTTTTAGGCCATTCCCCCTTTAATTTGAGGCAAATTTCCTCTAAACAGTCATATAAATGATTTTTTTTAGAGGAAATTCATTTCAAATTACAGAAGTTTCAAAAAGTTCTTAAATTTTAGGAATTTGAAGTGGGTTTTTTTAGTAAAAAAATAAAGATGTGCTACTATTAGGGAGGGTGCTTTTTTTTGAGGAAACACTGTACAATTTATGTGCAATCTTATACAAAACTCATACATGCTCTTATAGTAATGTTAATAATGCAGCAATTAGTTGTTAATTATCAATATAATTTACAATCAATGGTAAGGCCCTATTATCAATATTATTTACAATCTATAATATTGACCACATAATGATAAATAGTCAACAATTGCAAACTATAGTTAGAGTTGTTCATATTAATATTATTAGTTGCCGCGGCAATAGCGCAGTTGGTAGCGCGCCAGACTTCTAATCCAGGAGTCTATATTCGCATGGGTTCGATCCCCGGCCGCGGCACTTATCCTTTCCGACATTTGTCTTCCACCAATGGGTAGATAATCGTAAACCTATGTGGAATAGCAACTGGAGGCTAGGAAAGAGATGTGGTGGTAGTACTGGTGTGAGAAATACCAGGAATCCATCGTTAGGTGCTCCAGTCGTCGTGATATAACTGAAAGATTGTTGAAAGCGACGTTAAACCCCAATTCAAATCATATATTATTAGTTATATATTAAATGTTCAATATTGCCTCTGAAAAATCTAAATTTATAAGGGTTTTATTGATGGTTATTGTAAGACATTTCTAAGTCAATGGGTCAGTGCAACACTATTGTTAGTGCCTATATATTTAAAGGCACTAACAATAGTGTTGCACTGACCCCGACAATTAGTGTCTATATAATGCAGTTTTTCCTCAAAATGATCTCTACTTTTTCTACATTGTTCCATTATAATCACTATCTAAAGCGCATCAAAAAAGTGATTGTGTGATTTTGAGTTAGAGAACACTGTTTCACAGTCAAGTTGGTAGTGTATCAGGCTCCTTACATTTAGGGTAGTGGACCCCTAATAGTTCCTCAATGATTCGGACTCGTGATCTGTCAAGTTAACCAAGGTTTCCAACCTCTGCAATGACTGGAAAAATGTGAAAAGTAACGTTAAACACCATTAAAACAATTAGCAAAGTATTTTTTCTATTTTCTTTATTTCATTTTGTTATTTTCTTTATTTCAGTTGCATTTAAAATCTATGATATGGACAAGGACGGGTATATATCAAATGGAGAATTGTATCAAGTATTAAAAATGATGGTGGGAAATAATTTAAAGGATCACCAACTTCAACAGATTGTAGATAAAACTATTATCCATGCAGACACAGACGGCGACGGAAAAATCTCATTTGAAGAATTTTGTGCTGTAAGTTATTTTGATAATTTATTTCAATTGTCCAAACTTGTAATTTGAGTCAGATATATGGAAGCTGAAGGTAGTAGCCCAGATGAAATGTTTTACTGGTGTGAAAAATGACAGTTTAGGTACACCAGCCACCTCAATATATAGAGGTTATGATACACTGATAGGTTCCAGAGAGTGGGCTTGCCACCTTGACATCTGCCTGGAGGGCTTTAGCCCGAGGGCAGATATCAAGATAAGGGCCAATATCAATTTTTGGTCCCTGTCAGCCAAGAAATAACCTGTTTATAAATTAAAAGATAAATTATGTTGTATATCAGGCCGAAATATGTATTTTTCTTATATTTATCAAATTGTGTGAAATGTGTAATGCCTCACCAACATCATTTTTGTATTGTAAAACATTGTTGACCTGTCACTCATTTAATATTCCTGTTGACCCTCATTGATATTCGGAACCCACTTCCTTATATAGATTCAAAAGACGCGAACAGTACATTCAAATGACAAAATATACCGAGTTGTGATAAGTGACCAGACACAGCTATAGGTGTAAGGTCATTAACTTGCAATGCAGAGGTCCGAGAATCGAAACTCTTTCTCGTCTTATTCTTTTTTTTTTCCTTTCTTTTTTTGTTAATACAATGTTACTTTTACTGGTTGTAATTTGAGTCTTTGTAAATATAAAAATAGCACGATACATTTTACTTAATTTTGTGCATCGTTCTGTGTGGGTTATCCGTTTGATATTCTGCGTCAAGTGATTTCTTATTGCTCAGTAGCCTACGCACAACCAAAAATGTACTTTTTTAGAAAAAATACAGGACAAAATTAGACCCCTCAAAATAAAATAAGAAATTGATAAAGATTCCCTAAAAAATGATTAACAAAAGTACGACAAGCAATGAAATGTATCGTACGATAAGAAAAATAGTAATAATGTTATTTGTATTAAATGGCATGAACGAAAGAAGATAACTCAACTGAGTCAGTTAGGTGCTGCTTTAGAGAAACAAAAAAGGCTAAGCTGACGATCAAAAGCCTCGTGACCTCAGCTTGAATAAGTGACAACAGCTTATTAATTCCATGAAAATTAAAGTAATGAGAGATTTGATAAAGAGAAAAAATTCAGTATAGAATATTACAAAGTTGACAAAATTCAAGAGACAATAAAACTGTCTCTTAAGTTAATCATAAAATTAAAGTTCAAACAATTTGAGAAAAAAATCACTGTATCCGACTGCGTGCATATTTGAACCTGGTCTGTCAGTTCAATAACTCTAATTGCAAAACCGTTTAGACCACTGCACTACGAACCCAATTGTAACCACACCACTATTATATTTGCTCTTAAAATAAAATTATTTTAATAACCTCGCAGATATTAACGAAAGTTTACGAAAAATAATGAGTGACAGGTCAACAATGTTTCACAATAGTAGCGTATTTTGGTTTGTATAATGATGTATCTAATGGACATTCTATGGCCATGCCTATAGAATATTTATCTTGTCAATTGGTAGGATATTGGTGTCGGCCTACTGCTAAGGCTGTATTCAGTCCTCTAGGGCAATGCGACCTCACCAAACAAACCAATATTATGACATTTTGGGCATTAAAATGTTACTATATTTACAGTAATAACAGAATGTAATAATACTGAAATATTGTTGAAAAGGCCTTAAATCTCTTATAAATCTGTACAAAAAATAGGAGAGCTCAGCGCAAGACTGTACTCAGTGTATATACATTGTATATACACTTAGTACAGTCTTGCACTGAACCCAAGAGTAACCTTCTTCTTTTTCTCCATTTCAGGTTGTAGGTAATATGGACGTCCATACAAAGATGGTGGTAGATGTATAGTACTCCTTAGGTTTAATAAATAAATTGTTCATTTTATAAAAGACAAAACACACATCTTTTTTAACATCTTTAAATTACATTATACTTCTTTTTTGTCTTTTTTCATTACCATGACACAACTCTCTCCACATGTTTTTATTGAGAAATTGAAGCTGGAATTTTGCATATTCACATACTAAATAAGACAGATAAAATCATTCGACAAGTAAAATGCTGTATATACGGCTTCAACAAAGCTGTAGATTGGACATTTTCCTTGCCCAACAATAATATGAGCCTGTGCATAGTATTTTTTTCCAAGATTCAAATGATCCTGCATTATCTATTCTAGGAGGAGGGATTGCTCACTTTAGCACATACTTTTGGAAGGTCCCCCCTAAGATGATGGGGGATTTTTTACATTGAGAAAGAGCAGAAATTCTCATCTTTTAGGCGATTTTACCAATTTTCAACGAAATTCGACCCCTGTTTTCTGAATCGTAGAATAGGCACTGATCCTGTTGAGAAATTCAACAAGGTCAGTGAGAAAGTATTATTAGTGCCTGTAAGTTTATGTGTATTTAAAAATAGTTTTACTGTACCTGTAAATTATTAACATTTTTGCAATCTGGGCCCAGGGTTATGAAACTTTTTTCTTGCTCAACTGAGAATTTTCTCAAATTTAGAATTCAAATATATGTATGGACATAGAAGATAATATAAATAACTTGTTATTTATAACAACTTATTCATGTTGTTTCAATTTATTTAAGTATTACAAAAGAATTACGGCTAAAATTTGAAGTTGAATTTTGAGAATATTTTGAATTTAGAATGAGAAAAGTTTTATAACCTCGGGCTTTCTGTAGAACTAGTTAAGTTTATAATCAGACTGTAAATTTACAAGCTGATCCAAGTCATGAATTGGTCTATCAAGGGGTCGGTACAATTCTATTGTAAGTGCCTATAAATATATAGGCACTTACAATAGTATTGCACTGACTCTTTGGTATGTCATTAATTGTTGGAAATACCATGCATAGGCTCATTTTCTCACACACATGATATCATATATTCATTCACATATCAACTCTGGATTTCTTATTCCTTACGATTTTAAAGGAAACAAATTATCTTGTGAAAAGAGGTAGACTATTTTGTTAATAAGAATTTGCTTCAGTTCCCACATTATTTTCTACTCTTTCAAATGATAATTTCTACCTGGCCTATCCTGTACTCTCTTTGGATTATGTACCTTTGTGATTTTATGCGCAAGAAAATGTTTCGAGAAAGGTAGAATTGGCTGGAACAAGCAATTCCTTTTTCCCACTGTATTTTCTACCACTCTCCTTTGCTTTCTGCCATTTTTAGCTTGGCTGTTTTCGGAGAAAACCCGAGATATTGCTATAGCCTCTGTGTCGTCGTCGTCGTGCGAAAACTTTGACATTTTGTTATATCTCTGGTTCTACTGAAGGCATTCACTTGAAACTTGGCACACATGTTCACCATCAAAAGAGCAACCTATAATATCAAGGGGGATAACTCTAGATGCACTTATTATGAGATAATCAGTCCTGTGTCTACGATAACAAAACATTTACAAGTGTTTCAAATGGCTCTTTGTTGCAATTACACTTATGCAAAACAATTTGTTTTGCAAAAGTGTAATTGCAAGGAATCAGTTCTTGAATTTTTTCACACATGTGTTTTCTTCTTCAACACAGGATAAATATCGTAAAAATAAATAAATAAGTGATGTTGCAACTGATAGATTGCCAAAGACTGTTTAGTTAATGCAAGTTCATTCATTGTGCAAAGGAATTCTATGACAACAGTCAGCAATTGTTTGTAAACATGTTATATCTAAAAAAAAATTATATCAATTGACACAAAGTTTCCACTGATATCATCGCATTATCAGGCAGGTGATATCAGGTCAATGCAGGCTTCATTGCATGATGAAAAGCCTTTCCTGACAATGTAGACTGAGACGAGCCTGCTCACTAGTTTGCACTATCTGTTTCCTACTTTATTATTGTTGGAAAAAACATGTACAAGACTGATTTAAATGTTCAAAAATTTGCAACTTGATTACGGCAAAATTTAAATTCGGCTTAATAGAGTTAAAATTGACAAGGGCTGACTTTTGCATACCTTAGGAATGACTTCAAAAGCTAAATGATTGTCAAATTTTTTAGCCATTTTGAATTACTTTTATGTATGTTTCACTCAATATGTAACATCTTGAGCAAACTATAAGAAAAACAACCATAGGAATTCTTGAAAACAAAGTGCTTAATCAGCTGTGCAGTTACTGCAGGTTGGTCCCCAGTTATGTAAATGATAATCATTGGTTGAATTTAGACCAGAAATTATTTTCAACCAGCCAAGTTTGTTGTTTCAATTGTACCAATTGAAACAATGATCCTAATTGGATGAAAATAACTTCCTGTGAGAATATAACAAATGGTTATCTTTTATATAACCCGGTCCTAATTTCTGCCTTTATTGGGCTAGATTATTGGTACAAGCACTATACTTGTAAAATCTAATCTTTTTCACCCCTATCTTAATTTTGCTTGAATGCATAGCTTGATTTGTGGTCTAAGTGGTTGATTTCTTTATAGCAAGGCTCAAATATGGTATTAAATTTGCTGAGATGAACCAAAGTTACATTATAATCTTGACTTATTCATGAAAGGTCAGTTTTGTTGTTATAGCTTCTGTTCATTTCAAATCACCAATGGCTTTATCAAGTTATCTTTTTGGTGACATTAAACCTTGGCACTAGCTTCAAGTGCTATTCTTAGTATATTTTGCACTTTTGATTCATTAATGACTAGCACAAAACTAAGTTTGCTATGAATATATAAGATTATAAAACTTGTGCTTAACCCTCGGGTAATGTCATAAACTTATTGTGGATACTTTTCAGTACAAATAACAGAGCTTATCAGTTATGAATTTTTTATCAGTCTACATGTAGCCACTTAAGGTAGTCGACCCGCAATAGTTGGGCAACATTTCGGAAGTAATGAACTTTAACACTGTTAACCAAGGTTTCCTAATGATTTTCATTGCGAAACCTCAGTCAACATTGTATAAGTTCATGAGTGCCAAAATGTTGTGGATCTATTAAGGTTCCACTACCTTAAGTAGAAAGATTATCTTAAGGGATTTCATTTAATTGCCTTTAAAGGATGATTCCAAATAATTCTCACAACATAGGTTTTTATGAAATGGTCTTGAAAGTTCTTATTTTGGATCGAAATACACATATTTTCTTTCATTGAAGGAAGGAATTTGAACAAATTTTTCTTTGCTGAACAAAAAGACTATGAAAGATTTCTTCTGCTTATAGAACAAAATTATTAGAAAAAAATGTATAGCTCCCTTACTTGTATTTTTTGATGTAAAAATACCTGTATTTATCAAGATGATTAGAACAATTAGGTTTGAGATTTTTGTGAACAAAAAACACATTATTATTTCATTGTATCTTGTTTTTGGCATCACTTGTTAAAATATTGTATATTGTTTAAATTTTGAAGGTTTCTCTCTTTATGAGTTTGCAAATTACCATGATTATCTTATGATTTTAAACAACTGAAAGATGGAAAATTATTGTTCAATAGGTAGTGGATCGTAATAGGTCAGCAGCATTTCCGAACTCGCGATCTTTCACAATGTTTACTGAGGCTCCCTAATGCAATCATTAGGGAACCTTGATTGACATTGTTAAAGCTTGTGACATGTGAAAACATTGCAGAACTATTACGGGTCCACTACCCTAAATAATAAGAGAATGCTATCCAAACATGCTAAAGTGTCCAAAAATAGCTAAGTGAAAGGCAAAAGCTGTAGGCTCTGATCAAACTACTTTTTGAGGAGCAATTTGATCCAGTTTCACAGTAGTAAATACATGTACAATGGAATACATATGGTGAATACAGTATACAATAATGATCTTATTAAGGTAGTGCATCTGTTATAGTTCCACAATGTTTTGGAAATCATAAACTTTAACAGTGTTAACTAAGGTTTCTTAATGATTTCATTTGGAAACCTTGGTTAAGATTGTGAAAGACTGTGAGTTCCAAAATGTTGTTGAATTATTGTGGCTCGACTACCTTAATAAGCAAAATAAATATTTATTCCACATATCTATTCATATTTCTATGTTACACGAATTAAGACTGAATTATTTTGCCTCAACCTGAGATTGTTATTAATTTTCATTGTCAAATATCCAACTTTCTCATAATTCGTCAGTCAGTTTGTGTGGTATTTTATTTTCCATTCACTTTCATGAATCACTTCATCAAGTTTATTAAAGATTGGTGTATGAGATGTGCCCTTTTGAAAGAATGTTAAATTCTTTGGTATTTTTTCTTGGATACTAAGTCATTGATTTTAAAACAACTCCTGCATAATGAATATTATTGATAAAGATGCTGACAGCAAAAGGTTTTTGTAGTACCCATTTGAATATGTTAAAGAAAGAATTAGGTATTCATTAAAACTGGAAAATAACTGTCAAATTATATGGCTTAAGAATTTGAGTGAAAGGAGAAAGTGCGTGCAACAAGCAAATTATTCCTCCTCGCAATGTTCTCCAATACTAGTTTTCATTTTCAAGAAAATTAATGATTTTGAGACGAACATTAAATTGCAATCACAAAATAATAAAGTCATCAATATCATCAAGGTAAAAGATATAGAGGATAATTGTTTTTTCAGTGTAAGATCGATTTATATTTCATTGAGTGAATAACAAAAGCTATATTTTCACAAGTGGCATGAAAATAAAGCTTTTGTTGTTCACAAAATGAAACATTGATCTTACTCAAAACAAACGATTATTCTATTTCTTTTATGCAAAAATGAGACAAAATGTGAAATTTCTAGGACATATTTTCGTAAAGCGCATCATTTTGCATGTGATTGCTATGCAACGTTCATTGTGACATCACTTATTTCACAATGCATAGATGACATCAGATAGGATGAAATGCACAAAAGCAAGGTATACATTTTTTATAATTTCACTGCTTTTGGGGTGGGATTATCGAGTGATAACCTACCATTATTTCTCGATAAATTACCATAAAGCACTAAAGATACGTTTCATATATTGATCTTTAATTCTGTAATATATTGCAATATGATGATGATTTGAGAAGCTGTACAGTTTTAATATCGCTCATAATTTATTGATATGTGAAAACAACTGATTTGTTGTTTCAACATTATTTTTGCCCTTTGCAACTGAAAGATGAGGGGTGCACTGTTTTACTATTGTCTTAATTTCTGTCTATCCTGAAGTCTTGAAGTAAATACGGGGTAAATTGGATAATACTGGACTAAATTATACCCTGATACTATTTAAGATTATTTGTCAAATTTTAGATTAAGATAGTGGACCTGTAATAGTACCAGGACTTTTTGAAGTAGTCGACTTAAACAGTGTTGACCGAGGTTTCCTAATGATTTTCATTATGAAGCCTCGGTCAACATTGTGAAAGATCATTAGATCAGAAATATTGCGGAACTATTACTGGTCCACTACCTGAAGTCACCTTTATTTCATTTTATATCTGCTTATGCTGTCAAACACTGATGGTGAATTAATTATGAAGTTTGTTGAAAAGACATCCAAGAGAAGCTAAGGGTTGCAGGTTTGATTACTTACTGCGCCACTGGTTCATTATCTATGTTCTTGTGCAAGACATTCATTGAGCCTGTACCTATAACTTAAGATGCCGTTAAAGTATATTGATGGCTCGGCTTGAAACTGTTGTAACTCCCTATAAACATTTAGGGAGTTACAACTGTTTCATGCTGAGCCATCCATATGATTAAGCCAACTTAAAATAAGCAGTGATTTAGATAAATCCAGAAGACTGGCTTTTTCTGTAGCATTGGTGTTTCAGTAACATTATCTTTCTTGTGAATGTTGTACCTTGTTCAGATTTTATATTTTTTCCAAATAAGATATGTTAGTTGATTAGGTGTTTTGGCTTTATGCTATGATTCTGTTTAAAGATTGTGTGGGAGAAAACTTTGCTCTTTACTCAGCAGTGGTAATTACAGGGCTTAACACATAGCACAGGGAAAAAGTGTATTGGCTTGGGAAGGATTCATTCTGACTGGTTAATAAATATCAATCTGAAGAATATGTAGCTGTTACCTTAGAATCTCAAATTCTTATTAAAATCATTTAGTAAATGAATTTAATCTTATCCTATAACATAATAGAATAGCTTTACAAATCTCTATTGAATCATTGTTGACCCTATATGGAATCACAGAGACCTATTTTTTACAAAGATTAATTATTTATGTTACTGCAAGATGATGGCTTATTGCAACCCTGTAGTAAGTGTTAATAATTATGTAAGCACTTACAAAAAGATATAAGCCGTGCACTTGATGCCTCAGTGAGATACAGTTGTAAATGCCTAAATATTTATAGGCAGTTTTAAACTGTGTCACTCTGAGCCATTTACAGTGTTGCAACGAGGGATATCGGTCGGTTATCTCCCTTGAAATACTCCAAAAGGAGGAAGGGTCCTAAACAGTGATTACTTGGGTTTTATCCTTATTTCCTTTGCACTATAAGATTTAAAGATAAGCTCTTAAACAAATATTGCACAATTTGTAGGACACATTTGATGTAAAATAGATATTAATTGTCAACTTTGCTATTGAAAATTTTACCATAAATACGAATTGTATTTATAAGTTTGTTGTGTTTACAAAAGTAAAATTCGCAGCTTCTCCATAGAAACCTTGGATAAAATCCAAGGAAAACTTCTAAAAGGACTGCTAAGGATTTTGGATTACCTCTGATTTAATCCAAAGTGAAAACAAGGGAGATAACACACAGAAGTCTCCCATTGAACTTAGTATTTGGAGACAAAATAATTTTTACATGTATAATTTCTTTGGTAGAAAACAGTATTAATTTCTGTTCTGATCTTTTCAGTAAAGGTAACAATGTTTCCATATCTCATGATAGATTTAAAGAGAGTCATTTTGTTAAGTTCTCAACTATGTAAATAATCATGTTGATTTCCTATCTGTGTTCTGTTATGTTCATACCCCCCTTTTTTAATTGTAAAGGTATTTATTTTTTTGTCTGTTCATGAGGTTTAAGATGTTATATATAAGTTTGCTTTATTGCCTCATTTTCTGTGCTACCATTCAATTACATAATGGCTCTGTGTGAAACAGTTGTAACTGCCTGTATACTTATAGACAGTTACAACTGTTTCGTACTGAGCCATCATCATACTTAAGCAGGGATTGACACTAACACCAGTCCTTGGGCCCGAGACCTGTGGATTTTAGGGAGGACTGGTAGATGTTACCATGCTGCAGGTCCATCAGGCCTGTAGCAAACAGCAAATCTTAGTATTTCAAATCTATCATGTTTTGAAAAATAATTTCCTTTCCTATACTTAAACTTGCATTACCAAATGGAAAACATTGTAGAAAAAGAAGAAATTTGTTACTTGCATTACCAAATCGAAAACATTGTAGAAAAAGAAGTAATTTGTTTGTCAAAAGCAATATTTCTTCCTTTCCAACAATGTTTTCCTTGCAATTTATCCACTGAATTGTTAAAAATCAATCACTGTTCTCATGCAGGACCAGCTGTTATTGTGGAGGACCTATGATAATACTGGCTAACAGGTCCTTCAGGCTGATGGCAAAAAGTAGTTAGTGTCAAACCCTGATAGAGATATTTAGATAGAGGGGGTAAAGTACATTTAAGTTCTAAATATATACAACACTTACATAGACCTAAGTTATTTGTATTCATTGAAATTGTCTTGTTGAGACAATTGAAATAAGTACCCTAAATTTATTTTTTAGTTTACAAATAACAATTTCAGAAGAACTTAACACCCCCCAGATCAAAATCAAATTAGATTGTTTTCACTCCGTTTAAAACAGGCATGAATCCATCAGTTTATACATGTATATTTTTCTTCATACAAACTCCTGTACTATTTACGGGAAACTTGGCAAAAGGTCTTCAATTGTATCAAATAGTACCAAATCACTACCAATACATCATTACAAGATAACGTTGCAGGACTGTTCAACAAAATATGGTCAATCAGACTACAGAATAAGTTAATCTTATACTGTAAAAAGAATGAAAAATAATCCACCAGTCAAAATTTAAGACAAAAAAAAAAAAAAAAGAGAGAGAGAGAGAAGAAAAGCAGCCTTTGATTCAAAGTGTATCTTGACATATTCTTAATAGGATTGAAGAACTTATTGAAACCTTCTTCCCTGCTTCAAAAAGGGGGATATAGTGGTATATGGTTTTGACATAAATATCTAAAAGGAAATTATAATTTCTTGGCAAACAAATTGTCAAATTTACAGCTTTAAAATTTAAATCTGAATACCATCCCAACTACAAAATGTCAACTTGATATTATTGTCTTGTAACTGGTGTGATTACTATCCTTGCTCCAAAGTAGCCCCGTATTGGCAAACTGAAAAGCTGATTACATGTACCAGCCCTGGGTTCAGGTTGACAAAAATGTGCATTTTTTTTAGCTCACCTGAGCACGAAGTGCTCATGGTGAGCTATTGTGGTTAGGTGGATGTCCGTCGTCCGTCGTGCGATGTCCGTCGTCAACATTTGCCTTGTATGCACTCTAGAGGCCACATTTTTTGCCCGATCAACCTGAATTTTGGTCAGAATGATTGTCTTGATAAAATTTCGGACGAGTTCGAAATTGGGTCAACTGGGGTCAAACTAGGTCACGGGGTCAAATCTAAGAAAAACCTTGTATGCACTCTAGAGGCCACATTTTTTGCCCGATCAACCTGAATTTTGGTCAGAATGATTGTCTTGATGAAATCTCGGACGAGTTCCAAATTGGGTCAACTGGGGTCAAAAACTAGGTCACAGGGTCAAATCTAAGAAAAACCTTGTATGCACTCTAGAGGCCACATTTTTTGCCGGATCAACCTGAATTTTGGTCAGAATAATTGTCTTGATGAAATCTCGGATGAGTTCGAAATTGGGTCAGCTGGGGTCAAAAACTAGGTCACGGGGTCAAATCTAAGAAAAACCTTGTATGCACTCTAGAGGCCACATTTTTTGCCCGGTCAACCTGAATTTTGGTCAGAATGATTGTCTTGATGAAATCTTATACGAGTTCGAAATTGGGTCAACTGGGGTCAAAAACTAGGTCACAGGGTCAAATCTAAGAAAAACCTTGTATGCACTCTAGAGGCCACATTTTTTGCCGGATCAACCTGAATGTTGGTCAGAATGATTGTCCTAATGAAATCTCCGACGAGTTCGAAATTGGGTCAACTGGGGTCAAAAACTAGGTCACAGGGTCAAATCTAAGAAAAACCTTGTATGCACTCTAGAGGCAACATTTTTTGCCGGATCAACCTGAATTTTGGTCAGAATGATTGTCCTAATGAAATCTTGGACAAGTTCGAAATTGCATCAACCGGGGTCAAAAACTAGGTCACAGGGTCAAATCTGCAGTCAAAAACTAGGTCACTGGGTCAAATCTAAGAAATACCTTGTATGCACTCTAGAGGCCACAATTTTTGGCCAATCAACCTGAAATTTGGTCAGAATGATTGTCTAGATGAAATCTCGGATGAGATCAAAATTGGGTCATCTGGGGTTAAAAAATAGGTCACGAAATCAATTATAAAAATCCTTGTTAGTCAACCTTAAAATTGTAAAAAAGGGATTCTCAAGTTGTATAGAAGCAACAGCTTTGTTTAGCTCAGTCATTCATCATTCTATTTCTCATTCTTCTTTTGAAAATTTTAGACAGTTCATTCAGGTGAGCGATTAAGGGCCACTATGGCCCTCTTGTTGCAAATACTACCCCAC
The DNA here is from genome assembly GCA_948146395.1 of Fragum whitleyi. Lineage (NCBI taxonomy): Eukaryota > Metazoa > Mollusca > Bivalvia > Cardiida > Cardiidae > Fragum > Fragum whitleyi. The sequence goes on from OX411544.1 coordinate 19,481,677, forward strand.
TTTGCGCACCCATTTGCGTGTAAACCAAGTTAAAATTGGCAAACCTTTGCAGCGTTTTTGTCATCATGAAGGCAGGGTAGGCAAATTGCCTTTATATATCTGTTATTAGACTGATAGAAAGAGGTAAATGCAATAGTGAAAGTCCCAGGGCCATCTGTACCATTAGTGACCTTTTTAATCTGTTTTAACTACCTCACATTTTGTTTTGTTCTCTGTCAAAAATCGCTCATCTCATTTTAGAAAAAAACATTTTGATTTTTTTTGACAAAAATTAGTACCAAATATCTCTTGATTATTTCCACCACCCACAAAATGAATTAAGGTAGTGGACCTGTAATAGTTCCGTAACATTTCTGACGTAATGAACTTTAACAGTGTTAAGCGAGGTTTGCTAATGATTTTCATTAGGAAACCTCTGTCAACATTGTGAAAGTTCATGAATTCCAAAATATTGCGGAGCTATTATGGGTCCACTACTTTAACTTACTAAATAGTATATTTAGATGCAAAAGGAGGGATAAGGGTATAACTGTTATTACAATGGCTCTGCTCAAAATAGTTATAACTATCTATATATTTAAAGGCCAATACAGCAGTTTCGCTCTGAGCCATCAATATGGGCCTGTATTATTGTAGTCACTTGCAATACTTTTGCAGTACCCGTTAAAACAGTTAAATAGAACTGGTTAAATAAAATCCCATCTTCTCTATACCCATCTTGAAATTATGCACCTTTTTGAATTTACACATCTGTATGTTTGCTGTTTTGTATTGAGTTGTATAAATGTTATTTTGAAAAGTGAACTAGAATTACAGAAACTGACATTATATTATGGTCAACTGAAGTCTAAAACTATCTAATCAATACTTGAATCAATATGTCTTGAGGTTTAGGTATTAAAGAGATAATCTTAAGGTTCATGTAAAGTGTTTGGGACCAAATTTTAAGGGCACTTCATTTGCCAAGAAAATGCAGTATGTCCAGGTATATTATATACCAAAATGAAGCTATTTATGAGCACAAGCAGTTAAGCAACATAAGACTGTCATAGCTATAGCGGTATAGCCAAAACATTGTGGAAAAGGTTCATTTTGAAGAGAACAAGCAACTGCATGACTGTTGTAAAAAAATGGCTAATATTTTAACAAAGTACAGTCTAAAGTCATATCCAGGTAGTGCTACAAACGTTGGTATGAAATTCGGGCCCTTCGAACCTTAATAATCAAATGTCCTGGAATTTATAAAACTTATTGGAAGACCAAAGAATTTGGTTCTTAAAAGAAATTAGTGATTAAATATCACGGGGTCAGCGCAACACTATTGTTAGTGCCAATATATTTGTAGGCACTTACAATAGTGTTGCGCTAACCCCTCAATATGGACTCCTCAAGTTGTATACCCTGAAAGTGAAACCATAGAATCTGCATTTGTTATTAATTAGGACATATTTAATTGATGGAGAAATCATGAAAAAAAGCATCTATCATAAATAAAAAATTGTATCCATAACTCCTTGCTAATGGAGTCTCACCACTGCTCTTTTGTTCAAAAGATTTCTTTTTATGACTTTTATTACATGACAGTAAATTTTCCATTTGAATTCACTTTTAATTGTTATTTGCAACTTCTTTCAATTTTGTGTGGTTCAACTTATGTAAATTAAAAATGAGTTAAGATGGAAATACACATTTATAGGTATGAATGAGCCCAGATGCTTCCCCATTTCTTGGCTGACTGTGCCAATATTAGATGTTTGATTTTTTTTTTTTTTCAATTGATATTGTACTGTTGAACTTTTTCGAATTTGTAAAGTATGTCCAGATTATTTCCTTTGTTTTCCCTATATTATAAATCTTTAATTATTAAAGAATTAAAATTTTATCAAGGTTTCGTCTTCATTTTGTGTACATTCTTATAAATCCTTGTCAAACTGAATCCAGAGGATTTCTGTTTTGGCAAAAGGTATAGACAGTGCAGTCTGATCTAAGACTTTACCCCCTGATTTTCCCTTTAAAACCAGAAGAGTTTAAAAAAATATTACTTTATTTAACACTTTGCTGTTTTACAAAATTTTGGACCTGTCCAAATTCAAAGGTTTTGCAGACGAAAATTTAAAGTGGATTTAATTTGAAAAATAACCATTCAGTAGGGTAGAAAATAGTGTGGAAAAGGAAGAAATTGCTTGTCAGATGCAATTTCTTCTTTTTTCAAAATGTTTCCTCAATCATAAAATCACAGACACATAAAAAGCAGGGATTAAACAACAAAGGGTTAAAACACTAACAATTTGTGCATCCAGTGCTGAATGATTTGTCTGAGTACTTTGGTTTTTAGCTCCACTGGCCAAAGGCCAGAGAGCTATAATAATTGTCATGGCAGATTGTCCGTCGTGCGTCCGTCCGGGCCTCCATGTGTCAGTGCATCCCGTCGAAAACTTTTTAGCTCACCTGAGCACAAAGTGCTCAAGGTGAGCTATTATGATCACTTTCCGTCCATCCATCGTCCGTCTGTCTGTCCGTCCGTCCGTAAACAATTTCTTTAAACATCTTCTCCTCCTAAACCACTGGGCCAATCAAGCTGAAACTTGGCAGGGATGTTCCTTAGGTGAAGCTCTTCAAAAGTTGTTAAAAGAATTTAATTCTATAAATAACTCTGGTTGCCATGGTAACAGAAAGGCTGAAAATCGCGAAAATCTTAGGAAAAATTCTTCTCCTCCTAAACCACTGGACCAATCAAGCTGAAACTTGGCAGAAATGTTTCTTGGGTGAAGCTCTCCAAAATTTGTTAAAAAAATTTAATTTCATAAAAAACTCTGGTTTCCATGGTAATGGAAAGGTTGAAAAATGGTCGAAAATTGCAAAAATTCTTGGAAAAAAATTCTTCTCCTCCTTAACCACTGGACCAATCAAGCTGAAACTTGGCAGAGATGTTCCTTGGGTGAAGTTCTTAAAAAGTTATTAAAAGAATTTAATTTTCATCAAAAACTCTGGTTTCCATGGTAACAGAAAGGTTGAAAAATGGCCGAAAATTGCTGAAAATCTTCGAAAAACTTCCCTTCCTCCTAAACCACAAGGCCAATCAAGCTGAATCTTGGCAGAGATCTTCATTGGGTGAAGCTCTTCAAAAGTTGTTAAAAGAATTCAATTTCATCAAAAACTCTGATTTACATGGAAACATAAAGGTTGAAAAATGCCCGAAGATTGCTGAAAATCTTAGAAAAACTTCTTCTTTTCCTAAACCACAAGGCCTTTCAAGCTGAAACTTGGCGGGGATGTTCCTTGGATGAAGTTCTTCAAGAGTTGTTTAATGAATTTAATTTCATCAAAAACTCTGAATTGCATGGTAACAAAGGATGAAAAATTGCTGAAAATCCTAGAAAAACTTCTCCTCTTCCTAAACCACTTGGCTAATTAAGCTGAAACTTGGGAGGGATGTTCTTTGGGTGAAGCTCTACCAAAATTGTAAAAATAATTTCATTCAATCAAAATCTCTGGCTTCTATGGTATTGGAAATGTCAAAATATTGCCAAAAATCTCAGGGAAGGTTAATCTTCGCCTAAACTATTGGGCATATCTTAAAATTGGCAGGGATATTCTTAAGGTTTAGGTCTACTAAACTTGTTAAAAGAATTCAATTCCATCAATAACTTTGTTTGCAATCAAAAAGCAGTTGGAGGAATTTAAAGTATGTTTCTTTTAAATCCATACTTAATGTACCTCTAACTATCTCTGGTATTTATAACTTGGTTGACAAGTTAGTTTATACTAATTTATTGTAGTTCGATTGCGACGAAAGCTTAAGCTTATAGAATTACTCTCGAACACTCAATCCTGATGTTTTCACGTCCCCGAGAGAGAGGCAGTGGTTTAAACCCACTGCTACCCATTTTTACAGCTGGGTGAACTGGGGCTGGCTATTAAGTGTTTTGCCCATAAACACACCCCGTCGACAGTGGGGCTCGAACCACGGACCTTCAGGTCACGGGTCGAGTACATTTACCACTAGGCCACCGAGGCAGTCAAGTTATGACTTGACCCCCTCAGGTGAGCGATATAGGACCATCTTGGTCCTCTTGTTCTTTAAAAATCTTCTCCTCAGAAACTACTGGATGAATTTCAACCAAACTTCACAGAAATGATCCATGGGTGACCCTCTTTCAAAGTTGTTCAAGAAATTTTGATCCAAAGAAAAACATGGATTAAATGGGCGTGGCTAATTTCCAAATATGGTAAAAAGTGAGTTTTCTCATATTCTAATGGATGGATACCAATTAAATTTCACATGAATGATCCCTTGGTGACCCTTTATCAGTCTAAAAAAAATAATTATGATCCGATGGAAAATATGCATTTTATAGGCTGAGGTCATTTCTCTATATGTTATATTCTGGAAACATTCAAAATCATTTTCTCAGAATGTAAGTGATGGATATCAACCAAATTTCACTGGAATGATCCTTGAGTGACCCTTTATCAGTCTACCAAAAATAATTGTGATTGGATGAAAAATATGTATTTTATGGGCGGAGGTCATTTATCTCTATAATATATAGTGGAAACTTTGAAAATCATTTTCTCAGAAATCAATGGTTGGATATCAACCAAATTTCACTGGAATGATGCTTTAGTGATCCTTTACCAGTCTACCAAAAAATTTTGTGATTGGATGGAAAATATGTATTTTATGGGCAGAGGTCATTTCTCAATATTCTATAAAGTGGAAACTTTGAAAATCATTTTCTCAAAATCTAACCGATGGATATCAAACAAACATTTTTGGTATGATCTTTGGGTGACCCATTATCATGCAGCCAAAAATTATTTTGATCGGATGAAAAATACGTCTTTTATAGGCGGAGGTCATTTCTCTATATGTTATATAGTTGAAACTTGGAAAACCATTTTCAACATCAGTAGAACCCTTAATATCTTAAAATCTAGTCAAAACTTTTATTGGTTTTTACAAGAATTTCAAGCCTGTGGAGCGACTCAAGCCATTCATGGCTTTCTAGTTTTGCAATAATACCAAACATTTTAGCTCCACTGGCCAAAGGCCACTGGGGCTATTGTCATTGCCCTGTGTCTGTTGTGCGTCCGTCTGTGCATCAGGTCGTAAACTTTTTTAGCTCACCTGAGCACGAAGTGCTCAAGGTGAGCTAATGTGATCGTAGAATGTCCGACGTGCTTAGTTCGTCGTCCACAATTTCTTCAAACATCTTCTCCTCCTAAACCAGTGGGCCAATCTTGATGAAACTTGGCAGGGATGTTCCTTGAGTCAAGCTCTACCAAAGTTGTTCAAATAATTGAAATCCACCCTTAATTTTCCCTTTACCCTTAACAAATAAGGTGAAAATATGAAAATCTTTAAAAATTTTCTTCTCTGAAACCAGAAGGCAGACAGCTTTCATATTTGGTATGTAGCATCATCTAGTGGACCTCTACCAAGTTTGTTCATATCAAGACCCTAGGATCATATTTGGGCTTTGCCCGGGCCCAACTCTTTTTACATAGATCTTTAAAAATCTTCTCTGAAACCAGAAGGCAGACAGCTTTCATATTTGGTATGTAGCATCATCTAGTGGACCTCTACCAAGTTTGTTCATATCAAGACCCTATGATCATATTTGGGCTCCACCCAGGCCCAACCCTTTTTACATAGAATCAAAGAGTGAAAATCTTTTAAAATCTTCTTTAATCGAAACCAGAGGGCACACTGCTTTCATTTTTGGTATGTAGCATCATCTAGTGGGCCCCTACCAAGTTTGTTCATATCAAGACCCTTAGGTCATATTTGGGCTCCACCCGGGTGCATCCCATTCAGCTCATCTGAGCACGATGGGTGAAAAAAGGAAAACCTTCAAAAATCTTCTTCTCTGAAACTAGAAGGCTGACAGCTTTCATATTTAGTATGTAGCATCATCTTATGGACCTCTTCCAAGTTTGTTCATATCAAGACCTTTGGATCATATTTGGGGTCCACCCGGGTGCATCCCTTTTTACATAGAATCAAAGAGCAAAAAGGCATATCTGTCTTGCTCTATGCTGAAAACGTTCCATAGTATTGATTTAAGGCAAGTATCTTCTTTTTGACATCTGCCTATCCAATTAATGTGATGTCACAGGGGTCAAAGAGACTCAGGTGAGCGATCTAGGACCATCTTGGTCCTCTTGTCTTTAAAAATTTTCTCTCAAACTACTGGATGAATTTCAACCAAACTTCACAGGAATGATTCTAAGGTAACCCTAAACTTCACAGGAGTGATTCTTAGGTAACCCTCTTTCAAAGTTGTTAAATAAATTTTAATCCAATGAAAAACACAGATTAAATGGACTTGCCTAATTTTCAAATATGGTAGAAAAAAATCCACAGAACCTTAATGATGGATAACAATAAAATTTTACATAAATGATCCTTAAATGACCCTTTATCAGTCAACAAAAGATTATTATGGTCAGATGATTTTTAGCTTCGCTGGCCGAAAGGCAAGTGGGCTATTGTCATGGCAGGGTGTCCGTTGCCATCCCTCCGTCCGTCCGTCAATTCGTAATCTTTAAGTTTTAAAATCTCCTCATCGTGGCTGTAGTTGGGCATGGCTAATTTCCATAAATGGTAATAGGTGACTTTTCTCAGAAACTAATCTACCAAATTTCACTAGAATGATCCTTGAGTGACACTTTATCAGTCTACAAAAAAAAATTGTGATCAGATGAAAAAAATATGTATTTTATGGGCAGAGGTCATTTCTCTTTATGTTAAAAAGTGACAAATTTTGAAAATAATTTTCTCAGAATCTAACTAATGGATATCACCCAAATTTCACTGGAATGATTCTTAAGTGATCCTTTATCAGTCTACAAAAATTATTGTGATTGGATGAAAAATATGTATTTTATGGGCAGAGGTCATTTCTCTTTATGTTACATAGTGAAACTTTGAAAATCATTTTCTCAGAACCTAATCGATGGATATCAACCAAATTTCACTGGAATGATTCTTTAGTGATCCTTTATCAGTCTACAAAAAATATATATATATATATTGTGATCAAATGAAAAATATGTCTTTCATGGGCAGAGGTCTTTTCTTCAGATATGTTGTATGACAGATCATCCAATGTAGGGAAAACAAACTTTCTCAAAGTTTAAATAGATTGATTCAACCAAATATCACAGGAATTTTATTTCTGCAAAGTTATATCTCTGATAAAAATATTTTGATTAGATGAACAACATGTATTCTATTTGCAGAGGACATTTCAACATATAAAGTGAATATTTGATCACCCTTTGGGTATCACCTAAATGATGAATTTATCTAGATTTATAAATTTTAATAAGTAAAGCTTGTAGATTGGAAGGAACAAAACCTTTGTTGAAATCCAAATGTAAAGGAACATTAGTTGAAATAGATAGCCTGAGAATATGAGTGTAGGATAAAACCCCACCAGGACAAAACTCCACCTGGACAAAACCCCTTCAGACAAAATCCCACCAGGACAAAATCCCACCAGGACAAAACTCCACCTGGACAAAACCCCATCAGACAAAATCCCACCAGGACAAAATCCCACCGGGACAAAACCCCACCAGGACATAACCCCACCAATATATATTATAGTGTAAGTGTTGAAAGTGTGTTATGAAGGAGTATATTAATTTATTCCTATAGTACTGTTGGGTTTTTTTACCACACAACACCATTTAAAACATATATATAAGATTTGAAATAAAGTGAAAAACAATCTGTCATTGAACAGATTTTTTTGTTTGTTTGAATGAGGATGTACACTGATTTTAGCAATCTTTCAGTCATATTGAAGCAGCTTGAGCACCTAACAATATTTTCCTGGTATTCCTCACACCATCACATCCTTTTCTAGCCTCCAGCTGCAATCCCACACGAGACTACAAATAGCAACCCATCAGTGGCATACTAATAATCATGATAATTGCCACCATCGGGGATTGAACCTGGTAGCTTAAGATTAACATTCTGCGTGCAATGCTTATCTAAGACAGAGAGTAAAGAAAGAGGGTGAGTAAAAATCAGAAGAAGAAATATTCATTTGATTTTTAAGAAATCATTAACAACTTAATAACTCTTTTTTTCATTCATTGCATGAAAACATAATTAAATCAATATAGATTTCAATAATAAATTGATATAAAAAAGTGGTGGGGTTTGGTCCTATTTGCCAAATATAATGGTGGGGTTTTGTCCTGGTGGGGTTTTGTCCGTATACTGAGAAGAGTGCCGAGAATATCCCCTGAGAATTGGTCAGTTTAGTTGAACCTAGGGTGACTCTACACTGAGAGGACAATATGTGTAAACCTACCAAGGTTCAGAGTGGGGTAGAAAGAGTTAAGTTGACTGCACTCTAAGGAAATACGCAGAATGAAATAAATATATTGGATTGAATATCTAACTTTTTAGCATCATTAGTTAGAATTTTGTTTTGATGACAAACAATTATTGTGAAGTAACATCCTTTTTGTAGTGTTGAAAGAAAGTAGGAAAGATCTACAATCAAAATTTCGTGGACAAAGTACAGTACATTGCATATTGTGCAGTAACATTCTGTTAGTGTTTATTTTTTTTTATTTCAACCAAATTTCACTGGAATGATCCTTAGGTGACCCATTATCAGACTGCACAAAATATATGTGATTGGATGGAAAATGTGTGTTGAACAGGCAGAGGTCAATTTTCAATATGTTATACATTGATCATGATTTTTTCTTTGCAGAAATATTTCAGCATATGACACTAAAAAACACTTATTGACTTAAAATGAGCATTCTCTCATTCATTCACTTCAATTCTTGTTTAAATAGCCTTAACATCCTCTAATAATCAATATCAGGATATGCAGGGGAGCGCATCAGCAGCTCAAGCGCCTCTAGTTTTTATGGGCAGAGGTCATTTTTAGCTCCACTGGCCGAAGGCCACTTGGGCTATTGTCATGGCATTGTGTCTGTCGTGCGTCTATCTGTCCATCTGTGCGTGTGTGCGTCCGGTCGTAATCTTTTTCTTTATAAATCTTCTCCTCAGAAACTACTGGATGAATTTCAACCAAACTTCACAGGAATGGTCCTTGGGTGACTCTCTTTCAAAATTGTTCAAGAAATTTAAATGGGCGTGGCTAATTTCCAAATTTGTTAAAAAGTGAGTTTTCTCAGATTCTAATTAAGGGATACCAATTAAAATTTACATGAATCATCCTAAGGCGACCCTTTATCAGTCTACTAAAAATTATTGAAAGCAGATGCAAAATAAGTATTTTATGGGCTTTCTATATGTTATATTGTGGAAACTTTGAAAATCATTTTCTCAGAACGTAATTGATGGCTATCTACCGAATTTCATTGGAATGATACTTGATAGACCCTTTATCAGTCTACAAAATTTATTGTGATGGGATGAAAATATGTATTTTATGGGCAGAGGTCATTACTCTATATGTTATTTCGTAGAAACTTTCAAAATCATTTTCTCAGAATTTAATTGATGGATATCTACCAAATTTCACTGGAATTATCATTCAGTGACCCTTTATCAGTCTACCAAGAAATCATTGTGATGGGATGAAAAATATGTTTTTTATGGGCGGAGTTCATTTCCCCAATATGTTATATAGTGGAAACTTTGAAAGTAATTTTCTCAGAATGTAACCAATGGATATCAATCAAACTTCATTGGTATGATCCTTGGGTGATCCACTATCATGCAGCCTAACATTATTGTGATTGAGTGAAAAATATCTCTTTTATGGGGGGAGGTCATTTCTCTATATGTCATATAGTGGAAACCCAAAATATCTAAAAATCTAGTCAAAACTTTGATTTGCTTTTACAAGAATTTCAAGCCTGTGGAGTGACTCAAGCCATTCATGGCTTTCTAGTTCTATATGTTATATAATGGAAACTTTGAAAATCATTTTTTCAGAATCTAATTGGCGGATATCAACTAAATTTCATTGGAATGATCCTTCAGTGACCCTTCACCAGTCCTCCAAAAATTATTGTGATCAGATGAAAAATATGTATTTTATGAGCGGAAGTCATTTCTCTATATGTTATATAGTGGAAAATTAGGGAATCATTTTCTTCGAAAACAACTGATGGATTTCAACCAAACTTCACTGGAATGTTTCTTTGGAGACCCATTATCAGGCTGAATAAATTTACAGTGATTTGATAAAAAATATGTTTTTAACAGGTGGAGGACATTTTTCTACTTGTTATTCATTAATCTTGCAATTTTCTTTGCTGAAATATTTCAGCATGTGACACTTAAAACCACTTATTTACCTGAAATGAAAATTAATCCATTCATTCATTCATTCATTCATTCATTCATTCATTCATTCATTCATTCATTTATTCATTCATTCATTCATTCATTCATTCATTCATTCATTGAGTTTCTCATCATATCAGTTAATTCAGGCCTGTTGAGCAAATCTGCTGCTCAAGCAGATCTAGTCTACCAAACCTCAGAAAATTGATCAATTGGTTAAGCTATTTGACCATACCATGCTGAATTTAAATTCATGAAAACATTTTTGATGCCATGGCAATGGATTGATTTAACTTGAACAAGAGATGTTTGTAAAACATTTATTCCCTGTTTAAGTCTAGAGCATGTCTATGGCATATTCTTCTTCAATTAACAAAGAGCAACAAGTCATGTCAGACATGGCCATCCCCCGCCATGATAGTTTGATAGTAAACTGAAGCCTAATACATTAAGGATTCTTTTGTACTTTAAGGGATATGCCCCCTACAACCCCCCTCCCTCCTTACCAGTCTTTAAAATAACAAAGGTTGATAACTGCAAAATAATGCAAGCAAGAGTTAAAGTTATTGTTCACTGTACTTCTCTTCAATGAGAACTATCCGCCTATGAAGTTATAAGTTGATAGCTATTTATTTTTCAGAGATATGCTCTAGACAAAATCTAAGTATTTAAATTAACAAAGGGCAATAATTCCAAAATTATGCAAGCAAGAGTTGTAGTTCTTGTGCACTGCACCTCACCTCCATAAGATCTATCCACATATAAAGTTTCAAGTTGATAGCTTTATATTTTTCAGAGATATGCTCTGGACAAAATCTAAGTATTCAAAATAACAATGGCAATAATTCCAAAATTATGCAAACAAGAGTTGTAGTTCTTGTGCACTGCACCTCACCTCTATAAGATCTATCCGCATATAAAGTTTCAAGTTGATAGCTATTTATTTTTCAGAGATATGCTCCGGACAGAATCTAAGTATTTAAAATAATAAAGGGCAATAACTCTAAAATTATGCAAGCAAGACTTGTAATGCTTAGATCCATCCACCAATAAAGTTTCAAGTTGATAGCTATTATACTTTAGGAGATATGCAAGTTTAGTGACGGAATGACGGACAGAGACCATTACTATATCCAGGCGCGTAGCTGCCTTTACGCAAGTACGCAGCTGAATCAACATTATTTTAAATTCAGCCGCGTTCGCCCAATCTGATAATTACCCCACTTTTTAAAATACTTTATAAATCATATACCTAAATCGGCTAGCAAACGCCACAAGTAAGACTTGCTTTGAATTGTAGACTAATTGAAACAAACGAAAGGAAAGCCACCATCTGCATTTTTATGGGGGGGGGGGGATGCCCCCTGATGCCCCCTGATCCCCCTAGATTATTTTGAATCCACATTCTTTATAGGCTAGCTATAGCCTGCTATATCCCCTTCACCAAAACAGCTGTGCATCCACCTGTTAAGTTTCGTGGTTCTAGTTTACATACTTCTAAAGAAATGCTCATGACAAGGATTTTCTATAGACTGCCTTAACGACTGACAAGTCCAAAGCAATATACCCCCTCTTCTTTGAAGGAGGGAATAAGAAGAGCATTTACAAGCAGATGCAATACTTTGCTGGATGAAATTAACTTCTTTTAACAATACAACTTTTGAAGAGCTTCACTTAAGAAACATCCTCGCCTAGTTTCAGCTTGATTGGCCAAGTGGTATAGGAGTAGAAGAATTTTTAGCTCGACTTTTCGTAGAATAGGGGGGCTATTCCGGTCACCAGAGTGTGGGCGTCGGCGTAATGCTTTGGTTAAGTTTTTACATGCAAATGTTGTATATCTCTGTTTCTACTAAAGCTATTGCTTTGAATCTTTGCAAATGCTTTTGTGACCATAATATCAGCCTCTAGACAAAGATTCATTTCTCTGATATAGAATTTAGTGGAATTTTAACCCTTTTCAGAATTAGAAATCTTGGTTAAGTTTTCATGTGCAAATGTTGTTTATCTGTAATACTTCTGTTTCAACAAAAGCTATTGCTTGGAAACTTTACATATGCTTCTGTGACCATTTTATCAGCATCTAGACAAAGATTCGTTACTCTAATAATGCATTTAGTGGATTTTTAACCCTTTTCAGACTTAAAAATTCCTGGTTAAGTTTTTACGTGCAAATGTTGTATATCAGTTATAGCTCTATTTCTACCTAGGCTTTTGCTTGGAAATTCTGTTTCCATGATATCAGCTTCTTGACAAAGTATCATTACTCTGATTTGAATAAAGTGGAGATTTAACCCTTTTCGGACATAGAAATTCCTAGTTAAGTTTTAACGTGCAAATGTTGTATATAATATACAGTTAAAATTCTTTTTTATGCTCCCCGAAGGGAGAGCATATAGCCGCCGCTTTGTCTGTCCGTCCGTCCGTCCGTAATTCCATCCGTCCGTCTGTTCGTCCGTCTGTCCCCACCTATTTCTCCATAACCCCTGGGCCAAATTGAATGAAACTTACCATGTGAACTCCCTATGATATAGTGATGATGCATGTGTGACGGTTTTTGGATTTGAGCCTCGTCACGGGAAAAGGGGACTTAGGGTAAAAAACAGTTTTTCCCAAATTTCTCCTAGTCTAACAGTCAGAATTTAGTGAAATTTCATATTTGTGTAGCAAATCAGATGCCCTTTACCATAAACAATTTGAAATTAACGTAAAAAAAACCTATATCATGGAAAAAGGGGGCTTAATGTTTGTTACCTTTACGTAAACGCATAAATTACAGTTATTCTTTCATTTCTCCTAGTCTTATGCTCAGAATTTGATAAAATTTCACATTTGAGTAGCAAATCAGATGCTCTTTACCCTAAACTATTTGGAATTTGTGTCTTAAATTATGTCATGCAAAAAGGGGGTTTAATGTTTGTTACCTTTATGTTAGCTGTATAGATAACAGCTTATTTGAGTAATTGAAATCTGACCACAGACCATATCTCCTAAAGTATAATAGCTATCAACTTGAAACTTTATGGGTGGATAGACCTTATGGAGGAAAAGTGCAGTGCACAAGAACTACAACTCTTGCTTGCATAATTTTGGAGTTATTGCCCTTTGTTATTTTTGATGCTTAGATTATGTCTGGAGCATATCTCCTAAAGTAAAATAGTTATCAACTTGAAACTTTATGGGTGGATAGATCTCATGGAGGAGAAGCGCAGTGCACAAGGACTACAACATTTGCTTGCATAATTTTGGAGTTATTGCCCTTTGTTATTTTTGATACTTAGATTATATCTGGAGCATATCTCCTAAAAAAACCTATATCATGGAAAAAGGGGGCTTAATGTTTGTTACCTTCACGTAAACGCATAAATTACAGTTATTCTTTCATTTCTCTAGTGTTATGCTCAGAATTTGATAAAATTTCACATTTGAGTAGCAAATCAGATGCTCTTTACCCTAAACTATTTGAAATTTGTGTCTTAAATTATGTCATGCAAAAAGGGGGTTAAATGTTTGTTACCTTTATGTTAGCTGTATATATAACAGCTTATTTGAGTAATTGAAATCTGACCACAGACCATATCTCCTAAAGTATAAAAGCTATCAACTTGAAACTTTATGGGTGGATAGACCTTATGGAGGAAAAGTGCAGTGCACAAGAACTACAACTCTTGCTTGCATAATTTTGGAGTTATTGCCCTTTATTATTTTTGATGCTTAGATTATGTCTGGAGCATATCTCCTAAAGTAAAATAGCTATCAACTTGAAACTTTATGGGTGGTTAGATCTCATGGAGGAGAAGTGCAGTGCACAAGGACTACAACTCTTGCTTGCATAATTTTGGAGTTATTGCCCTTTGTTATTTTTGATACTTAGATTATATCTGGAGCATATCTCCTAAAGTATAATAGCTATCAACTTGAACATTTATGGGTGGATAGATCTCATGGAGGAGAAGTGCAGTGCACAAGAACTACAACTCTTACTTGCATAATTTTGCAGTTATTGCCCTTTGTTATTTTTGATACTTAGATTTTGTCTGGAGCATATCTCCTAAAGTATGATAGCTATCAACTTGAAACTTTATTGGTGGATAGATCTCTTGGAGGAGAAGAGCAATACACCAGAACTATAACTCTTGCTTGCTTTATTTTGGAGTTAGTGCCCTTCGTTATTTTTAAAACATTTAATAGGAGGTAAATCTCTGACAGTACAAAAGAATCTTTAATCTATTAGGCTTCAGTTTACTATCAAGCTTTTGTGGCGGGGGATGTCCATGTCCAACATGGCTCTTGTTTTTGTGACAATGCCTTATTCGGGGAGCATAATCCGTCTCTGACGGCTCTTGTTTACTTTAGCTTATGCTTGGAAACTTTACACATGCTTCTGTGACCATAATATTAGCCCACAGAAAAAGATTCATTACTCTGATATTTAATTTAGTGGAATTTGAACAGTTTTCGGACTTAGAAATTCCTGGTTAAGTTTTTACATGCAAATGTTGTATATCAGTTATATATATTTATTCTTAAGCCATTGCTTTGAAACTTTGCACATGCTCCTGTGACCATAAAATCAGCCTCTAGACAAAGATTCTTTTCTCTTGACTTTCATTTAGTTGAATTTACAATGTCGATATTGATTTGCTGTTAATATCCAGCTCAAGGAATAGTCAAGCTTTGCTGTCCTCCGACAGCTCTTGTTTCTAAGATTTTGGGCAATTTTTGGCCTTTCCAATACCATGGCAACCAAAGGTTTTGATAGAATTAAATTTTTTTAACAACTTTCAAAGAGCTTCACCCAAAGAACATCCCTGCCAAGTTTCAGCTTGATTGGCTCAGTGGTTTAGGAGGAGAAGATTTTTCAAGAAATTGTTGATTGACGGATGGATGGAAGGACAGATGACGAGTGATCGCAATAGCTCACCTTCAGCACTTTGTGCTCAGGTAAGCTAAAAATTGAGCTTGTCTTGAGATATTTTGAGCTCTTCTTGGAAAAGGCTAGAAGAGCAATAATGTCTGTCAGAAGAGACTATTTGTGGATGGTTTTCAAAATAATTGGGCTCAATTTTTCTCAATTCATATTAAACTTGTCCAAAATCACTGGTATAAAAGTCATCAATGAACAAGATGTGTTTGTGAAACACGAATGCCCCCGTAACGGCATTTTTTTTCCAAAGTTTGACCTTGACAGATGACCTTGACCTTGTCACATGACCTTGACTTTGGTACCAGCGGATGCGGATCATTGAGATCTATCATCATGCCAAATATGAGCTTTGTATCTTGAATAGGCTTGAAGATATTGGCAAGGTTAAGTTTTCGGACAGACGGACGGACAGACAGACGGACAGACAGACGGACAGACAGACAGACGGACATGAGTAAAACAATATGCCCCCGATCTATCGATGTGGGGGCATAAAAATGGATGCAATTTTTCCACAAAATTTCCTCAAATACATAATCACAGGAATGTACAACAAAGTATTCAAGTTGAAACAAGAGGGCGAGAATGTCCCTTAACAATTCACCTGAATTTTATTGATCCAGTGGATCTCATTCAAGTAACTTTCTGGCAAAGTTTCATTTACATTTGCCTAATTGTTGAAGAGGAGATGTTATTCCAAGAATTTAAAGTGATAATAGACCCTGTCTACCCATTCATTACTCTATATGTTATATAGTGGAAACTTTGAAAATCATTTCAGAAAGTTACTGAAGGATATCAACCAAATTTCACTTGAATGACCCTTGAGTGACCCTTAACATTCTACCAAAAATTATTATGATCTAATGAAAAATATGTATTTTATTGGTGGAGGTCATATCTCTATGTAATATAGTGGAAACTTAAAAAATCATTTTCTCAGAGTGTAATTGTTGGATATCGGCCCAATTTCACCGGAATGATCCTTAAGTGACCCTTTATCAGTCTACCAAAATTTATTGTGATCGGATGGAAAATATGTATTTTATGGGTGGAGGTCAATTTCTCAATTTGTTATATATATAGCGGAAACTTTCAAAATCATGTTCTCAGAATGTAGCTAATGGATATCAACAAAATTTCACTGGAATGATCTTTGAGTGACCCTTTATCAATTTACCAAAAATTATTGTGATCTGGTGAAAAATATGTCTTTTATAATATGTGGAGGTCATTTCTTCAATATGTTATATAGAGGAAACTTTGAAAATCATTTTCTCAGAATGTATAAGATGGATATCAATCTAACAATTTTGGTACAATCTTTGGGTGTCCCATAATAATGCAGCCAAAAATTATTTTGATTGGATTAAAAATATGTCTTTTATGGGTGGAGGCCTCTTCTCTATATGTTGTAATAGTGTAGACTTTAAAATCATTTTCAACATCAGTAGAACCCAAAATATCTAAAAATCTAGTCAAAACTTTTATTTGCTTTTACAAGAATATCAAGCCTGTGGAACAATTGAATTAACTCAAGCCATTGATGGCTTTCTAGTTAAAAGGGTTACCCTAAGAATATTCTGGTAAAGTTTCATTGAAATCAGCCTAGTGGTTCAGGAGCAGATGTTGTTCAAAGATTTCAGGTTCAAAATAAGCCCCGCCCTGCCACACCCATATTAATGGGCCAATCTAAGTTTCACCAACAATTTTTTTAAATGGGTCACCCAGGTAACTTTCTGATAAAGGATTATTTCTGCCAAGTTTCATCAAAATCCATTGATTGGTTTAGGAGGAGAAGATGTTTAAAGATAAGTTTAGGCACGCACAGGCGGACACACCAATGCATGACGGACACCCAACCATGAAAGAAGGCCAGCGGAGCTAAAATATTGACAATAGATTTATCATACAAGGCTTCACTATTGAAGTCAAATGAAGTGGTGATCATTTGTAGATGATCAAAAGCTTGACAAGTTTGAAACAAAGAGAGGGATTTGGCAAATCCAATCAGATATATATATTTTTTTTTTGGAAGAGGAATAAATTAATGACAAAACAATTCATATGATAAGGTTAAAAACAATGGTTTATTAAAATAAATGCATTATAGATATGTACATATTACAAATTATAAAATCATTATTTTTACATCACCTATGATTGATGGTACTAGTTCAAAGCATTCACTGAAAAGATGATTTTTTACTTCAACATAATGTTTTAGACAGATTTGTTATAGGTACTACAGTTAAGAACAGTGTGAAATTGACAAGATTTAATATTTTGGAATGACTTTGGAATAAAATTGAATGAATGTGTGAGGCCAGTTATGAGTGTAATTAAAGGGAGGTAATCCAATACCGCTAATTTTGTTCAGGATGAACAAAATTAGCATTATTTATAACCCCCCTTTAATGAAATATGCCTACAAGATCTAACAAGAGGGCCGTTGGCCCTGGGTCGCTCACCTGAGAAAAAGGCTTCCACAGAAAAAGAGATTTTCACTTATTCAATCAGATAACATTTGAAATAATCATTCCCCCCCCCTCTGCTCCTCCCCTGGACATTATTTATTTAAGCTTTTTCCATAAAAGGTCTGTGATCAGATAATCTATGCCAGATATACAGGCTGAGTCTCTGAGACTTTTAAAGTTTTCTTTAATGAGTTGATCAATCCATGTCAAACATAAAGGCTGTAGGGATTCAAAATTCTCAACAAAGCACTCCCCCTCCCCCAAGATGCTCTGCACCTGGTGATTCTACAATCATGATTTTAGCTAATTTTCAAGTCTGTAGGACTCCTGGCTCATTAGAAGAAGTTTAAAGATTTCAAAAATGATCCAAAGTACTACCCCCTCCCCAAGACACTCAGCACCTGGTGACCCTACAGTCATGATTTTAGCTATTTTTATTAATGTCAATATATTGATCACCCATGACAATTTTCAAGTCTGTAGGGTTCCTGATCCAGGAGAAGAATAAGGTCAAAGATTTCAAAGTTGATCAAAAGTACTATCCCCTGCCCCCTAATGCTCCGCATCTGGTGGCTCTACATTCATGATTTTAGCTATTTTATTTTAGATCCATATGCTTATCATCCATGCCAATATTGAAGTCTGTAGGGATCCTGGTTCATTAGAAGATGAAGATTAAAGTTACAAAATTTTTACAAAAGTACTACCCCCTCCCCCCTGGTGCTCCGCACCTTGTGGCTCTACAGTCATGATTTTAGCTATTTTTATTAAGGTCTATGAGCTGATCCTCCATGCCAATTTTCAAGTCTGTAGGGCTTGTGGTTCAGAAGAAGAAGGTTAAGGATTACAAAATTTTCACAAAAGTACTACCCTCTCCCCCTTGGTGCTCCGCACCTGGTGAATCTACAGTCATGATTTTAGATATTTTTATAAAGGTCCATATGCTGATCATCCATGCCAATATTCAAATCTGTAGGACTCCTGGTTCAGAAGAAGAAAAAGGTTAAAGATAACAAAATTTTCATCAAAGTACTACCCCCTCCCCCTTGGTGCTCCGCACCTGGTGGCCCTACAAATAAGATTTTAGCTATTTATATTAAGGTCTATGAGCTGATCCTCCATGCCAATTTTCAAGTCTGTAGGACTTTTGGTTCAGAAGAAGAAGAATTTTAAAGATTACAAAATTTTCACAAAAGTACTACCCTCTCCCCCCTGGTGCTACGCACCTGGTGAATCTACAGTCATGATTTTTTGGTATTTTTATAAAGGTCCATATGCTGATCATCCATGCCAATATTCAAATCTGTAGGTCTCCTGGTTCAGAAGAAGAAAAACGTTAAAGATTACAAAATTTTCATTAAAGTACTACCCCCTCCCCCCTGGTGCTCCGCACCTGGTGGCCCTACAAATAAGATTTTAGCTATTTATATAAAGGTCTATGAGGTGATCATACATGTAAAATTTTAAGGCTATAGGCCTTCATGATCAGAAGAAGAAGAAGGTTAAAGATTACAAAATTTACCCAAGGTACTACCCCCTCCCCCCTGGTGCTCCACACCTGGTGGCCCAACAGATATGATTTTAGCTATTTTTATTAAGGTCTATGAGCTTATCATCCATGCCAAATTTCAAGGCTGTAGGGCTGCTGGTTCAGAAGAAGAAGAATTTTAAAGATTTTCTTAAATTTTTAACTTTGGTTGCCATAGCAACCAGAGTTTTTCACCGATTTCAATTCTTTTAGCAATTCTTAAAGTGGACCACCTACGGAACATTTCTGCCAAGTTTGGTTAAAATTGGCCTAGTAGTTTAGGAGGAGATGTCGTTTAAAGAAATTGTTGACGGACGACAGACGACGCACGACGCCGGACAAAAGGTGATCACAATAGCTCACTTGAGCACGTTGTGCTCAGGTGAGCTAAAAATATTGTTATATTTCTTCAAGAACCAATCAGACACCTACAATTCAATAATGTCAGTGAAGTCGCACTTTTTTTCTAGCTATATTAAATTTGAATGTACTTGTTGATATTATCTTTTTAGTAATTTTGGAGTGCTTTTGAAGAGCTTGAGTGAGTGTTTGGAATGAACGATTGGAGCGCTGAGCAAGTGTTTTTGAATCAATTTACTATAATTTGTTTCTAACTAGTAAGATAATTAATTTTTCCATTAACATCTGTGTTGGTATAACAAATGCAGAACTTAATCACATGATAGAAATCCAACACAGGAAAATCTTCTATTCTTTCAGACCTTTCAATCTTGTCCAAATTGAAATAGACATCAAAAGCTCAAAGCAAGTGCAATAGGTTTGATTGCCATTTTAGTACAAATATTATGTAAAAATCCCTTTATATAAGATCCTTATGTATCAGGTATTAAAAGTATATTATTCCATGCACCTTTGGTTCCTTACTAAACTTTATCATTACTTGAGCTCAGATTAAACTTCGCAGAGCGGACTTATACCCCCCATTAGTGCAGGATGTGTTTGTAACATATATTGAGGTCATATACAACATTTGCATGAAGTTTCATGATTCTAGGTCGCTTGGTTCTTGAGTTAGAGTCCAGATACGAAAGATGAACAAAGGCTGACAGTGACCTTGACCTTTGACCAATATGACCCAAAAACAATAGGGCACTTCCTTGGATCATAAGCAACATTTGCATTAAGTTTCATAATTGTAGGTCACTTGGTTCTAGAGTCCGGAAACGAATATTGAACAAAGGATGACTGTGACCTTGACCTTTGACCTATGTGACCCAAAAACAATAGGGCACTTCCTTGGGTCATAAGCAACACTTGTATAAAGTTTCATGATTGTAGGTCACTTAGTTTTTGAGTTAGAGTCCGGAAACGAAAAGGTCTACTGATGGTCGGATGGATGGACAGACAGACATAGTGAAACCAATATACCCCCATCTGCTTCGTAGGTGGTGGGTATAATAAAGTCATCAAATGAATCAGACACCACAGAAATAAGTCCTATAGAAATCCACAGAATTTGTACCCTGCAGAAATAAAGTAAGTTACTTTACATTATGCATAATTTGAACCCTAGTCACCAGAAGCATGATTACAAATTGGTTTAAGCATAATATCATCTTGTTTAAAATATAGCAGATTCATGTACTATATTATATATCATAAAAATATCTTTTCATCATAATATTGAGCTTAAAGAGTAAAATAAATATGAACAAAAAGATTACAAAAAGCATATTAATTGGATTTCAAAACAAGACATGCTTATAGAAAAGTTAACAGCAATTTTCTTTAACCCTTTGCAGTTTAATCCCTGCTTTTTACGTGCCTTTGATTTTATGATTGAGAAAACATTGTGAAAAAAAGAAGAAATTGCTTCTGACAAGCAATTTCTTCTTTTTCCACACTATTTTCTACCCTACTGAGTAGTTATTTTTCAATTTAAATCCACTTTAAATTTTCGTTTGCAAAACCTTTGAATTTGGACAGGTCCAAAATTTTGTAAAACAGGAAAGGGTTAAACATTCAACCTTGACCTTGTCAGATGACCTTGACCTTGTCAGATGACCTTGACCTTCAAAGATTATTTACTAAATAAGATGGATAAATGTTTTGTTTGTATGTAAAACTTTTGTTGACAGACAGACTCACAGGCAGGCAGACACTGACAAAAGAATATGTCCCCTATCTATTGATGCAAATCATTTAAATATTTAGATTTAACAATTATTTTGCATCAATATGAAAAAATTAAAAAAAAAAAAATTATATACATGTATATAAATTCGTAAATTAACTGTTTGAAATGTGACATTAATCCTAACCTTGGTATTTATTTTCTATTAAATATGATATACATAATTTGAATATTCAAAGTCACAGTAAGGGTTTTAGGGTTGCATTTTTATTATAATCCTATTTACCAATTTGCAACAAATTTGTTAACATTGTATAGGACAAATTCAATCTGCCAATATCATCTCCAAATAAGAGTGTCTTTAGGCTTTTATATATCTTTTGGACAAATCAAATACATAATCTTATTTAAAAAATAAAAGAACTAGAGTCACAAAATAAGCCGCATAATTATTGCCCAGTTGATTATCACTTAACCCCAACAATATGCACAATGTCAGGGGACTGATTTACTAAACATCTAACGATCATTTTTCATGTTAGTCAAAAATTAAAGTTGCTTCTACAGTAGTAACTAAACCTGGGATTCTGCTGTGCATCATCTCATTGTAATCGTCTTCGAAAGACGATTACAATGAGATATTGCAAGGCAGAATCTATGAATAAATGAAAAACACCAGGTATGATTTCTGATTTTGATTTACAATTAATTTTTTTGTAAGAAGTTAAGTAAAATGGGCTCCCTGGTGACTACTGTGAAATGTCATCCAAATCTGTCTATAATTGTAAGAGAAGTTGTTTACACAAAATGTAAATGTACAGACTGATGAAAAGACGGTAAATACGTACTGAAATTGGGAAGGATAGACGGAGAAGATGATACAAATATAAATCCACTTTAGGTGGAATATCAAAATTCAAGCAACAGCACCACCTACAGGTGCCTATGCTCTGCTGTTCAGTGCAAGATGGTGGAAAAAAATCTTAATTGAAAAAGAGGCATAATTTGCACAAAATACATCTAAAGTTATTCCTCTCGATAGTATTAGTTGTTCTTTTGATGGTGAACATGTGAGCCAAGTTTTAAAGGAATGCCTTCAGTAGAACCAGAGATATCACAAAATGTCAGAGCTTTTGCACGACAACAACAAAAATGACGACAACACCAAGGCTATGGCAATACCTATGGTTTTCTCTGAAAACAACTGAGCTACAAATAAAATGAAAGTCTTGTGTACTTGTTATGGACGTTACAATGATTCATATGTAATCCTTATCACCTGCAACAACCAATTACAAAGAATTTAAAATCATTAAAACATCAAGAAAATGATATTTATCAACATATTTTCAACAAACTATACAAAATATCCATTTTCATTATTGTTAAATACTATGAAGACTAAACCGAAAAGTAAACTCAACAAAATTTTCTGAGCAAGTAGTAATAATTGCATTTTTGAATTTACAACTTTTCCAATATCTGAACTTAAGAACAGATTAAAACACAATAAAACAATTAAAATAGAACAGTTTTTCTTCCTACATCACAAGGCTTATACAGTTAAGTCTATGCTCAAAAAACATGCCAAAGCACACAGGTTTCTAACCCCTGCAGCCTGGACAGTTCCCTAAGTCTGAGAAAAGGTTCATTTCTTACTTTTTACCTGTATTTGTAAGATAGATCACACAATTCTGTATCCTTCATATTTTCATGATTTTGGGAAATTTTAGACTGGTCTTAAGGTAGTGGACCCTTAATAGATCTACAAAACTTTAGAAGTAATGAAGGTTAACAGTAATTACCAAGGTTTTCTAATGATGTAAGTTCATGAGTTCCGAAATGTTGCAGAACTATTACGGTTCCACTACCTTTAATCAGATTAGTTGAGGCCGAAAACTAGGATCAATTTAAAAAAAATAAACTATCCTATTTGGAAAATATTGGCAGAAAAGAAGAAATTGCTTGTTAATTAGCAATTTCTTCATTTCCACAATATTTTCTTATGTATAAAATCACAGGAATGTAAAATCCAGCAACTCTTGAAAAAAGGCTTGAAAAATGTAGTTTAAGTGAATAACAAAGGTCAATTCGGTCCATAAAGACAAAATTGACCTTTGAGCATTCACTGAAACTTGTACATCTATAAATCAATGGCTCAGTGCAAAACAATTATAACTGTCCATATGTTTACAGGCAAGTACAACCGTTCAGTTCTAAGCCATCAAAAAGGTTTATATTTGAAAGAGGAGACCAGCGGACGAAATATTGTCCCCACCCCCACCCGTCTGCAACACCTCAGTACAGACGAGAACGGGCGCCAGGCACACATTAAACTCCTCCTCCTCCCAACAGGAAACCGGCCTGTTCTCATTTACTAAAATACGCTCTGCATCTTTTTTAAGGGCACTCGTAGAAAACGATTCATCCATAATTAATTTTGCTTTTTCCAGATCGATCCAGTTTGATCCACAGACATGCCTATTGGCAGTAAGTGAAGCTTTAGCCGCAGCTGCCATCGTGTTTTTCCACGAAGAATCTTTTGTCGTAAGAATTGCTTGATAGGCTAGCGTATGAACGTGAAGTCTGGTGAGTTTTCTCTTTCCATCTTTTGTTTCTGTATTCTTTAATAAATTAAAAACTGTCCTCATTTGGTCTAAAACTGATGCTATTCTTGGATGGGATTCTGATATCAAAGATACTTCCCCATTGGTTAAAATTCCTGCCAAGTTAGGTAACTCTTGCTCGTTCATACCAAGTGAGTCTGATCGAAGAACAACAGTTTCAACAATCTCCTTCATCAAGACTGGATCACTAAATGAAGCCAGTTCAAAATGAATTTTGGTGGAGCTATCAACATTAGACAGCAAGTTTTGTAGCTTCCTGAGTCTATTGTATCTCACACCTAGAAGAATAAAATTCAATTGTAATCATTGTAATCTTTTGTACATAAATGTGACCCATCAAGCAAAAAGGGATCATCTAGGAAGAGCGTAAAGTGTCGACCCTTGTCAAACTGCGCAGATTGCACAGACTGACAAGGGTCAAAACTTTTTGGCACCTTACTAAATTTCTGAATCTAGAATAACCAGTCTACCTTCCCATGAAATTTTTGAAATGTGACCTTTGGTTGGCCTGTACTAGAACCATCCTCTTTTCAAATATTTATTATACGAAACTCCCGGATGGTCCCTTTTGCGTGACGGGTGACAAATGTTTGAAGAAAAGATATAAAACAGGCTGAAAAGTCACACAGTAAAATAAAGTTTTCTAAGCTTGACCCTTAAATTTATAAACAGATTAAGGAAACTAATTTCAAGCATCCTAAATATATTTCAGGATATTATTATCATTTTACTGTACCTAAACAATGATTTCTATCTTAGATAAGACTGCATTTTTTAAATTATCATTACTCTTTTTTTTTCATGCAAGACCTTCATTGATTAACACAACCATACTATAAAAGTTATTACAGAAGGGTTCTTTTAGAATAATCACATTTCTTTTACAACTGGAGGAGGCTCTATTAGAGGCTACAGATGTTACAACATGGCAAAATGCATATAAACAGAGATACTCTATGACTGCAAAGGTGATTCATGAATTAATACAATTTACCATAGTGCAGGAGTGAGGTTTACAGGGGTATCTGATATAATACTGGGTACAGAACTCTCAGAAAACCAAGGAACAGCTTGATTCAAACCATTCATTTAAAAATTGAAGTAACATAAAAGCTGATCATTTGGTCTTGAAAAGTTTATCGACCCTCTGTTGAAATAATCATGGCATTAAGTGGTGGGGTGGGCATTTATTAGAGGTTTCATTGTTCATGTTTCCTGATAATCAGTCAAATAACTGTCAATTTTAACACCCACATGTGTATTTTCGTTTATTTATCGTCGCTACCGTAGCACATGCCCACATGAGCGAAACCCCCAGAAGACGGTTAGTTGTTATGGGGGATAGTGCAAGGATACATGATGAAACTACTGCTGAGATCTACCATGGTTCTTTAATATGCTCGGTGTAAAGCACTGTCTCACGGGGCCTCTGTTTAAAGTCTCATCCGAAAGACAATTAATTTGTTAGTGTTTCAGCCTGGGTTTGAACCCGGTCCGTCGAATTTCAAAGGTTTTGAAGTCCAGTGCTTTACCAACTGAGCTAATCCGGCTGACTTACACCAACATAGGTGAGTGGGGTTATATAAGAGCATGGGCTTCTATTAGAATTTTTACGGTAGAATAAATACACACCTTCTTTGAAAGGAAAGTTGTCCATCATTTGAAGTCCCCCAACAACGAGGATAGAAGCTCCAAATTTAGGTAGAGCCATTTCTAGGTTCTCTAATGTGTCTAAATGAGGGTTGTTTCTGTCATTGTGTACAATAAACCTACAAATATACAGTGAAAATATGATGGAATTATGCAATCCTCATAATAGCAATTTACAACTTAATTGCTATTTGCTTTATAAAAAAACTTACATCAGACTTGAAGAGTAAAAAAAGTACTATTTGGGCTATAACTTTAAATAAATGAGTAATTTGACAATTCATGAGAAAAATTCAAGATAGAAAATATTCAAAATTTTGTCAAGTTGCACATAAAAGTACCTTTGTTTGACCCTCTTTTTAGTCAAATCAAACCTTGCTACATTTTTTACTTATGACTACCACTTGCCAAGAATATTTTGAGGGGTCATGTCAAAACTATTGTAAGTGCAGTGTCTATTCTAGGAGGGGGGATTGCGTATTTTAGCACATACTTTTGAAAAATCCCTCCTGTTTTTGAAGATAATTGGGAATATTTTTACATAGCGAAAGAGCAAATATTTTCATCTTTTGAGGAATGTTGTTGATTTTCATCTAAATTCCCCCTTAATTTTTTAATCCTACTGAAGACACTGAAGTGCCTAAAAAAGGTTTTGTGCCAATTCCTCAATAAATACTTTTGAACAAAGCTTACAAATGTAAATTTACGCACCTATTAGCTCTTGATGCTGTAAGGTTTCCCCAGTTACTTCCAGCTGGGTATTCCAATATAATGTGAAGGTCATTCTCTTTGGCTGGCTCCCCAACAACTGAAGGAATGAGATTAATAAAAGAATTCAACCCAATATAGTCCATCATTAATGCCCTGGCTGGGCAGAGCCTAAGAAACAGGTTGTTGCACTAAAGGTGAATCAACTTTTATATAATTACTTACTGTTATATATATTAAACATAAATGACTTGAGACCGCAAATCCTAGATAAGTTACCAAACCCACGTAACTTCAGCTTGAACAAGCTGAAGTTACGAGGCCTTGGTAACCAAATGATGAAATTTGTTCACTTTCCTTAAGCATGTGTACCCTTTAGGATAAAGGATACATTTACGGTAATTGCTGTCTAACTTTTGAATTGTCCCAAATTATTGATATGTAATCTTGCCAAATTATGTAATGGCTAAGCCAAGCCCTGCCAGTTGAAAAATAATGCAGGATATAGGTGTGGAGAGGGGGAGGGCTAGTGGTCTAGACTCGAGAGATTGTGCTAGTGTTTCAAATTAAGTATTCATTGAATCCTAAACATGAAATTCTGAGGGTCAAAACTCATCCTAAAGGGGTTAAAACAACAGAAGGGGCAAATTGCGAGTGGAATTTTACAGGTTTCAGTTTGAATTGAAGTTTTCTTGTAATATTATAAAGTAAAAAAAATAAGTAAGTTGTATTCTAAATAGTATACAAGATACATCTTTGAAGATTTGAGTTATAAACCCCAGTTTTGACTCTAAGAATTTTCTCACCAGGGGTCAAAATGACCCTCTGGGTAGAAATTTCTAAGGGCCAAAATGGGATATTCAAAATTTCAAGGGTCAAAACCTTGGTTTAAGGGTCAAACATGAGCCCTGGACTTGATCTTGATTTTGAACAAAAATATGGTAATCATGCTAGGGAAATCTGAAGATCTAAGTATCATGTAGCCCCTTATTGTACCGGTAACTGACATCTTGCTTGCCCACATACATCAGTACATCATAAATTGGAAAATTATTGTTGGATTCCCCCTCTTGAGGAAAATTCAGGATTGCACATCTCTGCGCACATGTTTACCTTCTATTGAATCAGGCAAAGATTTTAATGTTTCTTCAGTAAATCTTGCAGCAAGTAGAACTTCAGCACCCTCCAAGGCAAGACGTTTAGCCATCGCTGGGGCATTTCCTCCGATAGCAAACCTTGCGGTTTTGGCTTCTCTTGATGCTTTTGCAACTTCAGTGAACAGTGTAGCATTCTCTATGTATCTCCTGAAATGGATCAATAAAGTTGATATAAGAATTGGTTACTCATTTAAGGTAATCCAGGGTTGTGAAATTTGAATTGTCCGACACATGCTTTTCTCACTGAGGAAAAGTACATTTTTCTAAGCCATTTGTCCATGGACAAGAAAATACCTGGGAAATTCTTGAAATGGTACTAAATAGATGTAAGAAATATATAAATTAGCCTAAGTTTTGTATCTGACATACGGTAATAGAACATTTTGGTTTTTTTATGAAGAAAATGCTGGGGTCAAACAAATTTGAAACAATCGGCAACAGGGGTTAAAAGCGTTATAACAAATAAATCCACTTCTTCCGCTATTTCATTTCTTGTATCCCATCCATAGCGTTATGACAGATTTGCAGTATACAGCTTTATATATTATTAAATTCAATATTACGACTTTTATGTTTGCCAAGTCTAGGAATATGTCATCAGTGTAAGTCTGTGATCATGGCTTGTGTTTGACTTGGCTCTTAACTTATATATATCCCCAATCCCCACACCCAATTGGAAAATATTGCATACATCTAAATTTAATCCTTAAGAAAATTCTCCCAAGGGAATCATCTATTTCCCTGGGAACAATTTCTAGAGGGTCAAAACTAAGTATTATCCCTCAAATTTAAAAAAAAAGTTGTCTTACTTACTACCTTAAAGTTTGCTAACTTTTAAATTTTGCTCATGATACCCTCTTTTGTTGTTTAAACACCCTCCCAGAATTTCACTGTTAAAGAATCAAAGACTCCTCATTTTCAGTGACTAGGAGCCTTGGTGTTGCAATTGCAGAAGTGAACAGTAGGTAGAATCACGACCAGGTGTCTGGTAAGGTAAGCTCAGTTGGTAGAGTGATGGTAATGGTGTTCCAGGGATCATGGGTTCCAGTTCCATGTCAGGCACACTTTTCTGCCCAGATTTACTTTAATGGTATCAGAAGTATACATGTTAGGCCATTTGGGGACAGGCTTTTCCCTCTATGTTTAAAACTGGGGGTCATTTATCCACATTATGACCCCCTTTAAACTAGATAAAGAATGTTTATTTGAAAAAGGGGGGGTCAAAATTCGAAGAAAAAGGGGCTCATGGAAAACATGTGTGAAAGCAGTTTGGAAATGGCTACAAGGGGGAGGGGCAAAGTAGTAGGAAAACAGCGATACATTGCTTATGTTAATATTTTGTCACAAAACCTACTATAAATAAAATTTTGTATCTAGTAATCAACAGTGGGTAGAATCATGACCAGGTGCTTTGTAAGCAGGGCTTGAAAATTCTACTTGTCTGCTCGTCCTGCATGATTTTTTCCTTCTTTGTCTATGTAAGCAGGATGAGTGGATTTTGCAAAATTTCATTTTTAAAATTAATGTATCACTATATTTTCTTGTATAGCAGGACGAGTAGAAATTTCAAGAATTTTCAAGCCCTGATTAGCTCTATCAGTAGAGTTAAGATTTTTTTTTCAACTCAAGGATAACACGATAAAAGGTGCCTCTTATTTCAATCGTCGCCCTAACTCATTCCAGACCTTATCCTGCACATAGACAGCTGGGAGGACTGGGGCCCTGTCTGTAAAGTGTCCTGCCCTTATACACTACCTGCCTTTAGTGAGGCTCGAACCCACAACCTCAAAGCTACGAGTCAGGCGTACTAACCACTTGGCCAACGAGCCAGATACTACTGTAACGATGGTTGTGGGTTTGAGTCCTGTGTTTTGCACACTTTTCTGCTCTGATTTACTTAACAATTTAAAAGTCTTACTCTGCGGCAGCTCCATGTCTGAAGAAGTATGCAAACATCTTTGTGAAGTCAGTCTCGGATAAAATGTTGTCAAAGTGATCTGGTTCTGGAACGCTGTAGTTCAGTTTTTCTAAAACTTCTAGCGCACTAACAAAAATATCCTCACATCCTCCAAACCCAAGAGCAATTTTAGTAGTCTTCTCAACTCCGACCTTTCTTTCAGCTCTCAAGAGTCCCCTCAAAACATCATCTAACTTTACCCTTGTCATGTCATTAGATCGCTTTCTATACAGGATAGCCGCTATAGCTACTAATATAGCAAACACAACAAGTTTCTTTGCGCTTCCCATTTTTGTCAACAGTGTTCACTACAAGATTTTATTTGAGATAACAAGTGAACAAAATCTGCACAAAAAATGGGACAGCTACGTCAAAGCATCATGGTAACTAGGCGATTTGTTTACAGTGGAGTTTGATTAGTTTGAATTGGAACGTTAATCGAACAAACACGAATGCAATATTATTCTTTTTTGGTTAACTGCATAAAAATGTCATTAATGAAAGAATGATAAAAGTTTGAAAATAAATGATATTATTGGATTAATTTAATATCAATTATATTTGTCGAATTGTAATTTTTAGAATTTGGCACTGAAGCAGGAATAATTTTCGCCCCAGGCAAACAAGCAATAGGAAAGCGCCCGATCACCAGGAATAAAGTTGCGCGAAATTAAAATGTAATTCAAGCCAAAATAATCGCTTAATTTCTTCGATAAGCCCTTCTTAAAGTTGTATGGTCAAAATTTACACATAATACTGTCCACATATTTAAGGCAATTAATTGAAAATTCCTGTAGCGAGATATATGATTGCTCAACTTTGTTTGTCATTGGTTTTCGCGTAAATTTATTTTTAAAATAACTTTTCAGATACCATTTGCATATATGCTGTTTAAAAGGTTTCAAGTTCATCCACCACACTGGATACTGAGGAGATGATTACGGCCTGTGACACCCAGGATTTTGTCCCTTTTGGCCGAGAGTACATTAGACATCACCCTGGGAAATTCCAGATTCAGGTTTAATTTTCATCTGAATTCTTACACACACATAGCTGGGTATTGGAGTACCCGATTATTACTGTCCATATATTTTATTTATGAACTAAATAGTAAGGTGGATCCATAAATTCTGAAAGGGGTTATGATATAGGAGAGTTGATTGTTATTGTTTATATTGAGAATTACCCGCGCATGCGCATTACTGGTAGGCAGAAAGAGTCAGATCTCTATGTGAGAAGACAATTAAAACTGGTTCAAAACAACCGTTCATTTAAATTTAAGATTAAAAGAAAATTAAATATTATTTGTACGAATGTTTCCCGTTAATGATCAATCGATATATAAAGAATCTCTTACGTAATAGCCCTTTATAAGCTTCCCGAGATTAGACTATTTCGTCCGACTTATTGAACGAAGTTGCCATCGACGATAGATCTTTTAGCTTTTTAGAATTAGTTTTCTGTCTCTTTAAATAATGTATTTGTTTAGAAAGAGTGTAACAGAGCCTAGGGTCTGTCTTATATAGACGCTCGAGTTGCGCAATTTAGCTTGAGGGACTCTTAAATACGTGTCCGTGGTTAAGCGCAAATATTCTTCCTGTGTATACTTGATGTTTTCTTTTTCTCAATTTTCACGTCATTCATAAAGAAAGTTGAAAATTATGAATGAAACATAGTAAGTGTTTAGGTTTTCAAACATTCGTAACTCAGTCTACAGCACTCATGAAAGTTCTGACAAAGCTGTAGTTGCACCGTTTCTGTAAACAAACCCAGAAATAGTTACATTTTAAGATTTTTATAGAAAGTTGGATGAAAACAGCGGTGGATGAAGGATTTCTATAAATGGGGTACTAATGAGAGAAGATTCGTTTTCCTAGTATTACAAAGTTTTGTTTGATTTTCTGTGTAAAAATGAAACAACTAAGCTTAAGATGGGGATTCGTTTGAATCCCTTGAACCCCTTTTTGCATCCGCCACTTGAACAAATTGACTTTCTGTACCGCTTTCAATAACGTAATGAATTTGTATGACATGAACTAAATAAGTTTGACTCAGATTAATCGGTTCACGGCGTCAAGTAGAATAAAACTTCGTAACTACAGCCGATCGAGATCTGTTGTATCAGCAGTCGCGCCGTTTTCAAGGGTAAAATCAGACGAAATGGCCATACGTGTTGAATGTTATTGAAGAAAACGTAAGATGAATAAGTAAAATTCATTAACCCTTTCCAATAAAGTAATTTTACCGAGTTTAAGATGACTCGGGTTAAACAACGTTTGCGGGAAAAGTGACTTGTAATGTTAATTCGTTCACTCGCCAGAATTTCAGAACATTCTACTTATCTTTACTTACATTCATTTTATAATTTTGTTTTTGAAATGTAGTTAAAGTCGTCGTTGAGCAACAGAACATCGCAAATCCATTTTAATCAGGCTGTATTGCAATGTTTCGTTCGCCACCAACGCTTTCAATTTCAAAATTATTTTTTGTCGTCTGCTCGGGGTAAAAACGCAGATTTACAAAAGAACAATCACATTATTTCAGCTTTAACAAATAAAGAAATTACGTATGCTTCAATTTCTTTCCTACCCGTTAAAATTCGATTTTTTACCCTCTTATTATTCATCGGGAACTACATAAAGCAAAATAGAAAAATGGTTCGGAGTACATTTTCGATTTGGCGGCTTCCATTTCCCGCTGAAGCAAACGCTGCGTTTCAGATATGCAGCAGGCCTAACTTATATTTGATTAATAATTATCCTGGCCTTTTTTTCAAATTTGAGGAAGAACTATTAGAATTGACAGCTTGTTCAAGACACGGAAGACCGACATACTATATGAACGCGGCTCAGAATTGAAAAAATCATGTGGGCCTTACTTATCGCCGCTGAAATGGTTTTTAAATGAAATATTTTATCAAAACTTGATTTAATCTATGACTGATAAGGCATTAAAAGATCTGTCTCAAATGAAACTTCACACTTTATGCCTAATGAATGGGTAAAAGTTGTGTCCAGATGAAAGCAATCAATCAGTGGCGTGTGCATCGTCACGGTCAGATCAATTAAAATTTGGCACGTGTTATAGAACTTTATGACACATGCAAGTGTGTGATTAGCGGCTACTGTTTTATGACATGGGCAATATCGATAAGCGCATCCGGTTACGGTCAGATGAAAGAGATTCCGCTGCCGTGTAGTATGGATCATTGCGTTAGACACAGCGAACTTTATGACACATGTTAGTGTTAATAGCGGCTAATATTTTTATGTCGCATAATGAAAAGTCTTTGATAGGATTTTGCAATTTTACTAGAAAAGCTGTTAAGTCGGCAGATCGTGTGTTTGGCGACATTCGTTTATTATCTTAGATAACCAATTTTCTAAATGTGCGGGGGACTTTTTTACGGAAGCAAATCGGTTTTCAACAGTAGGTGGTGTTCTCAAAATTTACAGATTAAACTAATAATTGGATTAATAATTTTTAGACAAATATAGGAAAAGGGCCATACAAAACTTTTCCAATAATTGAAATTTCTGTGACAGGATGAATAACAGAAATGGGATAAAGAAAAATCGGCATTGAAACTCGAATCAGCTCAGTATAGGTAAGATGTACTATATTTCGTTTATGAGTGAATATAAAACGTAAATACAGCTTAATTCATGTCGAATGCGCGATATATCAGTTGCTCAACAGCGATTTGTTTGCATTCATTTGCATTTCTGGGTGGTTATCTTTCGACGAATAATATTCGTGTGACGCGTCGCTCTGCATATTATGTTCGACCTTTTCCTTCATGACGCTAATCGCTTAGAGTGGAAATTTTTCGCGGCTTTTTGGAAAAGGATATTTTCCTACGGTGGAAATTTACTAGCTGTGTTTACAACCATTTTAATTTTTTCAAA
Organism: Fragum whitleyi; assembly: GCA_948146395.1. NCBI lineage: Eukaryota > Metazoa > Mollusca > Bivalvia > Cardiida > Cardiidae > Fragum > Fragum whitleyi. The sequence continues at coordinate 19,515,008 of OX411544.1, forward strand.
ATAGGTGGAAAAAATCACAGCTTAACTTGTATCGGGGACTCTTTATATACAAGGGTCTGTAGTTGTATCGACTACATTTTTTTTTTTTTTTAATAATATTGAGTAACAAAGTTTTACCGGTTTTATAGATCCTGTTTCTAAGAAAGGTCAATATTGCTGATCGTCATAATTCGTTTCGTATACAGTGTGAAGGGTGATAGGTACAGTAGCACCCGTTTGTCGGCAATAGTTGATCTACCCGACGACGATAAAAGATGACACTTCTAGACAGATAAACAACTCTTTACCCATATTGGATTTCTCACTCGTCATTCGAGCATTCAGACCGGCGATTTTGCATTTTTGGCTCCCTGATTTTTTTCAGGCTCAAATTTCTTCAGGTCGGGAGAAATGGTCTCCCGATCGGGAGAGCGGGAGGAAGGGTAAAATATCGGGAGAATACGCCGAGATCGGGAGATATCACATGTCTGACGCAGGTGTTGCTAGTCTGTGACTGGTTACTAGGAAGCTAGGACTGGCAAAACTATCTAATAATGGTCCATAGGACCATCAGGAATTTAACTTCCAAAAAAGAATTAAAGACTGTTTCGTACAGTCTTCGATTCTTTTCCAAATTGGAACCCTCATAGTACATAGTGCTTATTCAAGAGTAGGGTAACAATTCAGGACCCAGGTAGAAATGTTAACCTACCCGATACCTGGGTGCATAAGTACTCATCCCAACTCTGCACACATGCAGATATGTAGTCTGATTTTTTATATTAGGGAAGGTGATATTGGCCATCATGTCAAAAAACATACTAGTGGATGTTGTCTAAAACAGCAAACAAATATGCCTTGTTTCCACCATCGGGGATCAAACCTGGGACCTTTTGAATGCTGGTCCGACATGCTACCAACTGCGCTATCACAGCTGCCAAAAGTCATATATGACCCCTAGAGTAAACATGTTAGATTATGCATATCAGTCTCAGGGCTCGTGTTAGAGTTTGATATTGGGGAGTCTTTGACTCTTCATCTAAGAAATTCTGGAAGTCAAATCTGAATTTAAAGGGGTCAAAATGATAGAAAAAGCAAATAATAAGTAGAATTTTGCATATTTAAGAGTCACTTTAACTGTTTTTTTGTAATTTTATGAAACAAGTAATTATTATGTAGAACTTAAGAAAGTAATTTGTGAAAATCTTAGAAGGTAAAAAAACATGTTTTTACCCTTAGTAATTCCTCTCAAGGGAGTCAAAATAACCCCCTTGGTAGAAATTTCTAGGGGGTCAAATTAGGATATTTTCATAACTGATTCATAAAACTGTCTCCATGAGGGAAAGCATGAGTGGAACTAGTTTTTACTAATGTGTCTAAACTCTTAAACTCGTTTAATTTTTCTTGATCTATTAAATGTAACTCTTCTGTATGTTAATATCCTTTGATGTCCATGTATAGTTTTGTCATGTATGTAAATTGTTTGTCATGTATGTCTTTCATGTTCGGTCGGTAAATAGCGATACATCGCTAATGTTGTTCTTGTTATATATGTAACCGACTTTAAATAAAATTTTTGTATTTTGTATTTTGTATTCATATTTCTGGGGGTCAAAACCCTGGTTTAAGGGTCAAACACGAGCCCTGAGTCTCAAATATTTATTGTAGGTCCAGAATGTTGCTCATACAGACCCTGGGTTACCATTCCTGAAATTGTTCAAAGACATTTCTCTTCAAGAGAATGGAAAGGTAACATGTCAACATTTATGAATAAAAATGCCTCAAGATAGAGGTAGTGACTCTGATTATAAAATGATAAAGATCAAGATGACTCCATGACTTTCCATGGCAAAGGTTTGGATGAGAAGTAATATGTCAGTGGGCGGTCAAAACCTCTTAAGTCCAGCTTATTCAAGCTGAAAATACAAGGTTTTGACTGCCAATAGATGAATAGATTAACCCTTGTCATGCTAAATAAATTTTGGCAAAAAATTTCATCAAAATCAAAGGGCAAAAAGCACTGAAAGTACCTACTGTAGGTCATATTTGAAAAACTAAATCTATTGACAATTCTGGTTTGAAAATGAGAAACAGGTGGTGTAGACTAACATCAGACTGCACATATGTGCAGGCTGATGTTTGTCTATAGCTCCTGTCAAAGCAGGAATATTCCGGGTTCAGCATGACAAGGGTTAAACATATGCGTTGGGCATAAATGACAAAAACCAATGGAGATACATCAAGATCATTGCTGAAGGTCAAGGGAAAATTCTAGTCCAGAGCATATCTTGTGAATTTTTGAATGTTTTTTTAAAATAACTTGTTTCCTTGTATAGTAGGAGTGTCATGCAAAGATTTTTAAGATTTACTAAAGGTCAAGTTCACAACAACAGCTCAGGTTTAAAAGATAAAATTGGTCTTTTGCGTAGCTCATTATCTACATTTGATGTCAAAATTATTTTATCCAGTTGTTCCCCTTGATGAGTAATTGTGTCAAGGGAAGAGTTTATTTGGATATGCTCAAGGTCACAGCTCAAGGTCATTAGAATTGGTCTTGTCCAGACATATTGCTAACATTAATGAAGGGATTTCAAAACAAATTGACATAGTTGTTCCCTTTGAAGCCAAGGTCACAGCTGAATGTCAAATGATAGAACTGGTCTGGTCAAAAGCATATATTCTACATTCATGATTAGATTTAGATTTCAAAATAACTTTTGCCAGTTGTTACCTTTATTAAGTTCAAAGTTTATATAGCATAATTGGTCAGAGGACAATACTAGGTGGAAATCATTGTTGAAAAAGGCAATTTGCCTGTCACAAGCTAGCAGTGCAAGCACCCCATTATTTGTAAACTGTTTACAAGGAAATTGATATCAAAATGAATTAGTTTGCTCTGAAAGATGATCAATGTTAATTTCAGAAAGAACAGTGGATATTTTATAATCAAAAACAAGATAATGAAAGAGGATCATTTGATGAAGAGCTGTATGTGAATGGAAACACCGTTGTTTGGAGTCGTGGTGGACAAAATGGATCTCGTACACCTGTCAGAACATTTACTATGGACTCTCCTGTCCTACAGGTACAATACATATAAATATGCAGTTAAAAGATGAAGAGAGTATTGGTTGATTTCATTGAGGTATGAAACTAAAAACCTAATTGCACTGAATGAATACTTGAAGTGGTTTCATACATGAGTGTGATAATTTTTAAGTTTCATAAAAGTATGAAATCAACAAATACTCTCTTCATGTCTTATTATTTATTATAACAAACCAAAGAATGTTCAGATTTATTAATTAAGATTCTTTATCAATAAATCTGAACAGTCTTTGCTTCTTTATTTAAGAAACAGATTTGTAATGGGACTACTTCATGCGAAAGCTAACAAAATCGCTGCATACTCAAAATTGTTTTCATTGAGGAATAAAACTAACTTTCAGCCACTCAGAATGGACAAATTCTAATGTAAACAACTTAAATTGAAGTATAACTAAGTGTTTTGATTACTGCAATTTTATTATGAAAAGTTTGAATCTATTGTTTGTTTGTATTTTCTAGGGAATCTTTTTGATTTATATCCATTTAAAATGGTATTGTAAATATAGAAAAGAAAAAAATCCTTGTAAGTGAAATTTTTTGGTTGTGATAAACCTAGTTTCTCATGCTTGATGACATTCAGAATTTTTCATTTTCAAAATTTCAGGCATTATGGTGTACCTTTGTTTTACCGAGTAGTTGTAAACCAGAAGAAGTTTGTTTTACACTAGATATTAAAGGTTTGTACTGTGTGTGTGCAATTCTGTTTATTTATCATCAGTACCGTAGCACATGCCCATATGAGTGACGCCCCAAGAAGACGGTTAGTTGTTACGGGTGAAAGTGCAAGGATACACGACAAAACTACTGCTGAGATCCGCCATGGTTCTTTAATGGTGTAAAGCACCATCTTACAGGGCCTCGGTTTAATGTCTCATCCGAAAGACAATTAGTTTGTTAATGTGCTAGCCCGGGTTTGAAGTCCGGTGCTCTACCAACTGAGCTAATTGGGCTGACAGATAGTTTGTACTTATGGTTCTAGGTCTTACCTAGGTAACACAGGGTATGGCTAGTGTTTGAAATGGAGGTGTCATCGACTCCCACACCATAAAATTTTGGGGGTCAAAACTCATTCCAAAGGGGTCAAAACAACAGAAAAGACAAATTGTGAGAATAATTTTTAAGATTTCAGTGTAAATTGATCTTTTCTTGCAAAAATATGAAGGGGAGAAATTAAAAAGTAGCATTCCAAATACTATACAAGATACATTATTGAAAATTTGAGTGATAAAACCAGTTTTGACCCTAAGAATTTTTTCTCAAGGGGGTCAAAATGACCCCCTTTGGAGAAATTTCTAAGGGTCTAAGTAAGACATTTTCAGATTTTTGAGGGTCAAAACCCTTGTTTAAGTGTCAAACACAAGCCCTGGTTAACAGGGAAAAATCTTTACATGTTTAAATAGCAAAGGTTATTTTTACACATAACTAACTTTGTAATCTACATTTTGTACAAACAAGCGAGCTATGACTTAGAAATTTTATTCAATGTTTCCAACAAGCAAAGGATGTACTTGTTTTAAACATTTATTTTTAGGTGAAGTACAGTCTGGTATCTGTATTGTAGAGTCAGGGGGTATCAGCTGTTTTATGGACAATGGTAGTGATTATCAGGCAGCTCTACCATTTAAGGTAACATTATAAGGAGTAATCACACCATAGTATATTGATTATTGCTTTATATTGAAAATTATTTTATCTAAGTTCTATACGCCCAGCCAAAGACAGGAATTATCATGTGATCACCAGTGGTGTCCTGTGTCTGGATGTCCGGCGGGCGGGCGGCATCCACTTCTTTTTCTGGAGCATAAATTTGTCACCTTATGTTGGATTGACTTGAATCTTGGCAATTATGTTGCTCTCATGATTACAGAGTACAATGCATAGTAACGTTTACTCTACATAGCTTAATCATTAGTACTTTGCTTTGTTGTTTTTCATACTTGGACATCCAGCAGTGTAACGGGCATATCTTGTGATAGTTTGCCACCTTCTTTAATTTAAGATACAAGGCTTATATATGACATGATGACTGATCTCAATAATATTCATTCGCTGTTATTAAGTCCAGTGCCATTAGGCAAGGTCAAGGTCATCTATAAAGGTAAAATATTGGTAAAACTTGCCCCCCAAAATATCATTTTACCAGAGCAATCAGGCTGGTTTTAATATATTTTTTGTACATTCTCAACATAAAATAGTAGAATAATAAATGGTGTTTGGCAATGTTTAAAAGAAATCCACTTCGGATTCCAGTAAAGTTCAGTAATCTATCTGGTTTCAGGTTGCCCATGCATGGAACATCAAAAATGGTTTATTATTTGAGAGAGCTGTGTCTCCAATAGAGTATAACTCATCAAAAAGGTTAAACTTGTTCATATGTGTATCTTGTGTGTAAATGTTCTGCGCAAAGTAGGAATAGAGACTATTCCGGATTTGTTCTGCGCAAAGTAGGAATTCTCACTTTGTCAGACATTGTTAGAATTCTTACTTTGCACAGTATGATTCCAGAATTGTCTGTGCCCAAAGTAGGACTCTGGACAAAGTAAGAATATTTGTAATTATTTCAATGTAAACTAAAACCTCTTGATATTGTAAGTATTGGAAAGTATATAACTATGCATGTATGTTCTTTTGTTGTTGTTATTGATGTGGTTGTTGTGTATCTCATGAAATTTTGTTAATATGAAATTTTTAAAGTGACAAAAGTGGTCAGTGGTTAATCGTACTAGTAAAACATACCCTAAAAGAACAAGTGAAATATCTTAATTTACTTAAGTCATACCTGTTTTCAATTCTATAAAAATATTGTCTTAAAAGAGAAAATATCAAACCAATTTCACTTATATAATTGTATGAGTAAATATTTTAGGCAACATTTAATCGTATTGCTGTATTAATTCTTACTTTGTATATTGGTTGCACCATGTCTGCCTGTCTACCTTTTTCGTTTCAAGGCTCTAACTTAAGAACCAAGTGACCTTCAATCATGAAACTTTATGCAAATGTTGCTTATGATCCAAGGAAGTGCCCTATTGTTTTTGGGTCACATAGGTCAAAGGTCAAGGTAAGAGTCAATTTTTGTTCAATTTTCATTTCCGGACTCTAACTAAGGAACCTCATGAAACTTCATGCAAATGCTGCATATGACCTCAATGTTTGCTACAAACACATCCTGTACTAATAGCACTTGCATTCTGACAAAGTGCTTGAGGGGGTATAAGTCTGCTCTGCGACAGTTCTAGTTAAATCTGGTATTGAAAACTTCTAACTTCAAAATTACCTGGATGTAACGGAATGAAAGAAACAACTACTTAGTTTTGAAAGCAGTTTAATTTCAGTTCATCTTTGTTTGATTACAGCAGTAACGCCCCCAATCAGACCACAGTGTTCAGTATGTTACATCCATTGGATGAAGTGAACCCAGTCATAACTAAAACAGGTATGGTATGTGCCTGTGTGTGACACTTGTAACAATTTCACATGTGCAGGGATAATTATGGCTCAGAATATCATGAGCAGAATCATCTCATTTAGCCAAATCTAATGAGAAATTAAGATTTTTTTGCAAGATATTTAACAAAATCCTTCTATAAATTACATTTTGCATTTTTCCTTTAAATTTTCTCTCTATTTTAGCCAGTTTCAATGAGATTTCTGGTAGAGAGAGAGTAAGAGAAGCTTTCAATATCTCGCCCAAATGATCCCTGCATGTGCATGAAGTAATTTGGATAGCTACACAAGGCATTTGAGCTCATGCCTGACATTTTCAACAATCTTAAAAATGCCTCAAGCAAAGACCCTTGCCAGCCTGTGCACTTGCACAGTCTAACAAGAGTCTTCACTTTGGGCTTCATAGATAGATAAGGTCTCAAAATATCTTTAAAGAGACAGGCAATCTTTTAATTGCAAGATGAGGCTGTCCAGGTTGCTCAACAATAGCAACTCACGACACAACAAATTTTTGGAAATGTCACACACAGGCTCGTTTTGAATATGTGGTTTAAATCTGTATATTTTGCATCATTTGGGAAACAAGTTCTTACAACTTAGATTAATTCCTCTTGATTCTGCTTCCTAGAAAATTCACCAGTACTCACGCTGAATGTGTGGGCCAATTTAAGAACCAAGATCAATTTCAGCTCCCGGGAATCGAACTTAGGACCTTTAGGTCAAGAGGCCAATGCTCTACCTCTAGACCACAGACACCACCTATATTTAGAGTATGATCCTTTCATCTACAAAAACTTTGAGTCATTTGCTATCCATAAAGTTCAAAGTGATATCCATAAAGTTCAAAGTGAAGACTCTGATCAGACTTTGCAGATGATCTGCACAGTCTGATCTGAGTCTTTACTTCACACTCATGTGAAATTGTAATTTATCTCACACACTGGCTCTTATATTGTTTGTATGTCTTGTGATAATCCAGTTAGAAGACTGGTTAATCTACCAGAAAGCATCAAAGGAATGTAGTTATGTATTATTTTTCCTGAACAGGTTCAGGCTATCCCAAGACATCGTATCTAACAGACAATACTCAGCATATAGTATTCTCAAGTGTAGAGTTCTCTATAATACTCACATATGATACCATGGTAGGAGTCCATTCAGCATGGAAAGTGAGGAGAGCTAGTGAGGACGTAAGTCGATTTATATGGTTATTCTCAAGTGTAGAGTTCTCTATAATACACACATATGATACTATGGTAGGAGTCCATTCAGCATGGAAAGTGAGGAGAGCTAGTGAGGACGTAAGTCGAGTATTTATATGGTTATTCTCAAGTGTAGAGTTCTCTATAATACTCACATATGATACTATGGTAGGAGTCCATTCAGGATGGAAAGTGAGGAGAGCTAGTGAGGATGTAAGTAAAGTATTTATAAAGTTGTTCTCAAGTGTGGATTTCTCTATGATACTCACATAATGAGGGTTTAGTGCAAGACTGTTCTTAGTGTATATACATTGTATATACACTTATTACAGACTTGCTCTGAACTCTCGATATGATACCATGGTGGGAGTCCATTCTGCATGGAAAGTGAGGAGAGCTAGTGAGGATGTAAGATTTTAATACTCTTTTTACAAAAACTAACCATGACTTTGTGCTCAGGTGAGCTAAAAAAGAGATGAATTCAGCAACCCATCTAATCTAACTAGGGATTCTTTTCACAATTTACAGATGCTTGGTCTTTGGGATGGAATGGCTTTATGAACACAGAGGAATCACACTAATCATCACACCTATTAAGCAACCATTTTCAAAAATCACCATCTTTTAATCAGAATATCTTAAAAATAATATATTATTGGTCAAACGATTATGGTAAATGAATCCTATGCTGTAAAAATAAATAAAAAAATATAATATTCTCCATGAGACGACTCTATTGAATCTCAACAATATAGAATTATTTAGAAATTTTCAATAGCTTACATTTTCAATCAAAATTATTTTTGTAAACAAAACATACACTCTCCTTATCTTTTGTAAACAAAACATACACTCTCCTTATCTTTGGTGTCCCTTAAGTGGTCGCTAAATACAATTTTACTGTATATTCTTTTTTCCAGGAATGTAATGCAGTACTAAATGCTCAAGACCAGACCAACAGTCTCTATCAGATGGGTCCATTTTCACAAGCCACCAATTTAAATCAGTCTAGCAGTAACTTCTCTCGTCTCCTCGGTAACTCATCTGTCCAGTCACCGTCAGCATCGCCCATGAGGAGTTACTCAGGTAGAATTAGCTCTCCGGCCTTTCTGTCGAGGTCACAAAGTCCACTGGCTTTACCACAACCAGGATTTGACAGGTATGTTAGTTAGCACATTAATTAGGGGATGAATTTTGTTTTAAAGAATCAGCCCTATGTCCAGGATGTAAAAACGTTTCATGAGTGCTTTGAGATGATACCCCGCTTTGCATGTGCACATACATGCAAAGCTAGGTATAATTTCGAAAGTGCTTTGCTAAAGTTTTCATCCTGAACACAGGACAGGTTTGGAATTACAATATTTTCTATGATATGAGAGTCCTTCTTTAGTAGCTTCCATAAATCATTTACGGAGAAATTTCCTTTTCATTTGATTGAAATTGCCTGGACATGAAGAAATGATATGTTTTGATTTGAAGTTTTTTTCATGTAAAAAACTTTTTGGAGAGATGATCAAGTGGAAATGTTGGACAGACATTGTTAGAAAGATAGATTGGGAAAAAAATCTTCCTCACCATGTTTTGCATGCTCCATTGAGATTTTATCAAGAAAAATAGATTATATCGTACAATGCTCATCCAGAGATTAGGTATAGTCATACTGTGGAATGAATCAAGAGTTTAAATCAAGGGTTAAGCACAAAACTAGTGTAAGTGCATATTTATTGATAGGCAGGGGTGTGGAATTTTCATACTTGACTTGTTAGACATTGGTTTTTCTATTGCAGACAAGTACATTTGTTTTATACGCCGCCGGATGTTGAATTTTCATACTTGACTTGTTAGACATTGGCTTTTCTTCCTGCGGACAAGTACATTTTTTTATGCCCCCGATAGGGAGGCATCATAGATTTGACTTGTCCGTCCGTCCGTCCGTCTGTCCGTCTGTCCGTCCGTCCGTCATTCCGTCCAAAAACTTTAACATTGGCCATAACTTCCTTATTACTTAACATATTCGCATCATACTTTACCACAACATTCCTTGGTACATTACCTTTCTGTAGGCACATACTTTGGTGACCTTGACCCCTGGATGACCTTGACCTTCAACATAGATTGGCCATAATTTAAAATCAAAGCGGTGTCGGGGGCATTGTCATCTTACAGTGACAGCTCTTGTTGCAACCTGTCCATGGACAGATAAATACCTGGGCAAATCTTGAAATGGTACTAATGGATTTAAAAGATGAATTATCTAAAAGATTTGATCAATGGTTAGAATACATTTTTAATGAAGTAAATGTCTGTAAAAACAATATTTTCCCAAAATCTATCTATGCACTTCTTTGCAGAAAAGATTATCTTATACCCATCCAGGGATAAGTGGAGAAAATCCGTATTTCCACCCCTTTTATAAGTAGTTATTATTTTGTTGTACTGACCCCCCAAAATTTATATGAGCCTGTGCATGACATTTCCAACAATTTCTAATGTGCCGCAAGCAAAGACTCTTGTCAGCCTGTGCACCCGCACAGACTGACAAGAGGCTTCACTTTGCACTTTGTAGATAGATAAGGTCTTGAAGTATCTTACAATTAATTTAATTTTCTAATTACACTAAATATCTGTCTAGGCTTCAAAATGTTTGTTATTCACCCACTTGTCAATTTGTTGGAAATGTCACGCACAGGCTCATAATTTCTTTCCTACAGGAGGTCCCACAGTCCAGCCCCATTTCAGACTGCCTCGTTACACAGATTTCAGACCCCTTCGCCGCAGACCTCCAAATCTCCTGGCAACATCTATAGAACACCCGCTAATATGTCACTCATGAATGAGAGTTACTCAGAGTGGGTGGAGCCTATAACTCCAGATGTCTGTCTACAACATTTATGGACCGAGCCAGCTCCGGCTATAAGGTGGGTTTAAGTGCATAAATTTTCAAAAATGTTTCTCATTTGTCAAAGGTACCAAGGTGGTTGGAGTGTATAGCTCCAGATCTTTGTTTACAACATTTATAGACCGAGCCAGGTCATCTATAAGATGGGTTTAAGTGTATAAAGTCTTCCTTAATATCACTTATTTTGTCAAAGTTACACAGCTGTTTGGTGGGTAAAGTGTTTAATCTCCTCCCAAAAATGTTTTTCAAGTATCAAAGTTAACCTAAAAGGGTGGAGAATTTTGCACTAGCCTCTTGTTTAATATGTTCTGTAGATATAAGGTGGTTTTAAGGCAGTGGGACCGTTATAGATCCGCAACATTTCGGTGACATGAACTTTCACAATGTTGACAGAGGTTTCCTAATGAAAATCATTAGGAAACATCTGTTAACAGTGTTATAGTTTTTTACTTCTGAAACGTTACGGAACACATACTGGTCCACTACCTTAAGTGTAACCAGTTTGTGATTCGTAGCTGGTTCATGGAAACAGAGGCCTTAAATGAATTTTTAGCTCGGCTGTTTTTGGAGAAAACCCGAGGTATTGCTATAGCCTCCGTGTCGTTGTCGTTGTCGTCGTCGTCGTGCGAAAACTTTGACATTTTGTTATACCTCTGGTTCTACTGAAGGCATTCACTTGAAATTTGGCACACATGTTCACCATCAAAAGAGCAGCTTATACTATCAAGGGGGATAACTCTAGATTCATTTTGTGCAAATTATGCCCCTTTTTCGACTTAGATTTTTTCCCACCATCCAGCACTCGACAGCCGAGCGTAGGCACCCGTAGGCGGTGCTCTTGTTTTTGTGGTAGTGTGTATTGTGACAACTACATCTTTGTTTATTTATCACAAAAATAAAGTTGAATGTGTTATTTTTCAGGGATGGTTCATTAGGAAAGTCATCAAAAGCCTTCCTGACTAGAGATCTCTGTGGGCAGAACTATCTATGTTATGTGATATCATATAGGCAACAGTTAAGGTAATGTGTTCACAATAACCTCTTTTAGGAAGACAAACTTTAGAAAATTAAATTTTTCAGGGTTATTAGTGATTCAGACATATGTTGCAACATTGGAGCGATCAATGATGAAATTTGTTATTTCCAAGAATAATAAAAGAATATAAAAAAATAAAAAAATACAAGTATGTAAAGGTATGTAGTTTATCAAATAAGAAATCCAAACTTCTGAGGGTGGTACATTTAATTTCATTGATATACAAATTATAGTCTTCTATAGAGTTTTATAATGTGACCTATGTTGCGAGAGTGAAATAACCCTGCTGAATATTATTGATATTACATGAGTGTTATTACACTAGTGGAATAATTATGCAAATGTGAATAGAACATATAGCTATGTTATATTTTCCTTGTAATATAATCATTTCAAGATTTCTTTTTGTAAACAAGAGTTGTATGATTTGTGGAAAAACTTGAATTGATAAATTTCTGGAACTTCCTAGATTTATTGCAAAAATTTTAGGTCATATTAAAAATAGAAAATCAAATTTGTGTTCTTGAATATACCAAATTTATTTAAATTGTCATCTGAAACAGATAAAAACTTGGCAAAGCCTCGTTTTTATCTGTTTAAAGATGATTTGTTTAATCAATTCGGTATTCAATGACCACTGGGTTAATATACTCAAATTATTTTTACACAAGTTCAGCTTGGTTTGACATTCCTTGCTAACCACGTCTATGGGGCAAATTATGTTTGTAACAATTTGATATATGTAATACATACTTAGTGTTTTGTATGAAAAAAAAATCTAACGAGGTTGGGGGAATTGGTGATTGTCGAGGCTCTGCCAAGACAATTATCAATTCTCCCAACCTGGTTTGATATTTTTCTCATACCATACACTAAGTATGTATTGTAGTTATCTTATAACCTCTATTTGTCTTGTTTTTGTAAATGTTTCTATCTGAAATGCAAGTTTCTAAAAATAACTGCATTATATCATTGTTCAAAAAATAAATGTGATATCATAAAAAATATCATATGGGATGTTATCACACAGATATTTGTATAGTTATCAGATAAAATTTGATATCTGTTTTACAGATGTGTAAAGTTTGAAGAGAGTAATGACCTACAGAAGTTAGTGTTTGGAGCTGTATCAGTTATACCTTGTAAAGATGCTGTCCCTGTTGTGGTAATACCTTATTTCTCTCAATAAACGATCCAGGAAGCTATACATAACATGGTCACGGAGCTTTTATTAGTCCCCTACCGGCGAACTTTTAAAGACGTAGTTCCTGTTATGGTAATACCGTATTTCTCTTAATAAACAATCCTCGAAGCTATACATAACATGGTCTGGCAGTTTTTATTTAGTATGCATTTTCTGATTTAAACAAAACATTAAAATTTATGGTTTTTAGGCCCTATTCCCTTTAATTTGAAGAGCCGCCATCATAGCGCAGTTGGAATCACGTCGGACTGTCAATCTAGAGGTTCAGGTTCGATCCCGGACAGCAGCACTCATTCTTTCCGACTATTTGTCTCTCATAAATGGGTTGATAATCATAGACCTATGTGAGATAGCTGCTGGAGTCTAGGAAAGGATGTGGTGGTTGTACTGGTGAGAGAAATACCAGGAATCCATTGTTAGGTGCTCTAGCCACCGCAATATAACTAAAAAAAGTTGACAGCATAAAACTCCACTCAATCAATCAATAAACCTTTAATTTGAGGTGAAATTCCTCCAAACAATAATTTGATTGTTTAAAGGAAATTCACCTCAAATTCGGGAAGAAGTCTCAAAAAACCCCTAAAATTTAGGCATTTGAATTGTTTTTTTTTTACTAAAAAATGTAGGGTGCCACTATTAGGGAGGGTGCTATTGTTAAAGTAAATACGGTATGTTATTTTAGATTACCTGCCACAATTTATTAACCCCTATGGTGGCACATTTCTTTTCTGAAATTTGTTTCCCACCAATAATGGGATATTCCTACATGTTAGTAGGATAGCAGCTGAAGGTTAGGAAAGGATGTAATGATAGAACTGTCCAAAAATACCAAGAATCAATTGTTAGGTGCTCCAGCCACCATGCTAAGACTGAAAAACTGTTCAAAGCTGTGTCAAACTCCATTCAAACAAGCAAAAACACAAATTATGAAGTACCTTTTCAAGGGGTCAGAATTATTACAAGTGCCTATAAATTCAAAACTAAACAAACTTACTTAAGCAAATGATAAAGTTTGAGACTAGTCTGATATAAATTGAAAGAACTTGCTTGGATGCCTGAATTCCACTTACTGCACTAGAAAATCAGTTGATTTGAGTTATATTGTATATAACCACTTGTCTTTTTATGGTTAAAAGAAAGAAAATTTATCAAGTATATATATGAATAAAATTGGTAAATTCTTTATTACCTAATATCAGCAATTTACTTTATATATTTAATGAATTTTTATATATTCAATAAAATAGAGAACTAGAATAAGTTATTCTAGTGGGAGTATTTACTGATATGCTTATCTCATTTTCAGAGTAAAGATTGTTTGGTAGTCTTGGACTCAACTGGTAACTTGTTTGTGTACAGTGGGATCACTAAGGTTATTATGAAATACATGATTTTTTTATGCCCCCACATCGATAGATCGGGGGCATATTGTTTTACTCATGTCCGTCTGTCTGTCCGTCTGTCTGTCCGTCCGTCTGTCTGTCCGTCTGTCCGAAAACTTAACCTTGCCAATATCTTCAAGCCTATTCAAGATACAAAGCTAATATTTGGCATGATGATAGATCTCAATGATCCGCATCCGCTGGTACCAAAGTCAAGGTCATGTGACAAGGTCAAGGTCATCTGTCAAGGTCAAACTTTGAAAAAAATGCCGTCACGGGGGCATTCGTGTTTCACAAACACATCTTGTTCAACAAGTTATTTAATCTTTGTGATCTTTGTGATCACTGGTGATCTTGTAGAAAAAATGAAAGCTACATTCTCAATGCATTATTGAGAAATAACGGTAGATTGTGATTTGATAAACTCACTTCCTAACCGGAGAAGTTATCAAAAAATATAATCCCCTTTATTCCTTTCATCCTATCTGGCGTTATCTAAGCAGAACCAAATAAGTGACATCATTATTGTTGCATAGCATTCACACACAAAATAAGGCACTTGAAGAAAATTTGTCCCTATATTTTGAGATTATGTCTCATTTTTGCATTAAAGAGATAGAATAATTGTTTGTTTGGTGTATAAGATCAATTGTTAATTCATTGAGTGAACAATAAAAGCTATATTTTCACTCATGACTAAGCCACTCTTGAAAAAATAGCTTTTGTTGTTCAAGAAATGAAAGGTTTATCTATCTTACACTTAAACGATTATCCTCTACTTATTAAGAATGGAAGAAGCTCTACTGAATGATAATTGATATGGCAATTAAGATTATCCATACTGCATTTTTAATGGTTGCTAGTTTGGTTTACCATGTCATAATCAAAGATGAAATGGTTTTACTAATCTTTTGAAGTCAACTTCAAATGTACAAAATCGGGTAAAAATTATGCTCATCAAAGAGGACTGTTTTTAGTACATAATGTTTCTGTATTCTCAGATATGGCTACATATTTTTTGTTGTATTCTAGCTAAACAGACTCCATATTTCTACGTTTCCTTTTGGTAATGGTTCAGTGAGCATGCTCAGACAGGTCACACCCTTCCAGAGTCCAGTGCGGGGTGGAGTATTTACATCCAGTCGACCACCCAGCGCCATGGATGCTAGATTTGATGAAGAGGTCAGGGAAGTACTTTGATACCCTTTCCTAGAATTTAATGTCCCAGTGATTTTATAATCGAAAAATATTGTGGAAAATGAATAAATTCCTTGTAGCAAGTTTTCATGGTAAACTCTTTATTTTCCACACAGGTGGTCCCTTTTCTGTGACAAGTCATGTGATCTTACATAAGGACCATAACAATCTGTTGTAATTGTAACAAAAAATTATATTTGCTACCATTCCTTTTAACAGCTGCATTTTCATGGTCTCTCGAGATTCCCAAAACCTAGTTTGATAAATAGTCTTTAATTCAATAATGCAAAATGGTGCACATAAGGCAGATGCTTTTTGTATATCATTGAATTAAAAAATAATCTTTACAAATTGGAGTTTGCTATTAATAGGATTCCACTGTATAACAAATGATAATGAAATGGCATGCCTTTATCTTAGAAATGTAGCTTTAATCTTGAGGTGATTTTCTTTAGAAAATTCTCAGTTGAGTATGAAGAAAGTTTTAAAATCTTTGGTCCTGGAGGTAGACACAGACACTGATTGTTGTATTAACACATTTTTTTTTCAGTTCCCATTAAACCAGTTATCCCCAGTGCCCACTGAGCTAGAAGAGTCGGGTAACTTTGATGAATTCCCACTGGATACAGGGTTTGTACAGGGAGTGAAGGATAATGTTCATGACAGATTTACTATAGTAAGTTTTGTATGTTTGAGTCTCGTAATCAAATTCATTTTAGATTTGAGTAAAATAGACTTTCCTCTTTATCGAAATAAATATCAAACAATATGGGCTATAAATGACTTTTTCTTCATATTGAGCCTGTGAATCATCCTACAGTTAATACGGAATTTGGATAACATTTAAACAAATTATTTATTGTGTTTAATATCATTGAGTTTGTTAAAGTAGTTTTTACTTATCAACAAAAAACAAGATGAAATCAAACATTAAATGATACTTAGATTGGAATTTAAATGACCTAGAGTGTTATATTGAAATTTTAACACAAGAGATTGTTGTTTTTTTGCATCTGCACAAAATGCTTTGGCTCTACTCTTGCAACTTTTCCTGGATGAAATCTAACTGTTGCCGAACATTTTAGTCATTTTAATGGACAGAAGAACTTTTAGCTAGGTCCTATTAACAGCTTAAGGTAAAACATTAAGGTAACCTTGTTTTGAGAATTTTTCATGGATAACATCATAGCAATATATGCCATTTTAAAGAAAATACTAGAAAGCTTCAACTGCGAGGTCAAAGGTCAAGGTCAAATGTTGAAATAAAGTTATAAAACTTTTCTCATTCTCAATTCAAAATTTTCTCAAATTTCAATTTGAGATTAAAACCATAATTCTGTTTTAATACCCATTTTAATGTATCAACATAAGAGATAATATTAATAAGTTGTTATAAATAACAACTTATTAATATTATCTTTTATTTTCATACATTTATTCAAATTTAAAATTTGAGAAAATTCTCAGTTTAGTCTGAGAAAAGTTTTATAACCTTGTGCCCATGTATGATTATATTTTCAGGAGTTGACTAATGGTTACATGTGTAGAACATCACTGCCACAAATAACAGACTCACCAGGCAGTAAGTTCATATTGTGTTTCATATAAGGTTTAAGGTAGTGGAACTGTAATAGTTCTGCAACATTTTGGAACTCATGAACTTACACAATGTTGACCGAGGTTTCCTAATGAAAATCATTAGGAAACCTCGTTAACACTGTTAAAGTTCATTACTTCCGAGACGTTGCAAAACTATTACAGGTCCACTACCTTAAGATTAGACTTAATTGATTCCTCATGCATTCTGAAGAAAAACTAATTTATAGGAAATATTTATATTATTTTCACCAAAGAACATTTTTTGTCTCCCACTAATGGATAGCCAAAATTCTTATTTGTTCCTGATGATGGGCTTTGACTAGGAATCAAGATTCATTTACCTGTTCATTAGATCCATCTCCCTGCATTTTTATGCCCCTGTATCGAGAGATTGGGGGCATATTGTTTTACTCATGTCTGTCTGTCTGTCCATCCATCTGTCTGTCCGTCCATCTGTCTGTCCGTCCGTCTGTCCGAAAACTTAACCGGAAAAGTTAATCTTGCCAATATCTTCAAGCCTATTCAAGATACAAAGCTAATATTTGGCATGATGATAGATCTCAATGATCCGCATCCACTGGTACCAAAGTCAAGGTCATGTGACAAGGTCAATGTCATCTGTCAAGGTCAAACTTTGAAAAAAAATGCCGATACGGGGGGCATTCGTGTTTCACAAACACATCTTGTTAGATTTAAAATAATGTTGATAAGAGAAAAAAATATTATAAGCAATTATTTTTTTCACGAGCTGCTGTCATAGCGCAGCATGCCAGACTATCCCAGGTACAATTCCCGAGAGTGGCTTTCATCCATTCAACTATTTGTCTTCTACTAATTGGTTTATATAGACCTATGTGGGATTGCAGCTGGAGGCTGGAAAAAGATAAGTAACAGAAAAGAAACCATTATTTCAGCTTCAATTACTTTATTTAGAATCCCTGTTCTTGAATATGTTTTTCAGTCGAATTAGCACTGAAAGCCCTCAAACACATGTTGCCCAAAGATCTTGCCCTACAAATGATGGGTAAATGGTACACCACTCGGAACTCACCCTCAGGATCTGGCCACCAATCAGAATGGGCGTTATTTATTCGGTGTTTACTGGGCATGATGGGATATGACACATCAAGACTAGCACTCACTAGCAGGGTAGGTTATTTTTTGTATAATATCTCCAGGGTTTAAAACTAAAGTTCAAGGACCCCATATCAGACTTCTTAACTCCTATCATTTGGTGTCATGGATTTAATTCCTGCTGCTGTCACATATCCTTTCAGACATTTCGATGGCTCTGCGTGAAACAATTATAACTGCCTACATGTTTTTAGGCAGTTACAACTGTTTTGCTTTTAGCCATCGCTTTGTCTTCGAGCAATCAATTGATAATTGTTATCCTATGTAGGATAGTATCTGGAGCCTTGAAAAGATGTAATGCAGCATTGGTGAAATAATAAGCTAAGTGACAGGCATGTAACTGAAAAATATAACCAGACGGTGACCAATTATTCCATTACATATCTGAATCACCCTACTGGAGCTAGGTAGTGTATTTGAATAGGGCACTTTACAAACAGACTGTGCCCCAATCCACTTCGATGTAAAAGTTGGTAGCAGTGGTTAGAATCTTTTGGCTTTTTCAGTGTGTGCATGATGAAATCTGGACCACAATCAAAGTAAAAGTCTTTCAACCTTTTATCCTGTTATCCTTGAGAAGAAAAAGCTTATTTAGATTATATCAGATTTGCAGTTTTATGAATTTCTATATGTAATAACAATGCAAATGAGCCAAGAGTGTTTGGAAATGCTTTTATGTTGCCTTAATATGACATAAGCATGCAATGGTTTCATTTTACAAATGACATTATACATTTCGACCAAAGGATAAACATGACGAAATTTTATGATTTATAACCAAAATTTATACAGCCTTTGAAGTTCATGTTGATGAAATATAGAATTAAGTGAATTAAGTTTCTCTATATCAAGAGGTCAGCACCATACTATTGTAAGTGCCTATAAATATATAGACACTTACAATAGTGTTGCACTGACCCCTCAATATCCTGTATTTACAGCCAGACCTTGATTCCTCATCCTGTCAACCTGTGTCAAACAAGCGAGCCAAAACATCCGAGGACGGAAGTGATGAGGTAAACGTTATTCACCCTTATTCTGTTTAAATTAAATTTTGTTTCAAACTAATTGCGTGTATTTGGGACAACCTTACTAGTTTAAGTCAATTTTTTCTCTATATTACTAATTAGAAAGCAGGTCATAGGCTAAGATCAGACTGCTCGTCTGTGCAGGCTGATCTTACTATATAATGTCTGCCAAAGCTTAGTGCACATAAGGGAAATGTTGTTAACAGAATTGGATGGGTTAATGATTAAGGGATTAGGGCTTTAATTTTATTTCATGCATATATCAAAGGTTTAGTGCAAGACTGTACTAAATGTAAATACATTGTATATACACTTCAAGCTTGCACTAAACCCTTGATATCTTAGTATGACTTCATAATTATATACTGTAAATATAAAATCTTGAGTTCTGATATCAATAGGTCAGTGCCTAACAGTTGTTACTGCCTATAAACATATAGGCAGTTACAACTGTTTTGGCCATGCTATCAATATCTTTCAATAATCTGAATATGGAACATGTAAAAGTACTCTAGTGGTAACACACCGAACTCCCATTCTTAAGTTCAAAGGTTTAAAGCCTCAATGTGACAGGGTTTTTCAAGGATCCTTGCCGTCCCCCGCCCAACTACGTGTACCAACAACATAGGGGTTGAGTCAAGAGTTATGAAATATTCAAAATTTGAAAACCAAAAGTCCTTCTCTGTAAATACTACACACTTTGTTATGCTTGTTTTAGGACTGGGACTACCTGTTGAAGTCAGAACACCATCAGTTTGTCACAAATACAGTACAGGACATGACCTGTTTGTTACACTGTCCCCCATTGGTGGATCATACCGGCCAATCACAGACCAGTACAGTGAATACATCAGCCATCTTGTTTACCCACATCCCTGCTTGTTTTATGGCTTTACACCTTGTGTATGAGGTAAACAATCTGTAGTCCACAATTATTCTTGATTTTAATCCAAGTCTATAAGCCCTTGTACCTATAGGGTCAGGATCATATTGTTTTATTGTCTGTCAGTCTGTCAATCTGTCCATGTGTATAGAACTAAAAAAAAAAAAAGAATACTGCTGTTCAAGATGATTTTATTATATTAAGCATGATGATTCTTCTGATATGAATCTGCAAATGCAAAGTTCAAGGTTGTGTGACAAGACCCAAATCATCTGTCAAGGTCAAAATTTAAAAAAAAAAAAACCTTGTCAATTCAGGGGGTATTATTGTTTGACACACACACACATTTCTTGTTTTATCGTGAAAGAGTCAACTTTTTAATGCACAAGAGAAATCACCTAGTAAGTTAACCCTTACCTGCACCATCACATTTTTTCATCAAATAAAAGTATTGTGAATATTTTAGGAAAAGGAGAACTACATATATCCTTTTGTCCGGACCATTTGAGGTGAGTGTGACATAATTGTCACAATGCCAGCTTGTGTATGTGGTTTAATGCATCCATATGTCAGACTGTCCAATTTTACTTCTACAATTATTGTCCAATTTTACTTTTACAATTATTGGAGGATTTCAAATAAATTGGCACATTTTGAATGCTCAATGCAAAACAGTTGTAACTTCCTATAGACATATAGGCAGTTACAACTGTTTTGGGCAGAGTCTTAGAATTGTTCTCCATAATGAGTTGATGTGCTTTTAAAACAAAATTTAAGATAGTTCCTGTAGGAACTGCAGGCTGCAGGTCAAAGTCAAATTTTAGGCTTGACAGCAGCTTTCCTTTCACAAGCACCTAGTTTACTTGTAAGAAGTTTTGTCATTTGTAAAATTTGTAGGATAAAAATCTCCAATATTCCTTTCAGGAGTTAAAGCTAAATACGCTTTTGTTAGAAGAAGTCCAGCAACTGTCTGAGATTCAATATCAATTAGCAGTGGACCTACAATGTGATAGATATATAGATTACTATAGAAGGGATTTTCCAGCTCTCTGGGATAAAACAAACACTCCCTCTCAGATTACAACAGGTAGTTACAATTGTCTTTGCTTACTATTGTTTATGTTGTATTTAAATACAACATAAACAATAGTAAGCATAAACAACAGTTATCTTTCTAAAATGAATAGATTACTACAGGAGGGATTAACAGCTCTCTGGAATAAAACAAACACTCCCTCTCAGATCACAACAGGTTGTTACAATTGTCTTTGCTTACTATTGTTTATGTTACTATTGTTTATGTTGTATTTGAATACAACATAAACAATAGTAAGCATACACAACAGTTATCTTTCTAAAATATATAGATTACAATAGAAGGGATTTTCAGGCTCTCTTGGCTAAAACAAACAATCCCTCTCAAATAACAACAGGTATTAACTGTTGTCAGTGTTCTTGACGTTATCCTACAATGGGATAGAGTTAGTGATAACTGAGTTAGGAATATTTTCAAGTCTAGAATATATTGGATCTGTCATTTATTATTTCGCCTATTTTTGGAAAAAAAACCAAGATATTGTCATCGACCTTGCATCATTTGTGTTGGTGTTGTTATTGGTGTTGGCATAGCAATTGGCGTTACAAAATTTTATGTTTAAATATTTGTATTACTAAGTAAGGTATCTCATGAAACTTGCCATGTGGGTTCACCAGCAGGAGATCTATCCAGACAATCAAGGGGGATAACTGTGAATGATATTTGATAATAGCTATGCCCCTCTTTTGACTAAAATTTTGCACTATCCATCACCTGCATTAGAGCATTGCACCTCTAGGCAATACTCTTGTTTCTTTCAAAATTTTAACAGAGCCAATGAAATTGAAAAGTTAGTGACACATGTCAACCCACTCGGGAACCTTCGCCGATTCTACAGAGTAGACTTCTAGAATAATACCTGCGCTGCGATGAAAGCGTGTCATTTCGCATGTGGGTTTATATGACATCACAAACGTATTTCCCCCTAAGGATGACATTGCATAAAATTGCATAAAACAAAATTGATGCTAGAATATAGGTGGGCATATTGTAATTTGATAACAAAACGCAGTGTTTTACTGTGTTTTGTCATCAAATTATAATATGCCTAAAAGTTCTCCACAGACTGTCGGAAAGAATTAACCAAATGTGATTTTTTTCAAGGATATTAAATAACAATTACCACAAGTTACCTAATTACCTAAAAAACAATCAAAAATTACTACACCTACGTTCGAGGTACTTTCCAGTTTACGGAAAAGTCCAAGCAATGTTTCGAATGATGTCGACCTTCACAACTCTTTATTTAGTATTCAAAGTCTGTTCAAGTATTGAAATTTATATTTGACTACACACCTTCATAGAGAATGTCTGTGTAAGAAAATGTTTTACACTCATTTCAGAGCATTTGGAAAAGATGCAATATCCATCTGTGTTCAACAAAATGGTGCCATCTATAATTAACTGGATTATAAAGAATCTGGAGGGTCAGGAGACAGGGTCATTCCCTTATATACCTCTTGTGTGTAATAATACCCAGAATATTATCTCTGTAAGTAATTATGACCCATCATGCAAAAAGGGACCTTCTGGGAACTCTGTTGAATAAATACTTGAAAAGAGATTTGTTCAATTACAGGACAACCAGAAGTCACATTTTAGAATGTCTTTCCCAGAAGGTAGATTGATCATTCTAGATTAAGAAAATTAACAAAGTTCAAAAAGTTTTAACCTAGTCAGTCTGTGCATTTGGCACAGGCTGACTAGGGTCAACACTTAGGCACTACCCAGATGGTCCCTGTTTGTGTGATAGGTCTTAATTGTACTGTCAATATATTTACACCCTTTGTAACATGTCAAAAGTCTTCAACAAAAATAATCTTTTTTTTTTCAGTTAAAAAAGGAACCTCATTTCTGTCATGTGATACATTGTATTGATTATTGTCAATATTCTCTTCTCACATGGTTCTCCTTGTCTTTTATAACTAATAGCCATGAGAGATCCTCATCTTCCAAAAGTGTAGGATCACATTCTAAATGACATCGTCACGATGTCAGCTTACACTTGTTATCACAATATTTTTATATTCTGGGCATTCCAAAATTCAAAATGGGTGTTAATTGGAGAAAAAGAATCTGTTACTCGATTATGTTTGAGACAAGCTGATCTTAGCCTTGTCTAGAGTAGAAAAATTATAAAGCTCGCCAAGGCTTGTTCAATAATGTTTTGGTGCTGAAAAAAACCAGATTTTAATTTACCATTAGCCTTGTTAATGATGCATCTTTCTTACTTGATGTATGTTATTAGAGATTCACAAATGCAACATTTTGTAAAATGCTGTACTAGTTATGTTGTTTTGTTTTCAGCTTTATGCTCTGCTGATTAATAAACATATGGGAACAGAACAGGCCATTGATAAATGTTTGAGAAAAGTTCCACCTTCAGGTTAGTGGTTCATGCTAAAATAATATAGGTTAAAAGATATTGACTTGTCAAAAATCAAAGAATTAGTCACATCTAATAATTTCAAAGTGTTTTTTATGCCACTGCATTGATAGTTCTAGGGCATATTTTTTACAATTGTCCATTAGTATGCGCAAAGCTTTACCAAAAAACTTAGTATTGTCAACTACTTCAAGCCCATTTAAGATACAAGTCTCAGATTTGGCATGATAATCGATCTCAATGAAAAGTGTCTGTTGATAGCAATATCAAGGTCATCTGTCATAGTCGTAGTTGTTAAAAATTTGATGTTTTGCTGCCATTTTCACAAACACATATTGTGTATACAGAGGAATCCACTTAATAGCAACACATATTTGTCAGAAGAAAAGATGCGGAGGTTTCTATTATCCAATAATCCCGTTTCAGTTAGAAACCAAATCTCAGAAGTGTCCGAGTACAACCTAACGTCTTCAGAATAAGAATAAACCTTGAATATACATATAAATATATCTACATTTGCCCAATTCCAATCAATTTGTTATATTTGTGTCCCCTTTTAATTGTATGGAAATGAAAAAAAGAGTATTTTTTTAATGTATATACGTCTTTATATTAATTATCCTGGGTACCAATGGCTTTCAAATCCAAACGTCACTGACCTGTACAATTTAAGTGATCGTGGATAGCCAAAACAAATTACTTTTTTAAAGAAGAATTTTAGATATGCTATTTGTTTACTTCCACTATATATGTAATTTAATAAGGCTGCCGAGTACACACGAGAGAAACGCGTGTCCTTGTGAAAATACAGACAAAACACAGACGGCACCCTAAACCAGGCCAGGTGTTTGGGGGCGCTTTTGAAGTCGGGTCATTCTCGGAGAAATTTATATAGTGACGTGATATTGAAATCATATGATTTATCGCGTCTTTACCACTCGGATAGTTTGATTAGGATTATAATTCTAAATTTGAAGTTAGTTATTTTTGCCATGGTATGAATAAGTAACGATGATTTGTTTCAAATGCAATGTTCGCATGCGAGAATTTTTTATCTAAAAGAAAAATGAGAAAAATGCTTGGTGTGATGAACTCAATTGTCTGGAAAATCACTTGTACATCTGAAAAAATAAAGAAATACAAAGCAGGGCATTTGTTTAAACATCTAATTAAGAGGATGAAATAACAATTATGAATCGGGTAAAGGTGCAATCAACAACTTGACATGTCGACACATCTATGTGTTCTTTAGGAATCACGGCTTTGCCTGTAAATTTATGTCAATACTTGTTAATTTGTGCTTTAAAATAGTTTTGCTCCGCTATTAACCCCTGATTGTTTCTTATATCCGATGAAAAAGAGTCATGGTGCAAGAAATTAGTTTCCATTATCTGGGCGTTTCTATTATCTGTGTCCCGATTATCCGACAAATTTTACATAGGCTTAAGAAGAAATGGTTTTGTGCTGGAGGAAAAGTTGCCAATAACCAAAAATCCCTATTATCCGAGTTGCTGATAAAGGGATTCTACTTTATTACCTTGAAGAGGAGAAAATATTCTTGTCTTTAATTATGTGCTTTTTTATACATTGGTTGAAAGAGGGGAGGTATTATGTGTTCACCCTAGGTGTCCTGCATACAGGCAGGGTCTACTTCTTTGTCCTGAGCATGACTCTATCACCTTATGGCCAATTGACTTGAAACTGGGCAGTTATGTTCTTCTCATAGTTATTGGTTGCAGTGCACTAGCCAAATCTTTACTTATTTCCCTTTGTTGTTTTTTATTCTTGAACATACAGCAGTAGGGTAAATCCACCTAAATACGGACGGCAGGTATAATACGGACTGTTTCGATTGTGACGTTCTTAGAAACAGTTATCTCCCGTCTTTCTGCTAATTAATTTTAGGGTTTGGTCAAAATACTCTTGTCACATGACTTCCCATTCACAAAGTTAAATAACATTATAGCATGACGCAGTATAATGAATGAATTCTGGGATACCATCGCTCTTTCTGAACAGAATCTCGATTTTGTAAAGCGTCGGAAAGTCAACCTCTCACGGTGTTAAGATATTTTTTGGGCGCTAGTAGATGGATTCTTTTCGAGTTTTGTTAAAATAATTCTTATAAACTCAGTTTTATTATTTCTTTTTCGATTTTTTCCCTGAGATAATTATCTTTGCTAAGACAAACTTTAGTGTCCGTATTAAACAATACAATTTCTACTACATAAAAAATACGGACATGTAGTTAATTGTACCTTCTTTCGAAAAATAGGCAATTTAATTTATCACATTTAGAGTATCCCACTTAATAGTAAAAGCCTATGGATTATTAGTCCCCTACCGGTGTTCACACCGGAGGGGACTATAGGTTTGCCCTCCGTCTGTCCGTCCGTCCGTCCGTCCGTCCATCCGTCCATCCGTCCGTCTGTCCGTCTGTCCGCTCAAATCTGGATCCCGCGATAACTTAATAACTAAGCAAGCGTTTTTGATGAAAGTTGGTATATGACTAGATGGCAATGTGTAGATTATGCACATCATTTTATTTTTGTTTTTCGACTTAAATTGAGGTTGCTATGGTTACAGAAATAGTGAAAATATGGCCAAAAATGGGATCCTGCGATAAGTTAATAACTAAGCAAGCTAGTTTGATGAGACTTGGTATATGACTATATGGCAATGTGTAGATTATGCACATCATTTTATTTTTGTTTTTAGACTAAAATTGTTGTTGCTATGGTTACGGAAATAGTGAAAATATTGCAAAAAATATTGGATCCTGCGATAAGTTAATAAGTAAGCAAGCTAATTTGATGAGACTTGGTATATGACTAGATGGCAATGTGTAGATTATGCACATCATTTTATCTTTGTTCTTTGACAAAAAGTGCGGTTGCTATGGTAACGGAAATAGTGAAAATATGGCAAAAAATGGATCCTGCAATAACTTAATAACTAAGCAAGCTAACTTGATGAAACCTGTTTTAAAATGTAAAAAAAATTATAAGCCATGATAGTCAGGGTGGTGATGCAACAGTATTAATCACCTCCAGTGAAAGTTCTCATTTCTTACCAACAAGACTGAAGAAAAACATCTTGGATCAGACAAGGTAACTGTTATTGATACTATTTCTTGCATCTGTCTATTGCTTGCATGAATTGTATAGTGGGCACAGCAGAGACAACAACTCATGTAAGTCTTGTTTAATCCTTTCCAAAACAAGACCTGGTTTTGACGTCCCTGATAGAATTGGCTTGGGAAAACATTGAGACAAACAAAGCCGGTAGGGGACTTTTGCCATGTCCGACATGGCTCTTGTTCTCACTGGTTCTTGTGATGGTGTTTTGTTGGTTGTATGGGGTTTTGCGTTCCACTCAACAACTACCTTGGTTATGTCGAGACGATATCTCGATTTACGAAACTGTATATGTGTCTTAACATGTTACCTTCTATAAATAAAGTTATTATTATTATTATTATGATTATGCATTATGCTTCTAATTTATAAACAAAACGAGCTCTATTCGATCATGTTCTTGATTGATTGCTTTTGGTGCTCCCGCAAGTAGTTCTTCAATACGCATTTAAATCACGGTATTCCGAGCTGAAAACTGAATTCCTTTAAAGAATCCTATCATCGGCAATTGTAGAAAAAGCAATTGACCAGCGCATCGAAAAAGAAGTTACCTTCGGCCGCACACAGCACACAATAAATCATTGGGCTGCAAACCAAGTCGAAAGGGCTACAAGCTAAAGCGGCCGTAGGATACTATTGGTAACGATGAAGACGAAAACTTAATGTATATTCATTTAAAAACAAATCGAAAATGAAAAGAATGAATTGCTTGCAAAACTCGATTTAATATATATAAAAATAAATAATTAACTAAATGAATAAAAAGATAACTAGAATTTAGAACAGGTACATTTTGAAAACCTTTGGTACCATTGGTAAAATATCAATGGCATAATATTTTCTTTTTTTCTATAAAACCTAAAAAAGACCCGCTTCTAATTTGAAACCAAGAACATCTAGCAATTGATAGTTAATCTTATTTCTACTTTTGTGAGTGATCATTGCGGGTTTTCCATTTCGTTTTGGTCAAACCCGCATGGTATGACATGAATACACATTTTAAAAAAGATATTATTTGAACTTATTTCGCTTTTCCCTAACTAACATTTAGTCAATTTACTTCTCACCATTTTCCAGGAACCATCGACAATTATATTTACGTATGCATTTTGTATATCATGTTAACTAACTTCGGCAGATATTTTGGAAGAAAAGGGGAACTAGAAGGCAGAAGTCATACTTATGCCTTATAGATATCAAAACTAATTTAAAAAAAAGAAAATAGTTAGGCTATTATGAATATCTTTCAAAGCTGATAACCTTTGCATTTTCGGAACAAGACCCTGTGCTACAAAGTCTCTACCAGAATAAAAATATTGTGAGAACAAGAAGCACGGCTTTGTACTTTTCACGAATATGTAATTCTTTTCAATCACTACTAAGAAACCGTCGAGCATTGTGTATTTAATAAATCGCATAATAAAACCTGGTTTGAAATTGGAAGTATGGTCAATATATCGAGGAATGTCGGCTCTAACAATATACCGAGAGGGATAATATCCCCCCTTACAATACTGTACTAGGAAGGGGATAATACCCGCCTTGTCAGAAATACGAAGGGGATAATGTTCAGGGGGGCTTTTGTTCCAGATTCATAGGATAATAGTTTCAGGTAAATGCTTATCATCGGTTAATTGCTTTAAGGCCGTAACTATTGCTTCATCAATTCTGTAGTAAGAAGGTTTTAGAATTAATACAACAATGTTGTCGTCTGTAACTCCTCATTAGGAAAACTTTTATCGTCTGTTAATCAGTTAATCGAGTAACCTTTAAAAATTAGCAGTCTTACGCAGCATAGATCTATATTCATAGATTAAAATTTTAAGTTTGATTAAGTTAGAAATCTAGATTTTTGCACATCTTTTTGTAATCAATTACATAGTAAATAAGTAAAGGTCGATTAAAGGTAATGCTTAAAAAAGATTAAAGTATTCGTATTTTCCAGGCCTGTCCGTATTAAATAAAATGCTGTCCGTATTTTTTACACGTGTCCGTAATACCCGCATTGACCCTCTTGTACTATATTGCCATTCTCAACGTCTTGGACCATTCAATTCTATGATGAAAACGAAGTAAACGGTTTCTCGTTTCTTTGCGACTGATTCCGTATGTATCATGAAAGCACTGCAGCTGTAACCGATGGCTGATTGGTCCTTGAAACCTGCGTATGAATTTTTTGTCCGTATTTTGGTGGATTTACCCTATAATGGGTGTATCTTGTGACAATTTACCACCTTGTTTCAAAACTGTATAAAATGATGAAGTAATATTTATAATGTTAGTAATCCATTGAATTTTACGTTTTTATAGGCCATAGAGCTCCCACATGTGATATATCTATATCTAGAAGTTTTCACTGTAACAGTCCAACACAGAATTATTTAGAGAGAGTTGTCTTATATATGACACAGTTAGGTAGGTACTCTTTATGTGGTGATGTTGTCATGGAGCATCATCATGTTTGATCCCAAATAATAACTTTCATCCTTTCTGACTATTTTCTCCAACCAACGGGTTGATTATCGTACCCAATGTTGGATAGCAGCTCTAGGCTAGGAAAGGATGTAATGGTAGTACTGGTGTGAGAAATACAAGGAATCTATTGTTAGGTGCTTCAGCCGTTGAAATATGACTGAAAGATTGTTAAAAGTGGTGTAAAATCCCATTCAAATAAACAAACTAATTGTTTACAGGGGTGATGAAATAAAGATTTTCTCTACTTGTCCTTGGACTAGTAAAATTGATTATCTACTTGCAAAAAATGAAAATGAACTTTTTCACTAAAAAGGTGAATCAATAATTATGTAAAACATTCTTTTAATGACATTTTCGTCAATTAAAATCATGTTTTCTACACTTTGGAATAAATTTTGGGGATAATTCATCTCTAAAAAAAATAGTACCATTCCTAGATTTAAACCAAATCAACCTCATGATATTCAGCATGTTTCTACTCATAAAAGTTTTCGCTGTAACAGTTCCAAGTCATCTATAAACTGATAAAAAAACTATGTTTTGATAAATTTGGTATTGTATGGATGCATATTTGATATTCTATTCATAATAGCAACACATATTTATTCACAATTTTTGAAATTTACTGAATAATTATATTCTATGAAGATGCCATCAAATTGCAGTGAGTAGCATAACAACTTCTAATCATTAAAGGGCAGACAGTTTTCTCCCACCCGTGGATTAATAAAAGGTAAACCTAGATAAGATGAGCCTTTTGAGGTAAAGAATGATGGTGTAGGGCTGGTGACATAGATACTAGTAATCCATGGTTAGAAGCTCCAGCTGCTATGATCTTACTGTAAAAATGTTATTTGATGAGTGAAAACCTTATTAAAATAAAGACATTCTTTGAAAAAGATAAGGCCCTAATTAATTTCAGGGCCAAACATTATATAACAGAAGTTTATCAAATTTCAGATTGAGTTAAAAGCTGTACTTCTGTAATGATACTATGATACATCTATGAATATAAAAGATGATATGAATAAATTGTTATAAATAACAATTTATTGAAATTTTCTTTTATTCTCATACAGTTATTTTAATTCTTCAATTGAGAAAACTCTCATTTGAGAATTAGAAAGGTTTTATAACCTTGGGCCCTGATGTTAAAATGTTTGTGATTATTTTCAGAAATTTCTAAGGAAGATTTGGTGTATTTGCCTGTTGGTATATCTATACCATTGAGACAGGCCATATTTAACTGCCGATGTAACCCACCTTCTGATTGGCCAGAAGAGGCCTATGCTCTTATTGGTAAGTACTGAAACATTGTAAAGACGATCAAAATTAGTCTTGACCGTAACTTACCTTTATGGGTGGGTTTTAATCCTTGTCATGCTGAACCCTGAATCCTACTTTGGCAGGAGGTATAAACAAAGATCAGTCTGCACATATGTGCAGTCTGATCTTAGTAAATACAACCTGATTTTGCTTTTTAAACAAGAAAAGTTAAATAACTTGCATTTCCAAAAAGTAAATACTTACTTATAACTAGTGAATCCAGTGAATTTGGCACATATTTTACAACAATTTTGTCAAGATTTTATTCAGCATGACAAGGGTTTATTATGCAATGCACAATGGATCTGCATTGTCAGTAGATGCAAAAATGTCTTAATTGAGCCTGTGCGTGACATTTCCAACAATTGAAATATTATTGAGGAGCAAACAATGAGTTTAGATAGTCACAAACTGTATGTATAAAGTGACCTGATGGTCTACTGATTATATGAGACCTTATCTATCTACTTAACGCATAGTGGAGATTCTGGTCAGACTGTGTGGATGCACAGGCTGGTCAGAGTCTTTGCTTTGCGCATATTTGAAATTGTTGGAAATCCCGCACACAGGCTCGATTCTGCTTGATTCAATCAGATTTCCCACATTCTTATTGGTTGAAAAATTGCTTTTTAATTCTTGATGAAATTAATTTTACTGCAGCTATTTCTTAAACTTCCCCAAAAAGTATTCCCATAAGAAAACTGCTTGAATTTTGATAAATCTTTACATGTTTACTTCATGATATTAAATTAAAAAAAATGAAGATGGTATTTGTAGATTTCATAGAGGTATGAAACTAAAACCTTATCACACTTATGTATGAATCCACTTCGCAAAGTCATACAGTGTGACACAGTTTTTAGCTCACCTGAGCACGAAGTGCTCAAGGTGAGCTATTGTGATCGTACAGTGTCCGGCGTCCAGCGTCAGTCTTCTGTCGTGCGTCATCTACAATTTCTTTAGTCATCTCCTCCTCTTAAACCAGTGGGCCAATCTTGATAAATTTTGGCAGGGATGTTCCTTAGGTCAAGCTCTACCAAAGTTGTTCAAATAAATGAAATCCACCGTTAACTTTTCCTTTACCCTTAACAAAAATGGTGAAAATAGAAAAATCTTCAAATATCTTCTTCTCTGAAACCAGAAGGCAGGCAGCTTTCGTATTTGGTATGTAGCATCATCTAGTAGACCTCTAGCAAGTTTGTTCATATCAAGACCTTGGGGTCATATAATGGCTCCACTTGGGCACAACCCTATTTACATAGAATCAAAGAGCAAAAATTTTTAAAAATCTTCTTCTCTGAAACCAGATGGCAGACAGCTTTCATATTTAGTATGTAGCATCACCTAGTGGGCCTTTACCAAGTTTGTTCATATTAAGACCCTTGGGTCATATTTGGGCTTTGCCCAAGCGCATCCCTTTTTAGCTCTTTTAAGGGCAAAGGCTGAAAAAAGGAAAATCTTCAAAAATCTTCTCCTCTGAAACCAGAAGGCAGACAGCTTTCATATTTAGTTTGTAGCATCATCTAATGGACCTCTACCAAGTTTGTTCATATCAAGACTCTGGAGTCACATATTTACTCCACCCGTGTGCAACCTGTTTTACATAGAATCAAAGAGCGAAAAGGCATATCGTCTTGCTCTTGGCTGAAAACATTTCATGGTATTGATCTTATATAGAAATTATCTCCTTTTTGACATCTGCCTATTAAATTAATGTGATGTCCCAGGAGTCAAAGAGACGCAGGTGAGCGATCTAGGACCATCATGGTCCTCTTGTTAGTTTCATACCACAATTAAATCAGCAAATACTCTCTTCATCTCATGAATAAATTCTCACATTGTTCCAAGATCTTTTGTCAAGTTCAAACTTTCAAATTATTTTGGAAAACAATCTATGTTTAGTTGTATCTGAAAACAAGTTGTCAACATTCTTCCTTATTTTTAGTAACTATTCAGTTTGAGGATAAAATTTAGGATAGTTACATTCTAGGTTGATGTTTTAGGTCATTACCAGTTGTCTGTTCTGGCATGTTTATAAAGCGATCTTATTTTACACACCAATAGGTCGTCAAGATATAAGTAAACTGAAGGCTTTACAAGAGGAAGGGGGAGAGTTAAATATTTCTCCGGACATCTATGTAAGAAAGCCAAGTCCACAGGCATCGGGTAGTAAGGAAGAAGATGATGGAATGGAACATTTAGATAGAGAGGTCAGTAATATAGAGGTAATGTGAGGTAATAGAGGGGAGGTAACTGTATCTCCAGACATCTATGTTAAAAAGCCAAGTCTACGGGCATCTGGTAATAAAGGAGAGGATGATGGACTGGAACATTTAGATAGAGAGGTCAGTAATTTCTTACAAAGTCAACATATTCTTCAATGAAGAGCATCCATCAAATATATCCTTGTCTTACACATTTATAAAATCACATTCTAAATGACATTATCTAACTTACATTTCGTGAAATTTCTGTCATCAGAGGGCTTCAAAAATTGGTATTTAAGATACAAAATGTTGCTAATGTGAGAAAAAGAATCTGTTAATAGATTTTGTTTGAGACAAAGTGACCTTTACCTTGTCTAGAAGTGTTATTAAGCTACCAAGGCTCATTTAATAACATTTCAATTCTAGACACGGTTAAGATCAGCTTGTCTCAAATAAAATCTAAACCAATCTTTGAAATACTCTTATGACAAAAATACTGCAAAAATATGTGATCGGTGGTGGCGTCATTTAGAATATGAATTTACACATTCATGTGTAGGACAAGGATATCTCTGATGGCTGTTAGTTATAAAAGACATGATTAGCTTCATGAGAAAGCTATTTACTGGGTCATCTTGATCTTAAAAATGGTAGTTCAGATTTAAATTTATTCCATACCAAATTTTTCTTTTCTATTCATTGTTTATCCCATTCATCCTACAAGAGGAAGTAATTTTGTTAATTGTGATATCTATAACCCTTACTGAAGGGTTATTTTTCAAATTGAATCCACTTTAAATTTTCGTCTGCAAAACATTTGAATTTGGACAGGTCAAAAATTTTGTAAAACAGGAGAGTGATAATGATATATTGTGTTTGATCTTTATTTCAGTTTTTATGGCTGAGATTCAGTGAAGATTTACGTGTTCAGGAAGTTCGAAGGTTATTGCAATCCTCTAGACCTGCCAGGATAGCTTTAACACAGAAACCTGAAGTCAGGTGATTTATTTAGAGAATAACATGTTGGTCTCTTAAAATATCGATGTTATCTGGTTGAGGTTGGGAGAATTTATCACGACAAGGCTTTGCCGAGTCATGATAATTTCTCACTGCCGTGACCAGATAACATTGATATTTTAAGACACTTAAAGGTTATTAGTCCCCCACCGGTTACCGGCTAGGGGACTATAGGTTTGCTCGATTCTGTCTGTCCGTCCGTCTGTCCATCCGTCCGTCCGTCCGTCCGTCACACTTTTGTCCGGGCTATATCTTCTAAACCATATGTGCTAGCAACTTCAAACTTGGTACACTTATAGATCTCATTGAGGAGAAGTGTCATGTTCAAGAACCGTTGCCGCCACCATAGCGCAGTTGGTTAGGCATAAGACTTCCAATCTGGAAGTCGTGGGTTCGATCCCCGGTGGCGGCAAATATCCTTTCCGACGTTTGTCTTTCACCAATGGGTAGATAATCGTAAACCTATGTGAAATAGCAGTCGGAGGCTAGGAAAGGATGTAATGGTAGTACTGGCGTGAGAAATACCAGGAATCCATTGTTAGGTGCTCCGGCCGCCGCGATATAACTGAAATAATGTTGAAAGCGGCGTAAAACCCCATTCAATCAATCAATCAATCAAGAACCGTTACTCTGCCATGCCCACTTTTTGAGTTATTGCCCTTTGTTGATTTTAGCCTTACATTCTTGTCCGGAACATATCTCCTTAACTATGTGTGCTAGCAACTTCAAACTTTGTACACTTATATATCTCATTGAGGAGAAGTGTCATGTTCAAGAACTGTTACTCTGCCACGCCCACTATTTGAGTTATTGCCCTTTGTTGTTTTTAGCCTTAAATTCTTGTCCGGAACATATCTCATAAACTATTTGTGCTAGCAACTTCAAACTTTGTACACTTATAGATCTAACTGAGGAGAAGTGTCGTGTTTAAGAACCGTTACTCTGCCACACCCACTTTTTGAGTTATTGTCCTTTGTTGCTTTTAGCCTTTAATTCTTGTCTGGATCATATCTCCTAAACTATAAGTGCTAGCAACTCCAAACTTTGTACACTAAAAGATCTCATTGAGGACAAGTGTCATGTTCAAGAACTGTTATTCTGCCATGCCCACTTTTTGAGTTATTGCCCTTTGTTGTTTTTACCCTTACAATTTTGTCCAGGTTATATCTCCTAAACCATAAGTGCTAGCAACTTCAAACTTTGTACACTGATAGATCTTATCGAGGACAAGTGTCATGTACAAGAACTGTTACTCTGCCATGTCCACTTTTTGAGTTATTGCCCTTTGTTGTTTTTAGTCTTACATTCTTTTCCGGATCATATCTCCTAAACTATAAGTGCTAGCAACTTTAAACTTTGCCCACCTATAGATCTCATTGAGGACAAGTGTCATGTACAAGAACTGTTACTCTGCCACACCCACTTTTTGAGTTATTGCCCTTTGTTGTTTTTACCTTTATATTTTTGTCCGGAACATATCTTCTAAACCATAAGTGTTAGAAACTGCAAACTTGCTACACTTATAGATATCATTGAGGACAAGTGTCATGTACAAGAACTGTCACTCTGCCATGTCCACTCTGCCATGTCCACTTTTTGAGTTATTGCCCTTTGTTGTTTCTATCCTTACATTTTTGTCCCGTACTTATCTCCTAAACTGTAAGCCCTAGCAACTTCAAACTTTGTACACTGGTAGATCTCATTGAGAAGAAGATCTAGTAAGTAGGAGATATATTATAAGAAAGGATTTTTTGTTATCCGGTGGGGGACTCCTGTATTGCATCGCAATACGACATGCACTTGTTTTATTTATAATGCATTTAATTTTCAGCGCTTATGAACCCTTAGAAATCAAAGAAATTCAAGTGAAAGTGTATGCAAATTGTTACTAAAAAAAGACTGCCTGATATCATGTTATGTTATCAGATAGGTGATATCAGGTCAATACAGTCTTCATTGCATGCTAAACTTCAATACATGGGAGATCCTTTATGGTTCAGAAGCAGTGAACTTGCAGTCATAGAGAAGGTTAAGTTAATTTAATTGTAATGCTGTATACCTGCAAGGATAGCTTTGAAGCTGGTTAATATTTAACTGTTTTCAATTATATGAAATTTTCCTCTGGTCCAAATTCACAGGTTGCAAATGAAAATGAATAGTGGGTCTGATTTGAACAGGAACTATACTATGCTGTAGAAGAAAATGGGAATTGGACAATTTGCTTATGACCAGTTATTTCTTCTTTACATAATATTTTCTCAAGTGTAAATTGACTGGTGTGTTAAATTCATGGACTATGCAGGCAATTATAAATTGCTTATGCTTTCTGCTCCTCAATAAACAATGAGTGTGAAGATTATCTATGCCATTTTTTATGAGTCCAAAACAATTTAGATTACTTCAAATTGAAAAAAAAAATGAAATCTTAATTCAAATTAAATGTCTTGGGGGGGGGGGGGGTTGTTTGAAAAAATATTTTAGCTTTATGAATATTATTAGTTGCTATGAGTAATTTACAAGATTCATATTTATCTTATAACTATATACAAATATCTATGTGATAACATCCTGTATGATATTTTTTATGATATCATATAGTTATTTTTAGAACAATGATATAATGTGGTTATTTTAAGAAACTTTCATTTCTGTTGGAAACATCGACCAAAACAAGACAAATAGAGGTTATAAGATAAATATAATACATACTTAGTATATTGTACTAAAAAATATCTAACTCGGTTGTGGGAATTGATAATTGTCTTGGCAAAGCCTCGACAATTATTAATTCGCCCAACCTCGTAAGGTATTTTTTTTCATACAAAACAATACCTACATATTATATATATCCAACATTTTCTTTATTTTCAGTGACCATGATTTTATAGAAGAACAAGAAAGACACCTATATGCTATATGTATCAGAACTATGGCTTTACCTATAGGAAGGTCAGTAGGATTATTTAGGTTATGATTCAGGCCTGTAAGTGACATTATGATATGGCTTATGTTGTGAGAATGAAATGACTCTATTGAAAATTTTGATATCACATGGAATTAATTACACTAGTGGAATAACTATGTAAAAAGCTAAGAACAGTAAGCAAGGTTACATTTTTCGTTGTGAAAATTAGGTCATACTGTATTTGCTGACGTCATTTTGCAAACGTTGTTATATGTTTTGCTGAATAGCTTGAATTGTTAAATATCTGGAATTTCATCGTTTTATCACAAAAATTCAGGTCATATTATAAATAGAATATTAAATATGTGCTCATTAAATACTGAATTTATCAAACTAGTCATCTAATATAGATAAAAACTCGGCACAGTGTCATTTTTATCTGTTTATAAATTCAGTATTTAATGATCACTCATTCAATATTCTCTTATTCACAACAATTTGACATTTGCACAAGTCACAAACATTGAGCAAACTAGGGAGCCACGCAATTCATACATGATGACAGCCAGAGGCATTGCTTCCATCACCTTTGAAATAATTTGAGATGTAACACATGTGCTCATTTCATTTATTAAATGGTTCACTCTTACAAAATAGTGGCAAAGTACGGGGTCTTAATATTTCACGAGTGTATTATTTCTTACAAGACGTTTACTCTTGTACTGCGAGGACCAATCAACATTTTCAAAGCCTTTTGTATTGTAAAAGATGGAACCCTCATTATTCCATGTGTGAACTGTTTTAGACAATACCTTCTGATAACCTTTCAAAATCTTACGACAAGCTCAAGGTTGTCTGTTAAGTTATTTTTTTAAGCTCACTATTTTTCAACATAAAAACTTTAACATTGGCCGTAACTTAGGATTTTGTTACTTATAAAGTATTCATATTTAACTCAACGATTGCCTGGGACAAGATCTTTCGGAAGACAACATCCTCAAGGTCATACTTTGAGGTCAAGGTCATTTTTAAGGTCAAATTTGTAAAATTAAAACTTATGCCATTACTTTGGATTGGTTAGTCATAGAGTCTTTATATTTCACATGTGCATTGCTCATGACGGGTGCTATACATGCATAACAAAGTCAAGGTCATTGATCAAGGTCCAGTTTATTTAGTTAAGGGCACTCGTAGATCTCATAAAAACTTTACTGTTAGGTATAACTTTTTATTGGTAAGACGCTTATTGTTGAAAATTATGAAGCATCAATTTAAGGGATCAAAAGACTTAAATTCAGGATATCCATATTCATGTATCCGACCACTGTTTCAAAAAATGGCAGTTGCGGGGGGATTAGTGTTTAACAAACACATCTTGTTCATTTAACAATGAATTGAATTTTTTTGCCATATTTCAGAGGAATGTTTACATTAAACACATATCATCCACTACCCACTGAGGCTTTACCTATACCAAAACTGTGTTTGACAGGGAAAGCCCCTCCAAGGTAATAATAATGAATTAACTTGTGAAAGGTGAAGTATCATAGAGATAAAACACAAACAACAAACGGGTTTTTGAGGCATTTTGTCATAAAGCTTTACTAATAAAGGCAAGGGTGTAACTACCATTATGTAAATGGATATAGAAAAATATCCTCTTTCAAAAAATTTCATCGATGAGTGATCATAACATAAAAAATACAGCTAATTCAAGCTGTAGTTATGATGTTTTGATTATTCACCAGCGCTCAAAATATAAAAAAGGGGTAGGGAATGGAGGACATTTATCTTTTGTCACAGTTTACATAAAGCTTTTATCCTAAATATTCTTTGTTGGTCATCCTTTAAGTGTGTATAAATTTTAAAATCCTAAATACATCTAGTGAAGGAGAATTTTAAATTTTCTTACCCCACATTATAAAGGTGGTACATGTATTTCGGAATCAGTATTTTAGTGTTTTATATTGCATTTTGTCAATGCTGGTTTTGACATTTATTCAAAACCATTTGTAGATTGTTAGTAGGAGATTTAAAGATTTATTTGTAAAAATATAATGTTACTAGTATTCGTAGTACATTTAGGGTCAATCTGGGAACAAACAAAATATTGACCTAATACCGTACAAGCTGTCCAGAGTAAAACCTTTTCAAATATCTTTTTTACTTTGAAATGGTCATTTTTAGCTCAGATGTTTATAGAGAAAACCCTAGGCATTGCTATAGTTTTGATGTCATTGTGGTTGTTGTCGTGCAGAACTGATATTCTGTGATATTCCTGATTCCACTAAAGACATTCACTTGAAACTTTGCAAACAAATTTAATTTCAAGAGAGCAACCTATGCTTTCAAGGTGGTTAACTCTAGATGCTTTTTGATGGAATAATGCCCCTTCTTCGTATTAATTTTATCCACAATTTCAGCTCCAAAAAGCCGAGTGAAGGCACCTGTAGGCAGTCCTCTTGTTATTTAAAATATGATATCTTTTGCTGTCTACTCTGTTTGTTCCCATTTCATTTTAAAATTTCTCATGAAGAACCTAGATAGTGCCTTTTTAGCCTGCTCAAGCATTGTTTTACTAGATTGGCGACAATTTAAGGGTTTCGCAGGAGAGAAATGAGAGAAGATGTATTGAAATGAATGCATGTAAAAAAATTTCCAATGTCCTAGGGGACGAAAAATAACTTAGACGAAATACGCTTTTAAACACTGTATGGGAGCTTTATCTGAATTCTCACAACCCCTTTAATCAGGCTGTCTGGGTAAATTTCTGAGTTGAAAACAGACTTAAACATCCCACTAACACTTATGCAATTTTATCGTAAAACAAATGACACTTACTCACATTAACAGAGTGACTTTACAAATGTGTAAATCCAAATTTTAAACATACTATGGTGGAATACATAGAGTGACGTCATAGCTTCTTTAGAATTTGCGTATCCAAGCGAGGGGGGGTGAGTTTAATAATTCCAAGATGGCTAGTAACTGGATAGTTTTATTTTAAAAATATCTCGTAAACAAGGTTTTTAATAGGATAAGTGTTTTCTATAAACCTAGATCGAGATATCAGCTGTATGCCTAAAGAGAAATTAGTGAAATTCCCAGCATAGATTCCTAGGGCATCAAGTTTTCCGAAAAAAGTGCCAAATATCGATCTTTAGCGGTATAGATCATTCCAGAAGAATGAATGAAAAAATTGTTCAATTCATCTTCTCTCATTTCTCTATTTCCAGAAATACAGCAGTAGATCTGTCTCATATCGATACCCCACCCTATATGACAGCCTGGCCTCTCTTCCATAATGGTGTTGCAGCTGGACTCAGAATTACCAACTTTTCTCAGGTACAGTATATCAATTTAACTTGGGTTTTAAAAAACCTTCAAAGAGTTCTATGAAGCTTAAATACCTTCTAATAACTGCACCATCAAATCTGAGTTTGTCTAATTTTGCCTGGGTTAACCCTTGTAATGATGAACCTGGAATATTTCTGTATTAGTAGGAGGTATAGACGAAGATCAGCCTGTACATAATATGTGCAGTCTGATCTTAGTATATACCTCCTTAAGTCATTTTTTTAACAAGAGAAGTTTAAAACTTGAATCTTAAAAATAAATGCTGACTATCAATAATTACATTCAGTACTTTCAGCACTTCGATTTTGATACAATTTTGGCAAGGCTTTTATACAGCATGACAAGGGCAAAAAACATTTTACAGGTTTTTTATGCCCCCGTATCGAAAGATCGGGGGCATATTGTTTTACCGTTGTCCGTCTGTCCTTCTGTCTGTCCGTCCGTCCGTCTGTCTGTCTGTCTGTCTTCAAAAGTTAACCAAAAAACTTAACATTGCCAATATCTTCAAGCCTATTCAAGATACAAGGCTCATATTTGGCATGATGATAGATCTCAATGATCCGCATCTGCTGGTACCAAAGTCAAGGTCATGTGACAAGGTCAAGGTCATCTGTCAAGGTAAAATAACTCAAAAAGTTAACCAAAAAACTTAACATTGCCAATATCTTCAAGCCTATTCAAGATACAAGGCTCATATTTGGCATGATGATAGATCTCAATGATCCGCATCTGCTGGTACCAAAGTCAAGGTCATGTGACAAGATCAAGGTCATCTGTCAAGGTCAAATAACTCAAAAAGTTAGCCAAAAAACTTTACATTGCCAATATCTTCAAGCCTATTCGAGATACAAGGCTCATATTTGGCATGATGATAAATCTCAATGATCAGCAACTCCTGGTACCAAGGTCAAGGTCATGTAACAAGGTCAAGGTCATCTGTCAAGGTCAAATAACTCAAAAAGTTAACCAAAAGACTTAACATTGCCAATATCTTCAAGCCTATTCAAGATACAAGGCTCATATTTGGCATGATGATAGATCTCAATGATCCGCATCTCCTGGTACCAAAGTCAAGGTCATGTGACAAGGTCAAGGTCATTTGTCAAGGTCAAACTTTGAAAAAAATTGCCTTTACAGGGGCATTTGTGTTTCACAAACACATCTTGTTGAAGCTCAGATACCTTTTAATTAATGTACCGTCAAATCTGAGTACAGTTATTAGCAGGGCTCTCAGGAACTGCAGCACAGTACTGACGTCAGAGACAACCACTTTTCTTGGTAGATGACAAATAGTCCTACCACAGGGTAACACCAGACAACATTTTTTTCAAGGCATTTGCTTAACCATTAACCTCTTTGCAATTTAATACATAAAGAGTAAGGTAAAATAGTTGAATTCTTTAATGTATGAAACTAAAAACCTTATCACGTATGAATATGTGAAGCATAGGAGAGTGTTATTAGGATTATTGCTATGGCATTTTCACAAAAAAAAAATGGCCATGCTTAAGGCTTTAGGCTCATTTGCATTGATATTGATATAGTGATATAAGACCCTTGTAATATGAAATTAATCAACAATTTTCATCTACCACAGGGGCTAATTTTACTAAACTTCTTACGAAAAAATTGATCATAAGTCAAAATCATAAATTGCATCTGGTGTTTTCATTCATTGTTAGATTCTGCCTTGCAACACCTCATTTGAATGATGCATGGCAGAATTCCATATTTAGTCACTTCTGTAAAAGCAACTTTAATTTTTGACTCATGCAAAAATTATCGTAAGATGTTTAATAAAACATGGCCCCAGTTCCAACGGTGATATTATACACGTCTTACATTTCTTCAGGTCGATTCCTCCTGGATTATCTATAACCGACCCAAGTCAATAGAACTGACCAATGAGTATGCTGGATTTATGATGGCACTAGGATTAAATGGTCTTCTAGAGATGCACACACTCAATAAACATGACTACTTTACAAAGGTTAGTGATATTATTTTGCTTTTTGGTATAACATAATATGCTAATGGTGAATGTTGTTTAAAATCAAATTCTAGACAGTGTTACCTGCAAGTTCCAACTCTAGAGGGAAATATATGTTCTATATTCCTGTATTATACAGAAATAAAGGGAAAGATGCAATTTTGTTTTTTCAGTGTCTTATATGAGCAAAAGTAAGACTTACATTGACATAGCACAATTACAATTCTTTAATGAATGACCAGGGTAGAAATTGTAGACAGGTCATATTTTATAGAGGTTTCCATAAAAAATTACAAATTACTAAATCAGTAAAACTTGAAACTTAAAATATACAGAAAAATTAAAGGAAGCTTTAAATTACTTCTGAAAAAAAATCAAAATCTTCATTCCTTTAGCATTTTAAAATGCAGGACTATCCAGTAATGGCTATTAGAGCATGATTGGAAAAAAAATTAAATTCTGTTTTTAGAAATGGGTCATATATAGAACAATTTTTTTATTACAGGGCCATGAGATGACAACTATTGCCCTTATTATTGGCTTTGCAGCCAACAAGTGAGTTTTAAAATTACTTGCTTTACATACACATAGAAAATATCTGGGATATAATAGACAGCAATTTCAAAGGAGGGGAGGTTTAGTGTTTTTTCACATTCATTATGTTCCATTTCATAGAAGTGAAATTTCTCTATTGCTTTTATCTTTATTTCAATTCCCATGTTTTACAGTTTGTTAAATTTATAACAAATTTGAAATTTACCGGGATCTGAGAACAAGCTTATTGATTATATGAATTCCTTTCCCAAAAAATATAAAAGGACACATTATACACAAATTTATGTTTTAGATTTCTCTATTATATATCAATACCTGGTCAACAGATTTACTCAAAGCTTACAGTTTTCTGTTGACCACCTTTCTGTTTCCTTTTATACCAGGTAAACATAATGAGGGCTTAAAGCAAAAACATAGTATGTGTCTACATATATATTATATAATATATTATATTATATACACATACCTTATTTTGGCTTTAAGTCCTCGAAATACATTTCCCC
Source organism: Fragum whitleyi (assembly GCA_948146395.1). Classification (NCBI taxonomy): domain Eukaryota; kingdom Metazoa; phylum Mollusca; class Bivalvia; order Cardiida; family Cardiidae; genus Fragum; species Fragum whitleyi. The sequence goes on from OX411544.1 coordinate 19,558,060, forward strand.
CGATGGCAGCACTCATTCTTTCCAACTATTGCTGGAGGCTAGGAAAGGATGTGGTGGTTGTACTGCTGAGAGAATTACCAGGAAACTATTGTTAGGTTCTCCAGCATAAAACTCCATTCAATCAATCAATTTATCAATATACATTTCATCAGACAAGCACTTTGAATAAAGATTTACTTTTCAAAATTTTCAATCCATGCATCATACCCTGTGTTGTGAATACAATTCAATCAAGGACCTACAGTAAAGGGTTTTCATTTAAGTATTACATAATAATCTCCTTTTCACACCTTTTCCTTTTGAGTTTTGTTAAACATAAATTTTGACTATATTTTAGACGAGGTACAATGGATCTCAACACCATGAAGATAATCAGTATACATCTACCGGCCTTGTTACCCCCAACTTCTACAGAGCTTAGTCTCACAAATGGTATGCAAGTGGCGGCCATTTTAGGGGTGGGGCTAGTGTATCAGGGGACAGGTCATAGACATACAGCAGAAACCCTACTGGCTGAAATAGGTAAGGGGCCTTTCAGGGGTTTATCAATTTACAGAACTTAGTCTATTCAAAGGTACAGTCAAATCTGTGTGAGCGGCCAACTATGCACAGCGGTCAATCTGCCGACAGCGGTCACTCGATTTCCCCCCGTGCAAATTCCTTCTTTAATTGCACTGTGAATAGCGTGATCTCCTGAAATGCGGCCGGCGGTCACCTTAATTGGTCCAATCCCAACTGTATATCACACCTATACAACGGTCATCTGACAAAACATGCGACTTAATTAGTCGTGTTCGAAAAAATCGATAATCACCACTATAGTAAACAGCCGAAGTCGCCTTATCGTAATGTACAAGTTATAAATAACCAATTATCGATTTAATCCCGCGTTGTCGATTAAATGACGTGTAATTGGCCATTATTATTTATTTGATCTACTTGATTGATGATAATTAATTAAAGGCTATGGAATTTATCGGTTGTCCGGTCTCTTTAAATAAAATGATCTTGAGCATTACAGGTTGTTTACACTTTAGCAAACTGATTCTCGAGGTCTTTAAAATGGACGAAAACCTTCCTTCGATATCAAATCTCGCCATTATGTCGCTTTCTAAACGTAAGTTCCTCTCTCTAGAGGATCGTGTGAAAGTGATACGCATGCTTGAATCTAGATGTTCTTCCATGATTATTGCTAATGAGTTCGGCGTAGGTCGTACGCAGGTCCAGACCGTGGCTAAATGCAAACGAGAAATTCTCGATGAATATGAATTATGCGTAATTACAATATTTTTTTAATGTTTATGGTATGATTCCTTATTCTTTTAATGACAAACACTTAAAATGAAACTTTGGAATTGCTTAGAATTTGGAGAAGTCTATAGTTTTGCGATCTGGATATGAGCTAAACAAAAGTGGTACGACAAAATGGCCGCCCTAAGGATACTGTGAACAGCAGCCAATCTGTGTACAGCAGCCAATTTGGGCCTCTCCCTTGACTGGCTGCTGTACACAGATTCGACTGTATATGACGGTATATGCTAACTAGAAAGTAATGTAATTGATATCCAATAGCCTTAATCTTTGCTTGGTTGTTTTTTGGAGAAAACAAGGGGTTTTTTTTTTGGCTACAGTGTTGTTTTGGATGTCAACATTCTTTTTGCAAAAGCTTTTAATATTTTATGGTATCTTTGTATTACTAAAGGAATTCACACAAAACCTGGTGTATATGTTAACTGTAGAACGATTTTTTTTTTTTTTTACAAATATGCCTCAAATCAATAAGATTTGGGACATATTGTTTTACTGTGTCCATCCATCTGTTTGTCTGCCAAAACTTGTGAATTGAACATTTTCTCAAAACTTCAACACTATTCAGGTTGCCATGTTTTAGTTTGGCATAAAGGTTCCTGTTGTTATCCACATATTTGGAGATCAAGGTTATCTTACATGATCAGTTGTCAAGGTCAAACCTAGTATCAGTTAACAACATTGTGCAATTGACAAAGTGAATTATTTTGAAATGAAATTGAGTGAAGTGGATGAGTGTGATTTGTGTGAATTTAAAGGGAGGTTATTCATTATTGCTAATTTCTTTCAGGACAAACAAAATTAGCTATATTTGTAACCTTCCTTGCATAAAATATGCATACAGGTTCTATAACAAGCTCCCTATTTCTTATAGAAACAATCAGACGCTAATATTTTTATGCTTCCCGGAGGGAGAACATATAGCTGCCGCTTCTTCTGTCCATCTGTCGGTCCGTAATTTTGTCCATCCGTCCGTCCCCACTGATTTCTCCATAACCCTGGGGCCAAATCAAATGAAACTTACCATGTGAACTTCCTATGATAAAGTGTTGATGCATCTGTGACGGTTTTTTGATTTGAGGCCTCGTCATGAAGCTTCCCTTCATGGGAAAAGGGGACTTAGGGTAAAAAACAGTTTTTCTCAAATTTCTCCTTGTCTAACGGTCAGAATTTAATGAAATTTCATATTTGAGTAGCAAATCAGATGCCCTTTACAATAAGAAATTTGAAATTTGCATAGAAAAAATATAAATCATGGAAAAAGGGGGCTAAAAGTTTGTTACCTTTACCTTAGAATGTAAAATACAGTTATTATTTTATTTCTCCTAGTCTTATGTTCAGAATTTGATGAAATTTCACATTTGAGTAGCAAATCAGATGCCCTTTACCATAAACTATTTGAAATTTGTGTCTAACAAAATGTCATGCAAAAAGGGGGTTTAATGTTTGTTACCTTTATGTTAGCTGTATAAGATAACACCTTATTTGAGTATTTGCAATCTGACCACAGAGCATATCTCCCAAAGTATAATAGCTATCAACTTGAAATTTTATGGGTGGATAGATCTCATGGAGGAGAAGTGCAGTGCACAAGAACTACAACTCTTGCTTGCATAATTTTGGAGTTATTGCCCTTTGTTATTTTTAAGACTTAGATTTTGTCCGGAGCATATCTCCTAAAGTATAATAGCTATCAACTTGAAACTTTATGGGTGGATAGATCTCATGGAGGAGAAGTACAGTGCACAAGAACTTCAACTCTTACTTGCATAATTTTGGAGTTATTGCCCTTTGTTATTTTTAAGACTTAGATTTTGTCCGGAGCATATCTCCTAAAGTATAATAGCTATCAACTTGAAACTTTATGGGTGGATAGATCTCATGGAGGAGAAGTGCAGTGCACAAGAACTACAACCTTTGCTTGCATAATACTGGAGTTATTGCCCTTTGTTATTTTTAAGACTTAGATTTTGTCCGGAACATATCTCCTAAAGTATAATAGCTTTCAACTTGAAATTTTATGGGTGGATAGATCTCATGGAGGAGAAGTGCAGTGCACAAGAACTACAACTCTTGCTTGCATATCTCCTAAAGTATAATAGCTATCAACTTGAAATTTTATGGGTGGATAGATCTCATGGAGGAGAAGTGCAGTGCACAAGAACTACAACTCTTGCTTGCATAATTTTGGAGTTATTGCCCTTTGTTATTTTTAAGACTTAGATTTTGTCCGGAGCATATCTCCTAAAGTATAATAGCTATCAACTTGAAACTTTATGGGTGGATAGATCTCATGGAGGAGAAGTGCAGTGCACAAAAACTACAACCTTTGCTTGCATAATACTGGAGTTATTGCCCTTTGTTATTTTAAGACTTAATTTTATGGGTGGATAGATCTCATGTATGAGAAGTGCAGTGCTTAAGAACTACAACTCTTGTCAATTATGTCAGTGAATTCTTGATTCAATTTTTTTTTAATGTAATTATTGATCTTATCGTTTTTAGTGATTTTGGAGCATTTTTGAATGGATCGAGCGAGTATTTGGAATGAATGAATGGAAAGCTCTGAGTGAGCAATTTAGAATGGTTTTGATTGCAATAAATGTCAATTTTATGATGTTACTAATTGTACATACAGTGTCCATCTGTCTGTCCATCTGTGTGTCTACAATAGCTTGTGAATTGGACATTTTCTTACAACTTCAGCACTATTCAAATTACAATGCTCTAAAAATCATACTGTTTTAAGGGCATTAATGTTAAACGAAATTGTCTGTTTGACCTAACTTTTTATCCTGTTTCCATCACCAGACAGCTGACTATTTGCACCTCATGAGGTGCTCTTTTTTGTGCAATTTTTATACATATGATACAGTTTATGAGCCCTTTTGTGAAAAAAATGATTATGCACTGAGATGACATCAATAAAAATCCTGTCATGATTGTGTTTTGAAATCATAGTATAAAACACACTAAAAAAAGTAATTTAATTATCTAGGTAAGCCTCCAGGTCCTGAGATGGAGAACTGTACAGACAGAGAGTCCTACTCACTCGCTGCTGGTCTGGCATTGGGACTTGTGATGTTTGGGGTAAGTTTATTTAGCAAGAACACCGGTTGATTTACATTCCTGAAAATTTTTAACCTTAGAAAATGTGATTAAGTAGAAGGAAATGCCTGAAACAAGCTGTTTGTATGTTTTATGCGTGGGGCATATCATTTTACCTGTGTGTGTGTGTCCTTTGGTCTGTCTATCCTTCCTTCTATGCTTGGTATATTTATACAGTGTGGTATAGTTTTTACTTTCATACCTCCATGAAATTAAAAGATACTCTCTGCATCTCTTAAATGATTTGTTTACCTTAATCCAACACAAAATATTCATGTATCAGACTATATTGAAGAAGGTTTAGTAATCATGGCTGTAAAACAAATACTAATTTTATTTTAAATCTAAAAGAAAGTCAAATTGATAACTCCAATTTTGTCAAACGCCACTGAATGTAGATATCCTATTTTTGTTGACATAAGGTATCCTACATATAATAAATTTGGAAGATATTTTCATAGAATGTTCCTAGATACCTAACCTTGTGTATATTATCAGGATTTGCCATCACAGCACAGTTGGTAGTGTGTCAGACTGTCAATCTAAAGATCCCTGGTTCGATCTCTGACAGCAGCACTCATTCTTTCTGACTGTCTCTCACCAATGGGTTGATAATTGTAGACCTATGTGAGATAGCAGCTGGAAGATAGGAAAGGATGTGGTGGTTGTACTGGTGAGAGAAATACCAGGAATCCATTGTTAGGTGCTCCAGCTGCCACAATATAGCTGAAGCATTGTTGAAAGTGGTGTAAAACCCCATTCAAACAGAAAAACAAGTTGATGATATTTTACCATGCAGTTATGTGATGGCACTTATTGTGAATTCCTTTTAATTGTATGAACAGTGATAATTGAATCCCACATGTATTTTTCAATTTCTATATTTTCAGAAAGGAAAGGAGATCAGTGGTACATCAGATATGAGCATGGCTGACACTTTATACCACTTTATGGTTGGTGGACACAAGAGACCAATGGTAAGTCATTATAGTGGGTAGAGAGTTCATAAAGGCTGTGCCTATTATCAGAAAGGTTAGGAGATCAGTGGTACATCAATTGAGTTAAATCAGATATGAGCATGGCTGACACTTTATACCACTTTATGGTTGGTGGACACAAGAGACCAATGGTGAGTAATTATATTGGGTAGAGAGTTCATAAAGGGCATTCCTATTTCAGAAAGATAATAAGATCTGTGGTTCATCTGATATGAGGATGGCTGATACTTTATATCACTTTATGGTTGGTGGACACAAGAGACCAATGGTAAGTCATTATAGTGGATGGTGATTGTATAGAGGCCTTTAAAATTACAGATAAATTGTGGTATTTTGAGGTATATCCTCATGAATTGTTTCATTCCATATGGAATTTACTAGTGTTAAATCAAATAAACATATTTTTTCTGGAAAAAAGAATCAGTCCAGTAGAAAAAAATGATTTAATTATTGAGGAATACTTTTGAATGGGAATAAAAAATATAAAAAAAAATAAATGAGGCATACTTTTGAATCGGGTAAAAAAACAAACAAACAAGAAATGTTACCATAGATTGTTAGATCATTTTCATTTAAGAATGACTCATTTGTAGAAAAAGGCTTGCTAATTTTTATGCCCCCGTATCGAGAGATCGGGGGCATATTGTTTTACTCGTGTCCGTCTGTCTGTCTGTCCGTCCGTCTGTCTGTCCGTCCGTCTGTCCGTCCGTCTGTCCGAAAACTTAACCCGAAAACTTAACCTTGCCAATATCTTCAAGCCTATTGAAGATACAAAGCTAATATTTGGCATGATGATAGATCTCAATGATCCGCATCCGCTGGTACCAAAGTCAAGGTCATGTGACAAGGTCAAGGTCATCTGTCAAGGTCAAACTTTGAAAAAAAAATGCCGTTCCGGGGGCATTCCTGTTTCACAAACACATCTTGTTTTTTTTTCGACAGCTCACAACTGAATATTTAGAAATTGATTCAGAACCCTGGGATTATCTAAAATACACTACAGATTAGGGATAGTAAAGAGTACTGAGTACTTGAGCACTCGAATAGATTGAAGACTTGTTATGCCCCCGTATTGAGAGACTGGGGGCATATTGTTTTTTACTCATGTCCATCTGTCTGTCTGTCTGTCCATCCGTCCGTCTGTCCGAAAACTTAACCTTTGCCTTATTGAGACATTGCTGTTACGGGGGCATTCGTGTTTCACAAACACATCTTGTTTTTTGACTCTGTGTTTCAAACATTGTTAAACAGTATGCGAAGTAGATCTCTGGTTGAAATTAAAGTTGAGATGACATTTGTTGGCTAATTTATTTGAAGAAAAGTAAAATAGCTAATTAAATGCTAAGAAAGTGGCATATCTTGGTGACATTTATAGGTGTTATTCCATGTTTTCATATATTGTATTCGAAATAGCCATGTAACTACAGTATTGATAAGCTTGAGTTACAAGTTTTTGGCATGATAGTAAATCTTTCTGTCTGAGAGGACAATCCATATTGAATGTTCAATTAAAACATGCCTACCTTAATCAGGGTATCAATAGTCGAAGGTGCGAGAAAATTACTACATTGACTGACACTGAGAACAGTAACTTTTGGCACACTTTGCAAAATTTTGAAACTGATCGACGGATTACATGATAGGCAGACGAAAAGTTGCTTCATACTGCACATTTGTACATAGCATTGAATACAAAAGATTGATATTTTAAGAAGATAATTTTTTTTATACATAGGTGGTAATAGTTTTATTATGATTTTATTTTTGTTTCTGATTAATCAATTTAATTGGTAATCGTTACTCAGATGTTCGATCGAGTACTTGATTAATCAATTAATCCTTCCCATCCTTCTAGTACAGATAGATAAGCAGTACTATGACACAAATTGTTTCTCTTTTTCAGTCAAGCCCAAATAAAGAAAGATACAAAACTCCGAGTTATCAAATTAAGGTAAGAACCTAACATTACCTAGAATTGTTGTAAGAGGAAAAATTGACATTAAAATAGCCTTTCTTATATGACACATTTAATTTCTTATTTATAATATTAATGAAATCAGAATTAAAATGTTAAATTTATTAAGCTTGTCAAGGCAGGATAAATAACATTTCAATTCTAGACTTAGTCAAGATCAGCTTGTCTCAAGTAAAATCTCATGACAGATCCTATATGTCACATATTGCCATCTTTCCCTCTTATCTCGCCCGAGTGGTCATTTTCTAGCCTACCCACAATTGCAATCACAGATGATGTTAAACCTAATGCAGCATGTAACTTTTACTATGTTCCATATCACATAACATAACTCTTCTTATAGATCACTGCAATGTGTTCATTATACAGTGTTCGATCCCCGACAGCATCGCTCATTCTTTCCAACTATTTGTCTCCTACTAATGGGTTGATAAACGTAGGCCTATGTCAGATAGCAGCTGGATGCTAGGAAAGTATGTAATGGTAGCACTGGTGTTAGAAATACCAGGAAACCATTGTTAGGTGCTCCAGCCGCCACAATATATCTGAAAAAATGTTGAAAGCAGTGTGAAACACCATTCAAACAAACAACAATTGATTATACGGTGTGTAAGGGGTTGCAGTTTTATACATACTGTAACTTGAATTCATATCTACAGTGTATTTTCCTCATCTTTTAAATCGATCACCCAACTTATAATAATTTTTTCAGGAGGGTGACAGTGTCAATGTGGATGTTACTGCACCAGGAGCCACTTTGGCATTAGGAATGTTGTACTTTAATACCAAAAATAGGTAAGATTTTATATGGAGATAACTTTTTGTGAAGGACTACTTGCTCGTATTTGTTAAAGATTAAGGAAACTTTATATTTCACATGAACACATCTATAGTTTACATCGATACACTGTCATCATAAACTGTGATTGTCATCAAGGTTGTGGACCCGTAATAGTTTTGCAATGTTTCAGAAGTAATGAATTTTAACAGTGTTAACTGGGGTTTCCATAATGATTTACATTAGAAAACCTCAGTCAACATTGTGAAAGAACATGTGGTCCAAAATATTGTGGAGCTTTTATGGGTCCACCACATTTATGTCATTAACATTTCTTCCATATCTAAATCAGCAGCAGATCCATGGTTTCTTTTTAGAGGGTTCGATGTCAGCCTATAACAGGTCAAGTAATTAGTCCCATTGTATCCCTATCTATAAAGATAGAGATATTATGGGACTAATTCCTCAAACTTTGTACATTAGATATATTTAATTCGTAGAATTTCAAATTCCTGTGAGTAAGTTTCAAAGTTTTGATAAAATTTGTCCACAACAATGAAGTATTTTGAATACAGAGGGGGTTTGTTTGAACACCCCAAACCCCCTCTGGATCCGCCACTGTAATCATAAACCAATATTGGATGGAGACTATAAAAAGGCTGTAATGATAGTACATGTACTCACGTAAGAAATAGCAGGAATCCATGGTTAGGTGCTCCAGCTACTTGATGACCAAAATACTGTCAAAAGTGGTGTTTAATCTAATTCAACCAATCAAATCTTTATCATTGGACAATACTTACAGTTTAAAACATCATGAAATTTACATTCATCTGGATCAAAACCATTCCAAATCACTCGCTCAGTGCTCCAATCATTCATTCCAAGCACTCACTCAAACCATTGAAAAACGCTCCAAACTCACTGAAAAAGGTGGAATCAACAATGTCATTCAAAATTAATAAAGCTTGAAAAAAAAAAGTGATTTCACTGACATAATTCAAATTGTATACTTCTTATAGGTTTTTGAAGAAATAGGAAGCTTTTTATAGAAAGTGTATGCATATTTTATTAAAGGTAGGTAATGAATATTGCTAATTTTGTTCATTTGAGCAAAATTTGCGATATTGGATAACCTCCCATTAAATTCACTCAAAACTCATCCTCACACTCAATCAATTTCATTCCAAAATCATTCATGTCAATTTCACGATGCTGTTAACTGTAGCCATTGTATATTCACAGTGCAGTAGCAGAATGGTTGAGGGTGCCAGACACACAGTTTATGTTGGATCAAGTCAGACATGATTTTCTCTTATTACGGGTAATGAGGATGTATTTTCGATTTTTTGCTTAAACCTCGTAGCTACAGCTTTACAACATACAAACTGTTGTTACGAGGTGTTAGCAAAAACATGACAATATATTGATCCCTCGGCAGAGGTAATTCTGGCTCAGAATAGTATGTGCAAAAATATCTCATTTAGCTGAATTGAATGAGAAATTATGAATTTTTGGTGAGAAATTTTTACAAATCAATGGCTTAGCGAGAAACAATTTAACTGCCTATTTGATTATAGGCAGTAACAACTGTTATTCGCTGAGCCAACATTTTGTTTTAATACTTTTTATACGCTGCCGGAGGCGGACGTATATTGGCGTCATCTTCTCCTTCTGTACGTCAGTCCGTCCATTCGTATGTCCGTACGTCCGTCCACTTTTCTTGTCAACGCAACTCCTCCTAAGTTTCTGGCTGGATCTTCTTGAAACTTGGTCAATGTTATCACCTCAATTGGTAGATGTGCATGAAGGAAGGATTTTATGGTTCGTTGATTTTTGCCTGAGTTATGCCCCTTAAAAACTTAGTGTCTGGGGCTTATTGAAATTGCAGCCTTGTGAAGGCAACTCCTCCTTACTTTTTGTCTTGATATGAATGAAACTTGGTCATTGTGAATTTGGTTCTGTCAAAATAAGTAGTGTCTAATTTTCGTGAAACAGCAGCAAAGTGGCGGCGTATTTTGTGACTATGGCACTCTTGTTCTCTCATTAAGCCAATTTCAATGAGATTTCTGGCAAAAAAATGAAAGAATCTCTCAATATCTTACATAAAAATGATCCCTACCTCAGGATATTTTATTCTTGTTGTTTCTCATTTTCTTCATCAAATGGTTGTTGCAAATATAGAGTACAGTATAAGTAAAAAGATACTTCTCATTAGATACAATACAACTTCAAAAATAAGAATTGTCAATTGAAAACCAAAAAAGGTTATAAATTGAACTTGATTAAAGAAAGGAAGGATATGTCCCTGTTTGATTCTGATTTATAAGAGTAGTCAGCCTGAAATATATATATTAAAATGGAATAGATATATCATTAGCTCCACTGGCTGAAAGCCACTGGGGCTATTGTCATGGCGTTGTGTCCGTCGTGCGTCCGTCCGTGCGTGCGTGCGTCCGGTCGTAAACTTTTCTTTTAAAATCTTCTCCTCAGAAACTACTGGATGGATTTCAACCAAACTTCACAGGAATGATCCTTGGTTGACTCTCTTTCAAAGTTGTTCAAGAAATTTTGATCCAATGAAAAACATGGATTTAATGGGCGTGGCTAATTTCCAAATATGGTAAAAAGTGAGTTTTCTCAGATTCTAATCAATCGATACTTATTAAATTTTACATGAATGATCCTTGGGTGACCCTTTATCAGTCTACATAAATTCATTGTGATCGGATGGAAAATATGCATTTTATGGGCAGAGGTCATTTCTCTATATGATATATAGTGGAAACTTTGAAAATCATTTTCTCAGAATGTAACTGATGGATATCAACCAAATTTCACTGAAATGATCCTTGAGTGACCCTTTATCAGTCTACAAAAAATCATTGTGATTGGATGAAAAATATGCATTTTATGGGCGGAGGTCATTTCTCTATATGTTACATAGTGGAAACTTTGAAAATCATTTTCTCAGAATGTAACTAATGAATATCAACCGAATTTCACTGGAATGATCCTTGAGTGACTCTTATTAGTGTACCAAAAATTATTTTGATTGGATGAAAAATATGCATTTTATGGGCAGAGGTCATTTCTCTATATGTTTTATAGTGGAAAATTTGAAAATCATTTTCTCAGAATCTGATTTTTGGATATCAACTATATTTCACTTGAATGATACTTGAGTGACCCTTTATCAGTGTACCAAAATTTAGTTTGATTGGATGAGAAATATACATTTTATGGGTGGAGGTCAATTCTCAATATGTTAAATAGTGGAAACTATGAAAGACATTATCTCAGAATGTAACAGATGGATATCAATCAAACGTTTTTGGTATGATCTTTGGGTGACCCATTATCATGCAGCCAAAAATTATTTTGATTTGATGAAAAATATGTCTTTTAATAGCAGAGGTCATTTGACTCATTTCTCTCTCTGTTATATAGTTGAAACTTTGAAAATCATTTTCAACATCAGTAGAACCCCAAAAATCTAGTCAAAACATTTAGTTGCTTTAATTTACAATAATTTCAAGCCTGTGGAGCGACTCAAGCCATTCATGGCTTTCTAGTTTTGTGGAAAAGTTGTGGAGGGGAAAAGGTTAATCTTAGGGGATTGGGTCTCAATAAGAAATGATCCATTGAATTTTAACTTTCATCTTTCAGAGTTCTAAGATGAGATAACTGTTTTAAAAAGGGTGTTATTCCTCTTGGTGATATTAAATGATAAGAAATGAAGAGATTCTATTTTTGAATTCATAGAGTCATGAAACTGAAAAACCTTTTCTTACCTAGATATTAATCATTGTGGTGTATTCATTGTGTAACAATTTCAATTAAATACCATTACAAATATGAAAAATATGCCTTGCCTTTCCAAAATAAGGTATTACGTTTACAATTTTCAGACCCTAGCTAGAGGTCTAGTGATGTGGGACACAATATTACCTTCATTCACCTATCTACAGGACAATATTCCACAGGTAGGTAAAGTATTTCTGAGAAGGAAATAAACATGTACAATGTTTTAGACATTTCAACCAATGGCTTGAGATTTGCCATAAATATATAATATGTACTTAGTGTTTTGTAAGAAAAAAAAACATTTAACGAGCTTAGGGGAATTGATAATAGTGGAGGCTCGGCCCAGATATTTTTTTCATACAGTACACTAAGTAGGTATTATATTTATCTTATAACCTCTAGTTCCTTTGTCTGTCGTCAAACATTTCTTAAAAGTTGAACATCTTTTCCTCCTTAGCTAATGGGCCAGTTTGACCAACTTTAGTAGAAATAAAAAATGAGGGCATGGCAGGACGGGGCTTAAACAAGAGAAAAGAAAGAATATTTCTTTTAAAATGTTCTCTTCCTAGACAAGCAATGCTTATTTCAACCAAACTTTGTTTGAATGTTTATTTGGTGCCCCTTCTCAAAGCTTGTGTCATGAAAATTTGATTGAGTCCAAAATATTGGTATTGCAGTGTCCAACTGTTTATACTTCGAAATCTTCAAATCTCTGCTTGGTCTAATATTCAACCTATTTCATGGAGACTTGGCAAATATATTACATGGGTAACCCTTCTCATAACTTGTTCACAACCTGCTACATGTTATTATTTGATTGACCCCTTAATATTGGCATAGCTGGACAGGGCAAATTATGACTATAATCTTTTAACATCTCTTCCAAAACTAGTGTGTAAATTTTAACCCTTTGCTGTTTAATCCCTGCTTTTTACGTGCCTGTGATTTTATGATTGAGAAAACATTGTGAAAAAAAAAGAAATTGCTTCTGACAAGCAATTTCTTCTTTTTCCACACTATTTTCTACCCTACTGAATGGTTATTTTTCAAATTAAATCCACTTAAAATTTTCGTCTTCAAAACCTTTGAATTTGGACAGGTCCAAAATTTTGTAAAACAGGAAAGGGTTAACTTGGTATGCTAATCCGATATATGGGTGTGGCAAGTTACTCGAGTGAGCAATGCTGTATACTTAGAAAAGTGCGCAGCTAGAAATGTTTGCCTTTTTGTCATATCAGGGTTATAAGGGGCAACATATATTCATGGAATATGACTACCCACGAATGCCGCAAATGAAAAACATGCTTCAGAAAATTTGTATGTATACTATAGATCACCTTTCATCGGTGGAAAAGGTTTCGTCAACAAAACAAACTTACTCCAGCTAATGAAAGTTGTAGTTAGAACCTTATGTTTGCCAACCAACGGGTTTATGTAATCAATTGATTTAAATAAAACTATTTTTCTGGTTTACACATAGATATACGTATACTTTTAAATTACAATAATTTGTGACCATTTTCTTCTAAAATAAACACCTTTATGCATAATCTCTCAAAGTAAAATCGCTTCTTATTATTGTATTTGGATGGATTAACTTAGCATTGACTTAATATTTTCGGCCAAGAAATCAAATTTTGAATAATTGATCATCACAGCATTTGAAAAAAAACTTATATTCAAGAAAAAGACATTATTAAAAGTGACTTGTATTGCTCAGTTTGACTAGAATGAGACAGGTTACATCCGTGACATCCATTCATCAAGGCTTGTATCTTATTATGTTGACTGTAAACATCTTTTAGAGGTGGCAAAATTTCATTTTTCGATTTATAATTTGTTTACTAGTTATCTTCTCTGAATAAAATTTGAAAATGTGACAAAAGATCAAGTTTTCATAATGAATTGGCTATTCCCAGCATTTTATTTTTTTTTTTTCATCCCTCTCGCAAATCACAAGAACTTAATTTGCTCGAAATCATTTCTAAGTTTACAGTATAGCACAATTCTGACCCTCTTATTATATTGTCATAAATTCCTTATATTATATATACTCCTCAATTGTATTGTTTTGACTTTTTCAATTAATTTATTGTCAGATTCAATAACTCATATAAAAGCAATAAATTTTAACACTTGAATTTACACCTTTAATATAAGACTATCTAAAGTTGCTTTGTTTGTTAGATGATTCAAATCATGAAACATGGAAGTTGTTGCAGTATCAATAAAGAACACAAATGCTTCGTAACTAATGTTTAAATTTTTCCAGATACTCAAAGACTTTGCCTTCCATAAAAATCAGAATACAGATGATGATAATAATATAGATTATGAAACAATGAGGTAAGTCTTGAACAATATTCGCCATTATCTCCCTTTATTAATCACTGAGTTGAAACAAAAACAATACTAGCAAGTGATAGCTAAATTTTGCATAAGACTACCAAACCACCCAAGCTTTTCTTTATTTTATTTAAATCAGAAAAAAATTCAACTATTGATGGTTTTGGAAGAAAAAAGGTTTTTAACAATCATTGTTTTGTAAAAGTTGTAAAAAAGTTGGGTGGTTTTGAAATTGACAAACTTGTATTTTTGATATGATGATCATTTTATCAGATGTTGTACTATGATTATGCATGTATACCTAACTTTTATTCTACATTTCCAGCCAAGCCTACTGTAATGTGATAGCAGGTGCCTGTATGGTGATTGGTTTAAAGTTTGCGGGGACAGCCAATCAGGCAGCTTTTAATACTCTTGTAAGTAACCAATAACCTGACTACATTAGTTTTTAAATGAAGACAAAGTTACAGTGATACATTGGCAAACAAAAAAAAAACAAAAAGGCCAGATTTGAAATAGTACTAGGTTTACTCATTTCCTGAAATTTATGGTAGCAATACCTTCAACTTCTTCCCTCAAACCCAATGGTTTTTTTTTAGCTCACTAAAGGTGAGCAAAACAGAGATGTCTATGATGTGTCTGAGTACTGATTTTTTGCATTAAAATGTTAGTTTGTCCATTTGTTTGTTTTTAATTTATCCAGATCATTATTCCTATATTTGTAAATGAATTTCAAAATAACTTGGAATGAGTGTTCTGCATCACATAAAGAAGAGCTGTTAAAAAAATTTTTTGATAGTGTCAAAGTTGCAGGTCAATGTCAAGTATATAATTGAGAGATTTCAAGTTTATCGTTTGATTTTGAACTACCATTGTATAGTCATTCTCTTTCATGATTTGACATTTGAAATTTATTTATACCTAGTGTTTTTACGATAATCGGAAATAATCGATTTATCATCGCTGAAGTCCGAGATCGGCAACAATCGATTCTTGCTTCGAAAAATCGATGTCATTACTTGTTTTCCTTTCCGGTAGTTTTCATCTATTGTGTTTATTGAAAATTAAGGGGCATCACTCTTAAACTCAAATTGAAAATGGCAGACGATGGAAATAGTGCTTCTATGTCGGATACTTTTCAATATCCAGTCATGGCGAGTGACCTTCAGACATGGCCGATACGAAAAACCCTGGGTCGGGTAAATTTAACCAGATTGTCAGTCCAAATGTCCGTCACTATTTTCTGGGCAAAATGCTTTTTAATCTGAAAATCCATTCTGATGTTTATGAAAACGCTAAAAAGGTCAACTTTCTCACGAAAACCAAACATCAATCTTAAGATTGACAATCCGTTAACAGATTTTCTACAACTTTCGGCACCGCTAGAAAAGACAAATTCTATTTTTTACAAATCGCATCAATTAGGAGGCCTTAGAACTGATTTCAGGATCCAATTTTTAAAGAATTGTTGGTAGCTAGTCTTTTAACCTGATTTTTTTGTATTTTTCTAGTTTCAAAAGCACAAACACAATGATAATTTTCTGCTTATTTGTACCCAAGAATGTTCGACCCTTCAAATTATTTCTGTTATTTTTATGAAAATCTCAAGTGCCTGTATTCGTCTGAAAAGACATTTCTTTTTTTCAACTCTTGTTGATCTAATTTCAGCTTTTAAATCAAAGCACTAAAAACACTGACAGATTAAGAGAAATTTTACCACCTACCTAGGCCTGAAATGTTATTGCTACAAAGTTAGAAGTCTTCTCTCTCAAGTTATATGCAAAAAGGCATACACAAACAAAGATAAGTCAACATCAGATTGTCTAACGACTTGCTAGTGGCAACTGTAGATTGTTTAGTACCAATTAGGTTCCAAAATTATCCTTCGTTTATATAACTATCAAAGTGCATTAATCATCATTTTCTGAAACAAAAAACACCAACTTGGAAGTAATTTGATACTTTTTTATCCCATCTTAGTATGATTGCTAAATGAGATTACATTTTATCTTATAACTATACAAATATCCGTGTGATAACATCCCGTATGATATTTTTTATGATATCACATAGTTATTTTTAGAACACTGATATAATGCGGTTATTTTAGAAACTTGCATTTCAGTTAGAAATATCGACGAAAACAAGACAAATAGAGGTTATAAGATAATTATAATACATACTTAGTGTATTGTATGAAAAAAATATCTAACTCAGTCGTGAGAATTGATAATTGTCTCGGCAGAGCCTCGACAATAATCAATTCTCCCAACCTTGTTAGATATTTTCATTCATACAAAACACTAAGTATGTATTATATATATAGAACTTAAATTTAAAGGCTCTAATGATTTTCTGTCTCATATATATTTCTCCCCAATATTTTTTATCTTTATTATTTACTTGTACAGTTGATTTGAATTCCATTTT
Source organism: Fragum whitleyi (assembly GCA_948146395.1). NCBI lineage: Eukaryota > Metazoa > Mollusca > Bivalvia > Cardiida > Cardiidae > Fragum > Fragum whitleyi. Next base: position 19,574,810 of record OX411544.1, read on the forward strand.
AGCTTGAATAACACTTACTGTTGATACTATACAACAGATGACAAATTTGAGCCTTTGGGGGTACTAAACAACTGCATCAGTCAACAAAGAAGTACTTATCTAACAAAAATGAAGTTTCGATTCTAAAATCGATAATTGAATCGAAAACAGTTTCCGATTCAATTCGATTATCGATTCTGATCTGAGTCCGATTTTACAACACTATTTATACCCCCACTTACAAAGTAGATGGGGGTACATGGGTTCCACCATGTGTGTTTGTCCATCCATCTGTCCCTCCATAGACCTTTTTGTTTCGGACTCTTACTCAAGAATTAAGCCACCTTGAATCATGAAACTTCATACAAATGCTGCTTATGACGGGTCAAAGGTCAATGTCACAGTCAGCCTTTGTGGACTAACAGCTCTAGTTTTAAATAGGATCATAGTCACAGGTCATGGTCAAATTCTTGCAGTTTTGACACATGCTGTCTTTAGATAACCACTCTAGTTTTATAGATAATATTGTGTTCCATTAAAAAGTCTAAAAAAAAAAGCCATGTCATGTACAGAAATAGATTTATCCAGATGATTTGTTGGGCTTAGCCCAAAACTTGTAAATGCCTCAATAGATAAATGCAATAAAGTCACTATTGCAAAAAACCTTCAAATATCTTTCCTGAAGTTGATCCCTAAAGGTACATATCTATTCAGTACATTGTGTAGCAAAATCTGAAGAATAATTCAATATTTACATAAAAAAATGAGAATTGATGAAAAGATCAAGCCTATTTTTAATGCAGGGCCTCTTGACCTTAAGAAAGAATCCCTATGAACCTTTCTATTGAGTCCTTGGAACCCAATCTTGTTGTTGCCATATTTAAACCCTGCAAACTATGTCTAGATGATTTCAGATGGAGTGTATGACTTGTACATTAAACATCATTTCTATACCAGCACTAGTAGAACAACCAGGAAAAAGTACTGTAGAGAATTGTATGATGACTATATTGATTGTTTTAGATGGAGTTTATGAATCGTTCATTAAAGATCATTTCTATACCAGCACTAGTAGAACAACCAGGCAAGAGTACTGAAGAGAACTGTATGATGACTTTTTGATCATTTCATAGGGAGTGTATTACCCGTTCATTAAAGATCATTTCTATACCAGCACTAGTAGAACAACCAGGCAAAAGTACTGTAGAGAATTGTATGATGACCATATTGATCATTTCAGATGGAATATTCAGGCAAGAGTGTTGAAGAGAACTGTATGATGACTTTTTGATCATTTCAGATGGAGTGTATGACTTGTTCATTAAAGATTATTTCTATACCAGCACTAGTAGAACTACCAGGCAAAAGTACTGTAGAGAATTGTATGATGATTACATTGATCATTTCAGATGGAATATTCAGGCAAGAGTGTTGAAGAGAACTGTATGATGACTATATTGATCATTTCAGATGGAGTGTATGACTCGTTCTTTAAAGATCATTTCTATACCAGCTCTAGTAGAACTACCAGGCAAAAGTACTGTAGAGAATTGTATGATGACTATATAGAGAATAACATGTTCGAGTCTAAAAATAACAATGTTATCTGGTCAAGGTTGGGAGAATTTATAATGACAAGGCTTTGCCGAGTCAAGATAATTTCTCACAGCCGAGACCTGGTAAAATTGATATTTTAAGACACTTACATGTAATTCAATTTATCATGCAATCTTTTTGCACCACTTAATCATAGTAAACCCTAAAAAATCAAAGAAATTCATGTGAAAGTTTACGCAAAATGTTTCTAAAAATAGACTGCCTGATAACATGTCATTGCATGATAAATTGATTATTTTAGATGAAGTGTATGACTCATTCATTAAAGATCATTTCCATGCCAGCATTAGTTGAACAACCAGGCAAGAGTACTGTAGAGAATTGTATGATGACTTTTTTGATCATTTCAGATGGAGTGTATGACCCGTTCATTAAAGATCATTTCTATACCAGCACAACTAGAACAGCAAGGCAAAAGTACTGTAGAGAACTGTATGATGACTATATTGATCATTTCATATGGAGTGTATGACCCGTTCATTAAAGATCATTTCTATACCAGCACTAGTAGAACAACCAGGCATGAGTACTGTAGAGAACTGTATGATGACTTTTTTGATCATATCAGATGGAGTGTATGACTCATTCATTAAAGATCATTTCTATACCAGCACTAGTAGAACAACCAGGCAAGAGTACTGTAGAGAATTGTATGATGACTATATTGATCATTTCATATGGAGTGTATGACCCGTTCATTAAAGATCATTTCTATACCAGCACTAGTTGAACAACCAGGCAAAAGTACTGTAAGGAATTGTATGATGATTATATTGATCATTTCAGATGGAACATTCAGGCAAGAGTGCCGAAGAGAACTGTATGATGCCTTTTTGATCATTTCAGATGGAGTGTATGACTTGTTCATTTAAGATCATTTCTATACCAGCACTAGTAGAACAACCAGGAAAAAGTATTGAAGAGAACTGTATGATGCCTTTTTGATCATTTCAGATGGAGTGTATGACTCGTTCATTAAAGATTATTTCTATACCAGCACTAGTAGAACAACCAGGCAAAAGTACTGTAGAGAATTGTATGATGACCATATTGATCTCAATGGCTATGGTAATTGTTCATATGGATTTTAATCATTTGTTATGGGCTTATTAGAGTTGAAAAGTTCTTATAGTGATTATAACAAGAATATGAAAACAATAAAATGAATTAACAGAAAATATTACTTTTAATCTATGTCGGTGTGATACTAAAATGTAATCACACTATGAATACGCACATGACATTTTCATTTAAAGACAAAGTTATTTTAAACTGCTTTATGTTGAAGTTACTCACTCAAATCTTTTCATGGAGGTATGAAAGCTAAATCCAGTCATCTAAAATGTAGGAATATTCAAAGCTGCAATTATGCCCCTGTATTTGTTTAACAATTATCAGTCTGTCCATCCATACATTTGCATGTTTGTCTTTCTGTCAGCAAAACTTAACTAAAGATCTCAACATTGCCAATAACTTAAAGCATATTCAAGATACAATGCTCATATTTGGTTTCATGATGGATTTCATTGATATGGTTTACTGTTGTCTATCTTTCTATCTGCAAAACATAACCCCAAAAACCAAACATTGCCAATTACTTCAAGGCTATTAAAGATACAATGCTCGTATTTGGATTGTTGATAGATTTTGATGATGGACATCTACAGATACCAAGGTCATGTGACAAGGTCAAGGTCTTCTGCCAAGGTCAAAGTTTTAGGGTGAATTCTTGCTTCACAATCACATCTTATTGACAAATAGTCTATTTCATGGGGCATTTCTCTTTCACAAACACATCTTGTTCTATAATCAAACTGTAAATGTGCAGTTGTTCTCAACTGTTGGCAATCAAAATGTTGAAGCTACAGTTTAATCAAGTTGTAGATACGATATTTTAATTGCTAAATGAGGATATGATATGTTGATCCCTGTAATAAGATTTACGTAATTTATTCACACAGGTGATGGCAGGTACTGGCAATCTAGAGGTGTTACGTATGTGTCGAATGTTCCGTTCAAGAATTGGTCCACCGTATAATCTGTATGTTATGTATGGCTCACATATGGCCATTAGTATGGCATTAGGGCTGCTGTTTCTTGGTGGGGGAAAGTAAGTTATTTGTCTATATTTGATTCTTAAATGTGTGCTGCTTAGTAGAGGAAAAAGCTTACAGTAATACACTACAGTCAGACTTCGGTCTCTCGAGGGGGTAATCTCGAACACTAGGGAAAATTCGAACAAGGATCTCAGTCCCGGCAGATTTCGTTCATAATTCACAGTGTTTGACCTCGGAAATCTCGTACACCAGGACGGTCCAACTATCTAACTCATTCTTCAGTCCAGATGTTAAAAATGCCTTATATTTCACCTGGAAAAATTCGAACAAAGGGTCTATCGCTAATAACAAGGTGTCATATTAGGTGATTTTCACACTTTTCAACTTGTAATCCTTTTTATACGCCCGAGGGGTCGTATTATGTTATGGCCTCGGTCGTACGTCCGTTCGTCCGTCCGTTAGCAATTTTTTTGTGTGCGCAACTCCTCCTAAACTATCAATGGGAATGAGCTGAAACTTGGCACAATTACTCCCTATGATGTCTAGTTGTGCATAAGACCTTTCATGTCAAAATGCTCCAGTCATTCTTGAGTTATCTTGGATTATCTGCCCTTGAGTTGATGAAAAACAAAATTTCTTGTCAGTACCATATCTGGTACCTTTATAGTTTTTTGGATTGGTCGAACAACCGATCTCTCGAACAAATTATCAAGTCCCCAAGGTGTTCGAGCTACTGAAGTTTAACTGTAGTTCAAATTCAAGGTTCCCAATATACACCTGAAAAGAAAAAAAAAAGTCTCATAATAAACTAACAAATGGCTATGAAAATGTGTAAGCTGATGCTTGTAACTGTCTTCTGGGCCAAGGCTATAGAATCATTCTCAACATTTTTCCGATTAACTTTCTCCCTCATAGGACTTTTTCCTTAGTCTGTGTTGTCTGCAACTGTTACTCCTTTCAACTCAGATAAGTCTTAGGTTTGAAAAAGGTTAGGATAATAGTTTCTTTTATCTTCTACCTACTATATTGAGGCTAAGCACAAAACAGTTGTAACTGCCTATAAACATATAGGCAGTTACAACTGTTTTGTGCTGAACCATCAATATGAATTTCAGATACACACTGAGTATGAGAGAGGATGCTATTGCTGTTATGTTGTGTGCTTTCTTTCCAAAATTTCCCACCCATAGTAATGATAACAGGTGAGTGATATTGACAAAATAACTATTAACATTGAAATTTGTTTATGAATATTACTTTTATGACAATTTTACTCTGCTTAAGGTGGATTTAAATAAGTATCTTTTTCTGTGTCTGTCTGTCCATCCTGAAGTCAGGCTGTGGATACAGTTTTTGGACTTTTACTTCTTGTTAACAAGCCTCCATTTTCAGTTATGGACAGGTTTGAATACAATTTTTCACAGAAAGTTCTTAATCACATGATCTTGTTCATACTGTAGGGGTTTGTTCAACGATGCCCATACCACATTTGGTAGTGCTGCAGACTTTCGATATAAAGGTCCTGGGTTTGATCCCTGATGGCAGCACTCATTCTTTCTGACTATTTGTCTCTCACAAATGGGTTGATAATCATAGACTTATGTGAGATAGCAGCTGGAGGCTAGGAATGGATGTGATGGTAGTTCTAGTTTGAGAATTACCAGGGATCCATTGTTAGGTGCTCCAGCTTCCACAATATAGCTGAAAGATTGTTGAAAAAGGTGTAAAACCCCATTCAAAAAACAAACATATGATGCCCAAACATATATCTTTAAACTCAGTCTAATGTCCTTGGCCTTGGCTTTAAGTAAAAGATTTCTTCCAATGAACCAAAGGGTTCAAAGAGGCTTGTGTGAGCAGTGTAAAACCATTGTTGTTCTAAGTATGTTTGGAATCTTAATTGTGACCCGTCACACAAAAAGGGACCATCTGGGAACTTAGTAAAATTAATATTTGAAAAAGAGAATGGGTCCAGCATTGGTCAAAGAGGTCGCATTTCAAAAATTCTTTTATTAGAAGGTAGATTGAACATTCTAGATCCAGAAATAAGCCCATTGCGAAAAGTGTCGACCCTAGTCAGTCTGCACAAACTGCGCAGTCTGACTAGAGTCGATACTTTATGCACTACCCAGATGGTCCCTTTTTGCGTTACGGGTCACAATTAATAATTATTAATATTTTGGTAATATTTAAATGTGAAAAGGAATTGATATAAAAATTTTAACTGATTTGAAATTCATATTTACACAGGTATCATCTGCAAGCCTTTAGACATCTGTATGTACTGGCAGCTGAGCCCAGAACTGTATTACCTAGAGATGTAGATACTGGAGTACCTTGTTATGTACCCATGGAAATTATATTTAAGGTAGGATGATACATTAGTTATAGTTTTTACATCTGTATGTACTGGGGGCTGAACCCAGAACTGTATTACCTAGAGATGGAGATACTGGGATACCTTGTTATGTACCCATGGAATTTATATTTAAGGTAGTATAATTTGTTTCTTTTAAAATTTTTGGTAACTGGGGGATTATTATGAGAGCAGAATTTGCAAACAATTTATTTTTGCAATGTACATTTTTACTATATTATATTCTTTTTCCTGAAAATTACAAATAATTCATAATCATGAATTCTATATGGGACTTGAACTTTTTTCTTCAAACATTAATTTGAATATTTACACACTTAAAACTGGAGAAGTAATTATGACGGGTTCATCTCGCAGGTTTGAGTGCCTTATTATTGTATGATTGATATTTTACTGTTGATATTTTGTAGGACACTGAGTATTACCACAATGAATCATACATAACATCAGCCCCCTGTACATTGCCTGACTTAAATTTGTTACAAGAGGTATGTAAATGTTATGCCCCCACAACAAAAAAGAAATATATGTGCATAATTATTGGGAAACTAACATTTAACACATATTCTGTTGCATTTTCCTGCTGTTTACAAAGCTTTTGCAGACTGTATGGACTAAGATCAGCCTGCACAGACATGCAGTCTGATCTCGGCCTACACAGCCTGCTGTCTACTGCATTTTTGTGGGGAAAACCTAAACAAATGTGTGTTAAATATCCTGAAAATCTATAATTTGTGTCAAACTAAATTTAAATTAAGAAAGATAAGGGTTTAGATTACTTTATTTGTAAAAATCATGGATATTATGCCTCAATTTTTTGCTTTCTCTTTCCTGTAAAACAATTTCTATGGTACTTGATTAGTATTCAAAGGATAGGTGAAAGCATAAACCCTTATGGGCAATGAGTAATTTTATAAATGTTCCATGCTTTCATTGACATATTGTTTTACTGATGTCTTTGGATCTGTCTTCCTGTTAAGTATGATTTTACACAAAATTATTTCCTCATTTTAAAAACTAAAATGTTTATTGTTGATATGTCAGTATAATTGTATCTGCTTATCATGGATCAAGTTCAAGATAAAGGCAACATTCCAAATGAATTGAAAGTTTGCATTGACATTTGAACTCTGACTTTGTTCCAGTTTGTATGTTTATTTGAATTGGGTTTAAAGCTGCTTTCAAAAATCTTTCAATTATATTGGGGTCCCTGGAGCACCTAACAATGGATTCCTGGTATTTCTCACACCAGTACTACCATTACATCCTTTCCTAGCCTCCAGCTGCTATCCCATATAGATCTAGGATTATTAACCCATTGATGGGAGATAAATAGTTGGAAAGAATGTGTGCAGCCGTCAGGGATAGAAGACTTTATTCCAGATTTTAGTTGCTCTGTTTAGAAAGTAAATCCAATGTTTAGCTTTGGTGCCATCAGCATTGTTGTCTTTATCATGCAAACTCATTTATGTTTGGCAACATTTCTGGTAAAGAACTGAAATATTTCTCTTGTCCTTACTTTTATTCTCTATCCAGCACCTAACAGCCAATCATTGGCACCATCTTGCTGTATGCATTAATACATGATGACTGCTTTGTTTTGTAGATCAAGGTATTAGGACCCCGATATTGGCCGATTGTATTTCACTGTGATAAAAACTGGGACAGCCTCAGGTACGTTTGCTGTTTATCTTTGTCAGATAACAAATTTTAGCCCTTGTCAAAGTACCAATTCACAAACTCTAGTATATTTTAAAGCATGATTCCAATATTGTGTGCAATTCAGCATAAAATTTCTGTTAGTAGAAACCTGCCCTCCATTCAGGATACTGAAAGTGCTCGATGCGAACGGTTTCCTGTCAGGTAGTCTATCATAATTCACTGTAAGCATTAAAGGTTGCTAGGCAAAAGATAAAAAATGACTTGACTCAAAACTGAACTCCATGATTACCCTGAGAATGCATTGATTGATAGAGTCAAGTAAAATATTTTTTTAGTCCCCTACCGGCGAAAGCCGAAGGGGACTATGGGTTTGCGCTCTGTCCGTCTGTCCCTGTCCATCTGTCCGTCCGTCTGTCAGTCCGCAATTTCAGTTTTCCGGACTTTTTTTCTTAACCCTTGGAGATATTGAGCTGATTTTTTGTGTGAGTCCGCACCAATGAGTTACAGAACAAGTTCTACTTTGGTTCCGGTCCATTGATTTTTGTGGAAGATACGAATGCTGGACTTAGAAATTACAAAGAAATTTCAGTTTTCCGGTCTTATTTTCTGAACCCTTGGAGATATTGAGCTGATTTTTTGTATGTGAGTCTGCATCAATGAGTTATAGATCAAGTTCTACTTTGGTTCCGGTCCATTGATTTTTGTGGAAGATACGGATGCTGGACTTAGAAATTACCAAGAAATTTCAGTTTTCCGGACTTTTTTTCTTAACCCTTGGAGATATTGAGCTGATTTTTGGTATGTGAGTCTGCATCAATGAGTTACAGAACAAGTTTGAGTTTGGTTCCGGTCCATTGATTTTTGTGGAAGATACTGATGCTGGACTTAGAAATTACCAGGAAATTTCAGTTTCCGGACTTTTTTCTTAATCCTTGGAGATATTGAGCTGATTTTTTGGATTGTGAGTCTGCATCAATGAGTTACAGAACAAGTTCGAGTTTCGTTCCGGTCCATTGATTTTTGTGGAAGATACAGATGCTGGACTTTGAAAATTACCAGGAAATTTCAGTTTTCCGCACTTTTTTTCTTAAACATTGGAGATATTTAGCTGATTTTTGGTGTATGAGTCTGCATCAATGAGTTATAGATCAAGTTTGAATTTGGTTCCGGTCCATTGATCTTTGTGGAAGATATGGATGCTGGACTTAGAAAATTACCAGGAAATTTCGGGATTTTTTTTTTAATTCTCAGATATCGAGCTGATACATAAAATCTGATACAACTAATATTTTGGAGAGGTAGTTCTACCTTTGCCACCAAAAAAGATACTGCTCTAGGGATATATTTATAAATCTGGTAGGGGACTTGGTATTGCCATGCAATACTTCCAATTGCTTGTTAGATTCAGTCCTTTGTTAGATGATGCTATATATAAAAAAACACGAAAAACATAAGATTTTCTTTATCATAAAGTTTAAGTTGTCTATCATCTTGCTTGCTATGCTAACCACTATGTGAAGTTGATCACCGGTTTTTTATAGCCCAAAAAAACTATGTAAGGTAGGCATATAGGAGTCTGCTTTTCTGTTGGCCTGTCTGTCCATCAATCTGAAGCTTTTTATGTCCGATCAATTTCTCCGCAACTAATGGACAGATTTCATTCAAACTGTACAGATGGGAACTGTCATATCCATTTGATGGAAAATGGCTTTTGATTATTGACAAGCACTTGTAGTGGGGTATAAGTCAGCTGGGTATAAGTCGCTTTGCGACAGTCTAGTAAGAATTGTCCCAGGCAGGCACTCCATACAGTAAAAGAAAAGTAGGAAAGAGCTCAGTATTGTTTACGGGTGCTTTCATTTCAGGGCAGAGTTGGACTCAAATCTAACCTTCTAATAAACCATCCTTCAGAGTAATCCTGTTGAGCTACTACACAGCATATTCTGATACTATTACTTATATTCTAACTATACAAATATCCATGTGATTACATCCCTTATGATATTTTTTATGATATGCATATTTTTAGAACAATTACATAATGCAGTTATTCTTTGAAACTTGCATTTCTGTTAGAACATCCCCAAAAACAAGGCAAATAGAGGTTAAAAGATAAATATAATACATACACGAACGTACTTAGTGTTTTGTAAAAAAAAATATATAACTGTGCAGAGCCTCGACAATTAACAATTCAACCAACCTAGTTACATATTTTTTTCATACAAAACACTAAGTACGTATTATATGTACATTCTGGAAAAGGGAAGATTGATGCAAATTTTGATTGGAGACAAAATGAGCATATTTCATTAGTGTAACAGTATAAAAAGTGTCCTGCATATGTTGACTTTATTTGAATATCTAATTCATTAAATCATGTACAGCTTCAAAAATCCAGTACAACTGAACTCTTTCTCTGTTTCAGATTGTTATTAAAGCATAATGGTACCCTGTTTGTTAAACAGAGGGCTGGTTACCTGTCTTATGAGGAAGATCCTAAGGTAATATATAGCTGAACCTTCCTGCTGATATTCCTTCTTCTGCAAAATGTATAAAAATTATCAGCCTGCACACATGTGTGGTCTGATCTTAGTCTATACCAACTTATGTAAAGAAAAAGTTTAAATAATGTGCATGTGTGTGTGTGTGTGCATGTGTATTAATATTTGAGCCTGTGCGTGACATTTTCAACAATTTCAACTGTGCCCCTAGCAAAGACTGGCCAGCCTGTGCATCTGCACAGTCTGGTCAGAGTCTTTACAACTTGATTTGTAGATAGATAAGGTACAAAAGTGTCTTTAGAAAGTCAGGAAAAATTCTTAATGTACTACATAGCAGTCCAGGTTGACAAATGTTTGCCCTTCATGCACATGTAATATTGTTGGAAATGTCACGTACAGGCTTTGAAATGAATACTGACACATAATTAGTGAATCTAGTGCTTTTAGCAACTTGGTTTGAATTCAATTTTGCCTATGTATTTTTTTCAGCATGACAAGAGTAAGGTTATTTTTAGACAATTTAGTCATTAATTGAAAAAAATCCTAAAGTTTTCCAATTAATTTTATTCCACGTAACAGTTTTGAACACAATGTCATATACGTATCTGAGCCTGTGAGTGACATTTCCAAAAATCTTCAACTGTACACTAAGCAAAGACTCTGGCCAGCCTGTGCATCTGCACAGTCTGACCAGGGTCTTCACTTCGAGCTTTGTAGAAAGATAAGGTCCAATAGAATTTTGAAAGTCAGGCAAATATCTAATTAAACTAGGAGGCAGTAAAGGTTGATTAATGATGGCCCTTCAGGCACATGTCAATTTGTTGAAAATGTCATGCACAGGCTCATTTATAACATGATCTATCGGTATATAAATGTATTTTTACCATTTCAAACTGTTTCATAGTTTAATGCACTTTTTAATTATTTGACTGGGCAACAATATGAACTTTTTCATCAATGCATGTTAAGCACCCAACTGTTGTCCACTTGTCACAACGTGCCATGTGACTGTGAAACACTTTAAGCCTTTTCAAGATATCTTTGATGGGAAGTCAAAAACTTGTAACTACAGCTTGAATAAGCTATAGTTCAGAGATTTTGATCACCCATGGACAATATAATGCTATGTTTGGCTTGATCACCATAAGCATCTCAAGGTCAAGGCCATCTGTGAAGGCCAAAGTTTTGAAGAATTTGCCGTTCCTGGGTCATGAACCAATGTGTTTCCAATTCAGTTTTATATTTCTTTTGTTTTTCAAATTTTATACAGGGTTACAGAAGTATGTTAGACAAGTCCCTGGCTATAGATCATGCATCACAGACTTGCATTAAAGTAAGTTTTTAGATCCTTTCGACTAAGTCCAGCAGAGCTTATGTTGTAGCCCTGGAGTCCATTGTTAGTGGGTCCATCTGTTAATCTTTTCTTTAACACTTCCCTGTTTTACAAAATTTTGGACCTGTACAAATTCAAAGGTTTTGCAGACGAAAATTAAAAGTGGATTTGAATTAAAATAACCATTCTATAGTGTAGAAAATAGTGTGGAAAAAGAAGAAATTGCTTGTCAAAAGCAATTTCTTCTTTTTTCACAATGTTTTCTCAATCATAAAATCACAGGCACATAAAAAGCAGGGATTAAACAGCAAAGGGTTAAACATCTTCTTCTTCAAAACAACATTGCAGAATTCAACCAAACTTCACAGGAATGATCCTATGGGCATGCTTTTTCAGATGTATAAGTTAAATTTTGAAAGACTAATTAAATTGGTGCTATGGGTTGTTGCGTCACCGAAAAATGATCCCATATGTTGAATTGCAAAAAATCATATTCTCTAAACCAACTGGTAAGAATTGAACCTAAAATAATAATGATGCTTAGGAGATCCTCTTTCTGATTTCTTCAATGAACTCTGATTGGACTTGTAACATTGATGCTGTAGGCTGTCGCATCACCGAAAAATGGTCCCGTATGATGAAATAAAAAAATCTTCTTCTTTGTAACTTCTGGTTAGAAATTGATCAAACTTCGTATAAATGATGCTTAGGACATGCTCTTTCAGATTTCTTTGTTAATTTCTGATTGGCTTGATAAAACTCTATGGCTCTACGGACTGTCATCTCAAGGAAATATAAAAAAAATCTCTAAAACTAAGATGTAGAATTAACCCTTTGCTGTTTAATCCCTGCTTTTTACGTACCTGTGATTTTATGATTGAGAAAACATTGTGAAAAAAGAAGAAATTGCTTCTGACAAGCAATTTCTTCTTTTTCCACACTATTTTCTACTCTACTGAATGGTTATTTTTCAAATTAAATCCACTTTAAGTTTTTGTCTGCAAAACCTTTGAATTTGGATAGGTCCAAAATTTTGTAAAACAGGAAAGGATTAAAGAAAACTTCATATGAAAGATGCTGAGGACATGCTCTTTTGGATTTCTTTGTTAAACTTTTATTGAATGATAAGAATACCATCTTCTCTAAAAACTATTGGGCAGAATTCAACCATACTTAACAGAAATGATGCTCAGGGCATGCTCTTTCAGATTTGTTCGTTTAAATATGACCATACCCTCTAAAATCCTAAAAGGTAGTCATATTCATTTGAACAACCCTTGAAAATTATTCTAAATTATTGCTCCTTTTAAACTTTGATAAGTATAATGCATATTTTTATCTCTTACAGCCAGATGTAATGAAAGCTTTAACATCAGATCCTATCCTTCTGAAGTCTACAAAATATTTCTTTGGTAATGGGAATAATGAGGTGAGAATTCTGTATAATATAATATAGGCGTAACCAGGATATTGAAATTTTTACACACTCAGAAGGCGACCACCAAAGAATATATATAGCAGAAAGGCAATATATGGGCTGTGACTTGTGATTTGAGTGTTGGTGAATAATCAGATTATTGTAACTACAGCTTGATTGAGCTGAAGTTACTATGTTTTGATAATGAATAAACAATATTTTTCAAAAAAGGATTTATTTGTATTACCCACTGCCATAATGGAAGTTACTCCCTTGTATAATGTTATATCATGTCCGTCTTTCTAGAGCAAACCCTGTTTAAGACAAACACTATTTTTTGGCAACAATAAATCATAGAAACTTGAATCTGGGTATGGTCCATCAGCAAGAGGTCTTTGAGATTTCAGGATCTTCAGATATATACTTCTTGTTTTAAGACTTCTTTAATTTTGGATGTAACCTAGTGATGGGAAATTTTTGTTGCTCTTTTCTCTGCAACTATGATTCACAGCAATTTGAAACCTGCCCTGTGTTCAGGATGGCAAAATGCTGCAAATAGTTTGCCAATTATACCCGGCTTTGCACACAAGTGCAGGAGCAAAGCGGGGTATAATTGGAAAACTGTTTTCCCCTTTTTGTCATCCTGAACGCAGGGCTTGTATGATGAAGCAGATAGAGGTCTAATGAATTGTTTCAAAGAAATTCAGGTATGTTGGATATACTTCCTGTTTCACAACATAATATATAGAATATGGAAAATTTTTGTTTCACTTTTCTCAGAAACTATGACACGACCTCAATATTCACATTCTAAAGTGTAGCAACTAGAGGGCCAATATTGTGGTTATCCAATTATGGTTTATGGGGGTACCTACTTTCTTTTTCACAATTTAGTTTATTTTGGACATAACATGATAATATGCAAAACTTTTATTACATGCTTCTCAGCTACAATGAATCTTAGAAACTTGGTTTATCAGCTAGTTTTCTTAGGATTTAACAAAATGATATTATAGAACAACCCAGAAAATTTTAATGTTGATTACTTCATGTAATTCAACACTTGGAGGTATATTATCTTCATTTTAGTGCCTTTTTACCTACTGCTTTGTCAATATTACACAATTCTCTGCAAAGACCAAAACAACTAATTGAATTCTGATAAATAGAAAAATTAAACTGGAAAATATTTTATATTGAATTACAAAACCTTGATATCTAATTGTTAGCTGGAAAAAAAAAGTTGTTACAAATTCTTAATTCAACCTTTATGAGTTACAGAGAAGAACCTTATTGTGTTATTCATTTACTGATCAAATAATTTGTTTCATTAATGATTTGTCTGTTCATTTAGATACTATGTTGTATTTCAGGATAATGATTTTCTACAAGTTTTATCCAGCATTCTATTTGAGTGTGTTACGTTGGAAAAACCAGAGTCCATTTCTGCACATATTATAATAGATCAGGTAAATATATCCAATTTTCACAAATTTTCCTGCATATATTTTTCCAATTTGCCAACATTTGCTGCTTTTGTGGGAGTAATTGATTGTTGATAGAAAGAAAGTATATATAATCTGTGGACTAGATTTTTATTGCAAATATTCTTGATTACTTTTTAGCTCACCTGAGCACATCATGCTCAAGGTGAGCTTTTGTGATCATTAGATGTCCGACTGCTTCGTCCATCGTCAGTTGTCAACAATTTAAGTGTATACACTCTAGAGGCCACAAATATGGACCAATTGTCATGAAACTAGGTCAGAAAGTTCTCTAGCTCACAAGGATGAACCCTAGTGAAAATGGGAAGGATCCTTGCCATATCATGGGGAAAGGGGCCTAAAAGACAATTTTCTTGTTTACACTCTTGAATACTCTCCAGGTCACAGGGATGAACCCTATTGAATAGGAAGGATCCATGCGATATCACAGGAAAAGGGGCCTAAAAGACAATTTTCTTGTTTACACTCTAGAGGCCACGAATATGGTCCAATTGTCATGAAACTAGGTCAGAATATTCTCCAGGTCGCATGGATGAACCCTATTGAAAATGGGAAGGATCGATGCCATATCATGGGAAAAGGGGCCTAAAAGACAATTTTCTTGTTTACTCTTTAGAGGCCACAATAATGGTCCAATGGTCATGAAACTAGTTCAGAATGTTCACCAGGTTACAAGGATGAATCCTATTGGAAATGGGAAGTATCCATGCCTTATCATTGGAAAAGGGGCCTTAAAGATAATTTTCTTGTTAACTCTATAGAGGCCACTAATATGGTCCAATCATCATGAATTTTGGTCAGAATGTTTGTTAAAGCACAAGGATGAACCCTATCTAAAATGGGAATGATCCATGTCCTATCAAGGGAAAAGGGGTCTTAATTACAATTTTCTTGTTTACACTCTAGAGGCCACAAATAAGGTCCAATCTTCATGAAGCTCGGTCAGAATATTGGTCAGGTCACAAGAATGAACCCTTTTGAAGATGGGAAGGATCCATGCCATATCATGGGAAAAGGGGCCTCAATCACAATTTTCTTGTTAACACTTTAACAAATCATAAATTATGACTTTTACTGGAAAATTTGATAATTATCAATCATGACAAGGAAACGAAGGTGAGCGATTAAAAGGACCATCATGGTCCTCTTGTAATACTAGTTTTAACCTTTTTTTTTTATTTTCCCCAAAGGCGTTTGTTACAACTAAGCTTTTTTGAAAATTTTGTTGTGCTATTTTTGGATGACTCTTTTAATAAATGTGTGTATTTTATAACTATATAATTCAATATCTCATTTTATTTCAGGTGATCAGAAGATCAGATTGTCAGATATCCTCACTAGGGATCAGCCAGATCAAACTCATTGATGCCTTCTATAATTTAGAACATAGTGAGACTCTAGCTGGAGATGATGATAGTCACATGACAGAGAAAACATCCAATCAGGGACGGCCATTGTTGAAACCTGAGTTTATTACCTCCATCAAAAATAGACTGAAGAGTTCTTTTGATGAATGGCTGAGTGGTCAGTACCTTCCAAGAATACAAGAATAGAACTCTTGATTTTAGATTAGAATTTTTATCTTTCAATCATTTTGATTCTCTTACTGTATAACATTTGTAAAATTCATCCATCACCAGGATGATTTAGTACAATTGAAAAACAATAGGTGGTCAATAGTTGGTTTGTGAGGTCTTGCTGACTTTCCTCTGACATTTGTATCATCTCAAAATAGATCATTAAATTTTTGATGGGTCGGTGCAAAACTGTTGTAATTGCCTATAAATATTTAGGCACTTTCAATAGTACTTCACTGACCCATGTTTTTTTTTCCCACCACACTTTGAAGACTATGATTGACTTGGATAAGATGTTTTTATTATTTTTGTGTGAGAAACAATAAAAACTCATAGATACCAGCTGCTTTTGTTTGTTGGTTTATTTCGGTTTATTTATCGTGGCTATCTCAGCATATGCCCACATGAACATTGGATAATTAGAGTGTGCCACCCCGAGATACGAACATATGCAATAAACCTTCAATTGTTTTGAAGTCTTATGCTCTACCAACTGAGCTTATCGGGCTGACCAGCTGCTGTAATACAACCAAAAGAATATTGAATGCGGTGTTTAGCTTAGAAAGAATCACTTAAAAAGATATTTTTGAGAAAAAACAATTGAAGATTCCTTATGATTTGAGTTGTACAAAAAATTATTGTTTCTCAATGAATTTTATATTTTCACAGGAAGCAGTACAGTGATTTTGAAATATCTAAAGGGAGAATCAATAAAGGGAAGTAATTCTAAAAGATTGTCAGCTCTTTTGTCATGGCATGACATTCCCCACACCAGTGATCTGAAGGAAATAAATATTCAGGGTAAATTTGTTATTTTCTCTTGTCAGAATGAGCTTTTAAAACTCCTAGTTTAGCAGAGGGCATAGACACATGTGCAGTCTGAAACCAAAAATTTCACTGGCTCAAATGTAACCATAATTACTAAGTACAATGCAGGTAGCATAGGCTGAGATCAGACTGCACATCTGTGGAGACTGGTCTTAGTCTGTACTGTCTCCTAAAGATTTTTGCATGTCTCGAACATTATGAGAATGGTTGAGATTTCATCAGATTTCATAGTGCAGAAGTCCTCCACTTTTGAAGTTTGATATTGAATGACGAATTTATTAAAAAATAGCTTTCAATGGCTCGGTCCCCTCCCACCAGTGAATTGATTTCAATTCACAACATTCAATTTTTATGCCCCCGTATCGAGAGATCGGGGGCATATTGTTTTACTCGTGTCCGTCTGTCTGTCTGTCTGTCTGTCCGTCTGTCTGTCAGTCCGTCCGTCTGTCCGTCCGTCTGTCCGAAAACTTAACCTTGCCAATATCTTCAAGCCTATTCAAGATACAAAGCTAATATTTGGCATGATGATAGATCTCAATGATCCGCATCCGCTGGTACCAAAGTCAAGGTCATGTGACAAGGTCAAGGTCATCTGTCAAGGTCAAACTTTGAAAAAAAAATGCCGTTCCGGGGGCATTCGTGTTTCACAAACACATCTTGTTTAAGGTGACTGTGCTGTTAGAAGCTAGAATTTCAATTTTTTAGCATGGCTGTTTTCTTAAAAAATCTGAAGTATTATGATCACTTTTGTGCCTTTGTGTTGGTGTGACAAACTTTAATTTATTATTCATCATAGATCTGTTGTTATTGAAGATATCTTCTTGAAACTTGGCATGTATATTCACTATCACAAGAGCTATCCAGGCTCTGGATAATTCTGGATGCGTTTAATCAAAAGTTATGCCCCTTTTTGAAAATTATCAACAAAAACATTTTTGTAATCGAATCTGTCTCAAATTCAGTCATCTGGTAATTTTTGTCATGTCTTAAGTACAGCTTGAATACGGCTTTCTTTGGTAAGTTTTGAGGATGTTTTTCTTCACCAGGTACCCCATCCCTGCCCAGGTTAAAGAAAACCTTGCCACATCTCCACACCAGGGTTCTTATGATGTTACTGAAGGCATGGAGGTCCGACCATTAAATATTACAGATGGTATTTACCCCACCTACACACCAGTGTACCTGATCTCGACACCAGCATTCTTATGGTGATATTTATCATTTCTCAAGGCCAGTGTACCACATTACCACACCAGTGTACTTATCTTGTAACTGAAAGCATGGAGGTCTGACCTTTACAGGGCTCGTGCTAGTGTTTGACATTGAGAGTCATTGACTTCTTAACCATGATATTCCAAGGGTCAAAGCTGATTTCTAAAGGGGTCAAAAAAAAGAAAAAGCACACTGTAAATAGATTTCACACTGGTTTAAGTATTAATTGTCCTGTTCATGAAAAGATATGAAGTTAACAATTAATTTGTAGGATTCAAAATAGTGCATACGATATTTAAATGAAAATTCAAGTGATAAAAGCAAGTTTGACCCTTAGAAATTTCTCCCATGGGGGTAAAAATGACCCCCATGGGAGAAATTTCTAAGGGTCTTAATAGGATGTTTTCTGATTTTTGAGGGTCAAAACCTTGCCATTAAATATTGCAGATGATATTTACCCCCATCTCTTCACCAGTATTCTTGTGATGTTACATCAATGGTTCAGGGTTACACACTTGTATCTGTCAATAAATATATTTGCAGTTACAACTCTTTTACATTGAACCATTTAAATCAACTATGTCTATTTAAACCTTTCTCATGACAAATATCTTTTAGACTCTCCCAAACTGAAATGGTTATCAGAGAGTTTTGAAAATATTGTCTGCTATTATTAGACCAAACAAAAATGCTATTAGGACATTGGTCAACTTTGTTATCAAAGGATTGAAGCATCATGTCAAAATAAATTATTTGAATAAATTTTCTTTCAACTTGCACTCCTTATATTTTTGTAATGAGCTCCATGTGAATTCAAACTAGCCCCCCCCCCCTCCCCCCCATCTACAAAGTAGATGGTCACTTACAGTTCATCTAGCTCGAGCGACCACATTTATTAAGGGACCATTTTTATTAAGCAACCATTTACTAAATCCCCTTCTTTTAGTATTGAAAATAAATCTCAGGTTGTTAGAACTCGCCAGAATCGTCTCAACGAGACAATTCTTTTGAGTTTTAACAACATAGTATTATTGAGCAATAAAATGCATATTTAATCAAAAAGTGTGTTTTTTTAGTGTGTTTTTTTTTGTAAACAAAAAGTATGTTAAGCGGCCATTTTCTTGAACGACTGATTTTTGGTGGTCCCGTAAGTAGTTGCTTAAAACAAGTTTAACTGTATTTGTTTCACCATGTTGGTCTGTAGAGCTTTTTAATTCTGCACTTTAGCTAAGGGTTCGATCCCCAACGGCGGCACTCATTATTTCCGACTATTTGTCTCTCACCAATGGGTTGATAATCGTAGACCTATGTGAGGTAGCAGCTGAAGGCTAGAAAAGGATATGGTGGTTGTACTGGTAAAAGAAATACCAGGAAACCATTGCTAGGTGCTCAAGCCGCTGCGATATAATTAAAAAATTTTTGAAAACGGCGTTAAATTCCATTCAATTAGTCAATCAATGTGACCCAAGGAAGTTCAGCCGTATTATATTATTATTGTATTTGAGTCAAAAAGATCAAGGTCACAACATTGAGTTTCTAAACACTATTTTTCAGATTCTAACTCCAGAAAGAAGTGACCTAGAATCATGAATCTTAATATAACTGTTGCCCATGACCCAAAGAATGCCCTATTGTTTCTTGGGTCACAAAGATCAAGATCATAATTGTACTTTGAAGGTCACCATCAAACTTTGTCAGAAAACAGAAGATATGACCTAGAATCATGGACCTTTATCCAAGCTCTAACAGGTCAATTTAATCCATCTGGTTTCAACATAGTTCACCAGCTTAGCCTGCCCTTAATGTGTATGTGTGTCCCATACACGATAAGTCAAGATGATGAATTCTATATCTGATAGGAACTTATGCTGGGACAAAGAGCTGGTGTGGGATTATTAGTCCTATTTGCAATGGATGGAATTCTGTCCCCTTGACCTTCAACATGGCCTACCAAATCAGATTCACATCATTTCGATAGCTTAGTGTGAAATAGTTGAAACTGCCTTTATGTTTATAGGCAGTTTCACCTGTTCCTAACTGAGCCATGAATTTGAGCCTATATGTAACATTACCAACAACTTCATATTTGCTTAACTTACAGACAGTGTGGATGCACAGGCTGTTTGAGTCTTAAAATTGTGCAAATCAACGGCTTAGCGCAAAACAGTTGTAATAGGCAGTTACAACTGTTTTGCGCTAAGCCGTTGAGCTCATGGGCTCCTTTTTCTCCAGAATATATACATGTATAGCTGTGGACTGGAAACAAAAAGTGAAGTTAGTTGTCGACGTTACTCTGTTTTATTGCTCATCGATGAAAATGTTTTAACAAGATTATACAGAAAATCATGTAGGTCAAATGTTATCCCTGGTCATACTGAGCCTGGAATACTCCTGCTTTGAGGTATAGGCAGGAGGTATAGACACAGATCAGTCTGCACATATGTGCAGTCTGATCCTTGGTCTACACCACCAGTCCTGATTTACCTTTTGAAACTAAAAAAGTTGCAACACTACATTTTGACAAGAGGACCATGATGGTCCTAGATCGCTCACCTGAGTCTCTTTGATCCCTGGGATATCACATTCATTGAATAGGCAGATGTCAACATGTAATTTCTACATAAGATCAATACCATGGAATGTTTTCAGCCAAGAGCAAGAAAAATATGCCTTTCTGCTCTTTGATTCTATATAAAAATGGATGCACCTGGATGGAGCCCAAATGTGACCCCTGAGGGTCTTGATATGAAAAAACTTGGTAGGGTCAACTATATGAAACTACATACTAAATATGAAAGCTGTCTGCCTTCTGGTTTCAGAGAAGATTTTTGAAGTTTTCCTATTTTCACCCATCGTGCTCAGGTAAGCTTAACAGGATGTGCCCTGTTGGAGCCAAAATATGACCCAAGGGTCTTGATATGAACAAAATTGGTAGAGATCCACTAGATGATGCTACATACCAAATATGAAAGCTTTCTGCCATCTGGTTTCAGAGAAGATTTTTTAAAGATTTTTGCTCTTTGATTCAATGTAAAAAGGGTTGCACCCAGGTGGAGCCCAAATATGACCCCAGGGTGTTGATATGAACAAACTTGGTAGAGGTCCACTAGATGCTACATACCAAATATGAAAGCTGGCTACCCTCTGGTTTCAGAGAAGATTTTTGAACAACTTCCTATTTTCACTGTTTTTGTTTAGGGTAAAGGAAAAGTTAAGGGTGGATTTAATTTATTTGAAAAACTTTGTGGTAGAGCTCGACCCAAGGAACATCCCTGCCAAGTTTCATCAAGATTGGCCGGCAGGTTTAGGAGGCGAAGATGTTAAAAGAAATTGTGGACGACAGACATTGCACGATCACAATAGCTCTCCTTGAGCACTTCCTGTTCAGGTGAGCTAACAAGAGCAATGCTGGGCGAGGCATTATACGCCCGAAGCTCAGAAATAAATGGGTGATGTATAGAACTTTTTATTTATCCCTAGGATGTATTTTCCAGGAAACACTATTGTATATTGTATTTATTATGATGGTAGTGTTTGTTTTGTTTTGTTTTGCTTTTGGGAAAATTTGTTCTTAGGCAATTAAAGAACTGTGGATTACTTATGGATATCATCACTATTTTTCAAGTAATTATATACTGAACAACAAAAATAACGCATCGCTTCATTTTTAAGATATAACTTTTTTCATAATATTAAGTTTAAAAGAATGGTTATATCAAAATAAACGTTGACCAATTATTGATTTGTAACAAAAAGGTCGACAACGTATACATAAGCATTGAAGAGTTACACACTCATAAAGGCAACAACCCCAAAAATGAAAAATTTTGAAATAAGAGGAGATTTCGGTTGCTCAGTAAAAGTCACTAGTGCGTGAATCCATGTGCAAAATTGCACTCAAAGAATGTCTGACAGGTGGTATCTGAATTTTATCAAGACTGTCACACCAAATTTGGCTATCCATTAGTTGTGCGTGCGGACTCAAAACCTTGGGTTTTAGTGCTCGTTTTTGACTCTCATTGCGCATATTTGATGTGCTGGATCTTGAGATAAGTCCAGCCGGTGAAAATTAGACATTGGTATCACTTAAAAAAAATTGCATGAGCTGAATGGACCACAAAATTGCCTTGCTCATGGGGTGTAACATATGGCTATAGCTACTGAAGGATTAGATACTCGGCTCAGATTCATAATTTTTGTGTTTCATTGTCATCAATAGTCCACTAAAACCTAAAAAAAACTGTGACATAGAGAGTAATAATTTCCGGTCATATCACATTATAATGCAGCCTCCTCATCGTGTCAGCACCCAAAGTATGGCACTGAGAGCTGTTAAAATCGATGTGTTAACCTTACAATAGGCCAGTGATGTCCCTCGAGGCAGTTGCAAGTGTCCTTGATTTAATGAATCAGGGCAATATGACTCTGCGCGATGGCGTTCCAAAATTCAATTTTTCGCTACCGCCAAACTCAAAGACTTTGCTTGATCTGATAAATGTATACACTGTTTTTCATTACCACATTAATTTGCTGTAATATTCGACCAACTTTAATGACGTTAGATGCCTTCGATCTGTTGCACGAGCAGAAAACATTATTATCACATTCAAGTGTATTTACTCAACTGAGTATAAGTTTAGGAATAAATTTCATAACAATTGTGTACATAGTGGCCGGCCAAACTAAAACAATGTCATATCAGTCAATTGATCGATTTCAGGGTTAAATTATTTGTCATTGTAAAGTGACGCGCTATTTTTGGTGTTCAGTATATGTACCCGAGTACTACTAAAATATTCACAAATTCAATCAGATTGAGAAAAAGTAATCAAACACCCTAGCTATGAGTTCTACATACATGTGAAGTTTCAACATCGTAATCCTTGTATTTTGAAAGTTATGGACGAGACACAAATTTGCTAACTGAATCAAACAAAGGGCAAACACTCAAAAATTATAAATGGTAGAGTTAGGATTTTTGCGCTCTGCACATCCTAGCTATGAGATCTATACACCTGTGAAGTTTCAAGACCATAGGCCTTATAGTTTCAAAGTTATGGACCAGACACGAATTTGCTAACTGAATCAAACAAAGGGCAATAACTCAGAAATTACAAATGGTAGTTAGGGTTCTTGCGCTTTGCATATCCTAGCTATGAGATCTATACACCTGTGTAGTTTCAAGACTATACCCTTATAGTTTCAAAAATATAGACCGAACACAAATTTGCTAATTGAATCAAACAAAGGGCAATAACTCAAAAATTACAAATGGTAGTTAGGGTTCTTGGGCTATGCATACCCTAGCTATGAGATCTATACACCTGTGAAGTTTCAAGACTATAGGCTTAATATACTGGCCAAAAGTCCTAACCGCCCACTTTAAAAATGACGATAACTTTTTTAAAAGTTCTAACATTTTAATGAAATTTGAGGTGTGAATTTTTAAGCATAATGTACATGGATTTCCATTATGATTTACCAATAATTATCAAATTTGGATGTATAACAAAGGAAAAGCTCAAAAAGCTCTAAATCTTAATAGAGCTCGGGATATTACACTTTCAACAAATCAAAGTACGCAAATCGTTAGCTGCAACCCAGACCAAGGAAAAAAATGGAAAACATTGCCAATTTTGTGTGAACTTTGACTACAAGAGAAACGGAAAGAATAGGAGGCATGGTAAAATGGTGTTTAAATTAAACCGGCAAACCATTTTATCTAGCAATTATGCTCAAATATGGTCTGGTGTGAAAAAACGATGTGTCAAACTGATTTTTTTCACATATCCTAAATTTTGTAGCTTAACAGGAATTATCAGTCTATATTTTATGCATTTTTGAAGAAAAGCGTGTTTTAGATGTTGTTTCTAGGAACCTTTTTATGCCCCCGATAGGGAGGCATCATAAATTTGACTTGTCCGTCTGTCCGTCTGTCCGTCCGTCTGTCCGTCCGTCCGTCATTCCGTCCAAAAACTTTAACATTGGCCATAACTTCTAAATCAAAGCGGTGTCGGGGGCATTGTCATCTTACAGTGACAGCTCTTGTTCTGCATACATTAGCTCTATCACTTTCTTCTAGGGTCATATGTTTCGCACAATTGTCGAACATTTTCAGTTTTTTTCCTAGTCTATGTTGCAGCTAACGGCCAATGAGACAACAATCGCTACATTGACATGAATTTGAGCTCTGTGTAAATTTAGAGCTTTTTGAGCTTTTCTCATGTTGCGCTTGAAATTCAATGAAATAACGGTAACTTTTCGCCAAAATCATCTGGAAAGTTGTTTAAAAATTCACATAGCAAATTTCAGGAAAATCCAAAAACCACAGAAAACAAGAGCTGTCACTGTAAGATGACAATGCCCCCGACACCGCTTTGATAGTAATAAGGAAGTTATGGCCAATGTTAAAGTTTTTGGACGGAATGACGGACGGACGGACGGACAGACGGACGGACAGACGGACGGACGGACGGACAAGTCAAATTTATTATGCCTCCCTATCGGGGGCATAAAAATATCTTTGTTTTTAAAGTGGCCGGTTAGAAGTTTTGACTAGTATAGTTTCAAAGTTATGGACCGAACACAAATTTGCTAATTGAATCAAAGGGCAATAACTCAAAATTTACAAATGGTAGAGTTGTGGTTCTTGCACTCTGCACACCCTAGCTACAAAATCTATACACCTATGAAGTTTCCAGACCATAGGCTTTATAGTTTGAAAGTTATGGACCTGACACGAATTTGCTAACGGACAGACAGACAGACGATGCAGACGATAACATAATACGACCCTTCGGGCATATGAAAAGGTGGAATGTTGCTCCTGTTCACAAGATGAGGAATAACCTCTGAAAGTATCAACCAAATCAATCCTTAAATGACATGGCATTTTTTATTAAATCAGGACATAAGCACATGGCCCCTTTTTCAATGCTGCTGCTGAAATTTACCAAACTATGGCAAGGTATAGCGATAAGAAAATACATTGTTAAAGTTTCATGAAAATTGGTTCATAAATGGAGAAGTTGCATATACAAGAATTTTAACAAGAAGGCTCCTTTTTCCATGATGTGGCTAAAATTCCCCAAGCCTTAACAATATGCGCAGGGCCAGGTGACTAGGAACATTTTGTAAAAGTTCCATCCAAAACAGTCCATAAATGGAGGAGTTTCATTCACAAGAATTATTACAAGAAAGACCCTTTTTCCATTAGGTGGTTGATATTCACTTAACCCCAACAATATGAAAAGTTTCATGTGACTAGGAACATTTTGTGAAGGTTTTAGCCAAATCTGTCAATAAATTGAGGAAGAGTTGCGTTCATAATAATTTGTACAAGGAGGCACTTTTTTCCATGATGCAGCTGATATTCGCTAAACCATAACGACATGCCCAGGGTCAGGTGACTACGAACATTTTGTGAAAGTTGTAGAAAAATCGGTCCATAAATTAAGGAGCTGTGTTCACAAGATTTTAATGAACATGCATACAGAGAATATGATACCAATAAACATTCACCTTTGGTGGCATTTAAAAGTACATTTATTACAAGTTAATGTGTAAGTTCACAGCCAAGTACTAAAAAGTATTAAAAATATATGATCAACTTGCAAAGGGATTTTTATTTCGTAGAATTTGTGAGACCCTGGCTGAGATGTGGAACACATGATAAACTTAGCTTACCTGATAAAAAGAGGTATATAAAAATAAATATACAGAAAACATTATATCATTAATACTTCTTTATTATTTTATTTGTAAACATAAAATTTAGCCATACATGCATCATATAAATAGTGATAAATTAACAAAAACAAACAATCAGTCAATACAGTTATAATGCACAATTATTTTTTTGTCAGTTTACATGCACAAGTTTTAGTCCATAGTCAAAGGTCAATTTTGTCTATACCTAAAGACAAAATTAACAGTTTTTACTTAATTAAACATGTCAGTTTATAAAATAGAGAGGTAAACCATGAAAAGGAACTATGGAGACTTTTTGTAAAACCAACATTTGGAAAAGAAATCTGATCCAGCATAGGTTGAAAGACTTTCCATCATCCAGTTTTGCATTATGGTAATACAGATATTTCGATTGATTGATTGAATGGAGTTTTACGCCGCTTTCAACATTATTTCAGTTATATCCCGGCGGCTGGAGCACCTAACAATGATTTCCTGGTATTTCTCTCACCAGTACAACCACCAAATCATTTCCTAGCCTCCAGCTACTATCTCACATAGGTCTACGATTATCAACCCATTGAAGAGAGACAAATAGTCGGAAAGAATGATAAGCGCCATCGAGATATTTTTCAAGGGTTCATTGCAATACTGGTGTAAGTGCCTATACGCTTATAGGCACTTACAATAGTATTGCTCTGATCCCTCATTCTACAATCATTTTCCTAGCTCAACCCTGTTTTCGATTATGCACCATTATCTTTCAACAAGCTAAAACTAAGATCTAAGTTCAAGACTAGCACTTTTCTCTAGCAAGCTTTCTTGGCAGTAATAATTAACAGCCGTGTCTGATTATCACCTCTTGCTATAACAAAAGACAGAGTCAATTCAACAATGAAGAGAGTATTATTTGATTTCATGAAGGTATGAAACTGAAAACCTAATAACACTGTATGAATTTGTGAAGCAGGTTCATACAAAAGTTTGATAAGTTTTTAGTTTCATACTTTCGTGATACCAACAAATACTTTCTTCATCAATTAATCGACTTTGTCTTTGCTTGGCTACAGAACAAAGAAAATTTCTAATTACATTGTATGGTACCAAAGATGTTACATTTTCTCGCACAAAAAATATGCTGGTGTTGTTGTTGTATGACCAGTATTGTTGGTACTCACTTAAATTGTCTTGGAGACATTCTAAGTGAGTTTACACAACAAACAGTTTGGTTAGGTTGACAAAAAAAATCAAGATGCTTTATCCATATTTTCTGATTATATCACGAAAAATCTGTTGTTAAGGTAGTAGACACGTAATAGTTCCGCAACTTTTTGGAACTCAAGATCTGTAACAATGTTAACCAGCCCTGCGTTCAGGATGAAAACGTTAGCGAAGCGCTTTTGAAATGATTCCTCGCTTTGCATGTATGTGCACGTGCAAAGGGAGGTATCATCTCAAAGTGCTCGAGAAACGCTTTTACATCCCGAACGTAGGGCTGGGTTTCCTAATGAAAACCATTAGGAAACCTTTGCTAACACTGTTAAAGTTCATTACCCCCTGGAAACTTTGTGGAACTATTACGGGTCCACTACCTTAAAGCAGATTAAGGGCGTCAGCATAAAACTATTGTGAGTGCCTTTTTCCATATAGTCACTTACAATAGTTTTGCACTGACCACTTGACATGATAAGGATATTTTTTATAGCAGTGCATTCAATTCACAAAATGATAACATCTTTAACACTTTCCCGTTTTACAAAATTTTGGACCTGTCCAAATTCTAAGGTTTTGCAGACGAAAATTTAAAGTTGATTAAATTTGAAAAATAACCATTCTGTAGGGTAGAAGATAGTGTGGAAAAAGAAGAAATTGCTTGCCAGAAGCAATTTCTTTTTTCACAATATTTTCTCAATCATAAAATCACAGGCACATGAAAAGAAAGGATTAAACAGCAAAGGGTTAAGCAGGGTCCATAGTCTGAAAATTCAAACTACAAATGTTTTGTAGACTAGCATTGAAATCTACGTAAATTGAATTCTCCAACAAATCGCTAACAATGGCAAAAAGAACATAGATATACAGTCAAAACATACAAAACAGAGAGACATTATTTATGTAAATAAAACAATTTTGTAATAAATAATGTGGATGTACAAATTTGTGACAAAATAAATATGGACGGAACTCAAGAATAATACTTACACAGAAGAGTGAGACAGGTTAAATATATAGTCAATTAGAGAAATAAAGTACTAAATATGAATTATAATATGACCTAAATTGTGGAAGTGAAATAACACCATTGAATACTTTTCGTATAACACCTGGTTATTACACTGTTGAATATTTTTGATATAATACTTGTGTTTTTTCACTAGTATAATGACCAGCATGGAAATTTTTTTTTTACGTGAGGTCATTTCACATGTTTGGCAGAAAAAATTGATAAAATGTCTATTTTTGTTATTACAACTGTGTTATAACACTAGTTTATAACACTAGTATAATGACTTTGCAATTTCTTTTTTACCATGAAGTCATTTCACAAAATATGGTGTATGTTTGGCAGAAAAATGTGTTTTTTGAATTTCAAAAGTTTTATCAATTTTTAGCTCCACTGGCTGAAAGCCACTGGGGCTATTGTCATGGCGTTGTGTCCGCCGTGCGTCCGTCCGTCCATCCGTCAGTCCGGTCGTAAACTTTTCTTTAAAAATCTTCTCCTCAGAAACTACTGGATGAATTTCAACTAAACTTCACAGGAATGATCCTTGGGTGACACTCTTTTAAAGTTGCTCAAGAAATTTTGATCCAATGAAAAACATGGATTTAATGGGCGTGGCTAATTTCCAAATATGGTAAAAAGTGAGTTTTCTCAGATTCTAATCAATGGATTCCAATTAAATTTTACATGAATGATCCTTGGGTGACCCTGCATCAGTCTGCCAAAAATTATTTTGATCGGATGAAAAATATGGATTTTATGGGCGGAGGTCAATTCTCTATATGTTATATAGTGGAAACTTTGAAAATCATTTTCTCAGAATGTAACTGATGGATATCAACCAAATTTCAGTGGAATGATTCCTGAGTGACTCTCTATCAGTCTACAAAAAATCATTGTGATCAGATGGAAAATATGCACTTTATGGGTGGAGGTCATTTCTCTATATGTTATATAGTGGAAACTTTGAAAATCATTTTCTCAGAATGTAACTGATGGATATCAACCAAATTTCACTGGAATAATCCTTTAGTGACCCTTTATCAATCTACAAAAAATCATTGTGATCAGATGGAAAATATGCATTTTATGGGCAGAGGTCATTTCTCTATATGTTATATAGTGGAAACTTTCAAAATCATTTTCTCAGAATTTAATATTTGGATATCAACCAAATTTCATTTGAATGATCTTTGAGTGACCCTTTATAAGTGCACCAAAAATTATTTTGATTGGATGAAAAATATGTATTTTATGGGCGGAGGTCATTTCTCAGTATGTTAAATAGTGGAAACTATGAAAATTATTTTCTCAGAAAGTAAC
Source organism: Fragum whitleyi (assembly GCA_948146395.1). Lineage (NCBI taxonomy): Eukaryota > Metazoa > Mollusca > Bivalvia > Cardiida > Cardiidae > Fragum > Fragum whitleyi. The sequence goes on from OX411544.1 coordinate 19,604,111, forward strand.
TGATGGATATCAATCAAACATTTTTGGTATGATCTTTGGGTGACCCATTATCATGCAGCCAAGAATTATTTTGATTTGATAAAAAATATGTCTTTTAAGAGCGGAGGTTTTTATATAGTTGAAACTTTGAAAATCATTTTCAACATCAGTAGAACCCCAAATATCTAAAAATCTAGTCAAAACATTTATTTGCTTTTACGAGAATTTCAAGCCTGTGGAGCGACTCAAGCCATTCATGGCTTTCTAGTTTAAAAAAACTTGTTACAGAAGACCAGAGCTTTTCTGAGAAAAAGAAATATACATTCAATCATTGCTTAGATAGTCCTGGGATTTCATATCTCTTTTACAAAAATGTCAGAGTCCAGAATACACCACCAAATAATTGCGGGCTGAACATCACAAAACAGCATTCATTTATATAGGTTTTGGTGACTAGAACATTCCATGAAAAGTTCATCCAAATCTTTCAACAATTTGATTGCTCAGTGTAAAACAGTTGTAACATAAAATAGTTACAACTGTTTCACATCGAGCCATGAAATTGTTGCATTTATTAGAGTTGGCTGTGCAAATAGACATACTATGTCAGGACAGACAAATTCAGAAGACGATATGAATATAGTACATCAACCTTCTGCAGCATACAAAAAGAAGGAATTACTTGTTTAAAGCAATTTGGATCTTTTCCAAAATATATGACGAGCAAATTTCTTCTAATTCCATTTAATCTTCTTCAACATGGGATGGTTTCATGTTAATTTGCGTTCAATTTCAGTCTTTTTTCAACCCCTTACAAATTGGACCAGTCTAAATTTTTCTAAGCATAGGAAAGGTTGAAATAATGCCAATGTAAAGTCCCAGTGACAGAAAAGCATATCCATGTCTCAGTGTGAAACAGTTGTAACTGCCTATAAACATATAGGCAGTTACAACAGTTTCATGGTGAGTCATCATTATTATACCATAATCAAGTTCCTATAATGTGTATAGGCCTTGTGCTCTTGTAGAACTAGAACACTCAATCATAAATTTTAAATCCTCGAATTAGTAGAATACTTAAAAATGTGTAAAGAGAGAGTAACTAAACGGACACATTTTTGTATCAAAAAGATCATGCTATTAAAGTTTTTCAGACAAAGTTTTCTTTGTCATGAACATCTGGGCCCGGTTATAATATATTGATGAAATTTTAACCAAAAGATAATTTCAGCCAATAAGAATTGTTGTTTCAATTGAACAAATTGAAACAACAAAACAGATTGGTTGAAAATAACTTCCTGTCTATTCTAAACCAATGGTTATCTTTTATACATCTGTGGGCAGAAGATAAAGTGAAAAAGAATAAATAATTTCTTGGTACAGCTGTCCTTGAGGTCTGCAATTGGTTGGAATTCTTCAGTAATGCCATTTATTTCGTGAAACCTGAAATGATAGTCAATTTGTAGAAATGTGAATGAGCTTGATTTATTAAGACTATCTTGGGAATAGTTTGTATCTAGATATGTTACCCCTTGTCATGTGGAATGAAATCCTTGAAAAAAACCGCATTAAAATCAAAAACCTGAAAGTACTTGATACACATATTGTGCGCCTATATTTATTTTAAAAATATCATATTTAAATATTGTTAGCGCGGATGTTTTCGGAAAAATCCAAATCAAAGGGATTGCTATAGCCTTGGCAGCAGCTTTGTCATTATGCGAAAACTTTGACATTTTGTGATATCTCTTGTCCTACTACAGGCATTCATTTGAAACTAAGCATACTTGTTCACCATCAAAAGAGCAAACTATACTATCAAGGGAGACAACTCTAGATGCAATTTGCACCCTTTTTTTACTTAGATCTTAATCCAACAACTGAGTGTAGGCACCCATAGATGGTGCTCTTGTAAGGTTAAGGTGTTTAAAACTAAGATGACACAGAACATAAATCAAGGGATCAGCGCAATACTATTGTAAGTACCTATAAATTTATATGCACTTACAATAGTGTTGCACTTATCCCTCGATATGCTAGCTGATTCTTGTCTATACCTCCTGCCTTAGTAGGAATATTTTGGATAGAGTATGAGAAGAGTCAATAATATGATTCATTTTAGACTCTTTGAATGAATCAGTAATGGCAACCTACCAGAGTCAAAACTTTTACCATTGTCATGCTGAACCAAGAATAGTCCTGCTTTGGTAAAAGGCAAAGGCAAAGATTGTCTGCACATATGTGTAGTCTGATCTTAGTCTTTCCACCTGTTTTCTGTCTTCTAGCCAGAATGGTTTAAATTTCATATTTTCAAAAAAAAACTTTTCCACATTTAGTGTATTCAATGCTTTTAGCACTTTGATTTTAATTAAATTTTGCCAAGAATTCAGCATGACAAGGATTAAAATACCCCAAGATAATCTGCATTTTAAATCATCATTCTACCTTACTGTATATATCTCAACATCAAAAGTTTTTACAAAGTTTCATCTTTTTCAATTCTTATGTTTACTAGACACATGAAAGTTTTAATTTGCATAACGAGTCAAAATTAATGAAGAAAATTAAGTTTCCATTAATTGCTCAATGTCTCCGACAGTATTAAAACTTTAATATATTTGGAGTAGACATAATACAAAAGGCAAATTGTTTGTGGGCAAGTTCAGCATTTTAAATTCAGCTCGAAAAATTACATCTAATTACCTTTTAAACAAGGATTCAGGAATATTCTACTTACTTAATACACCATTGAATAGATAGTTCTCAAACTATTCATTCCTCCACATTTATCCCATACTGTTGGTCAGCATTGTTTATATCACAAAATATCACTAATTTGGCACCAATTATGTTATAAGTATCACAGTTCTATAATATCCACTGTATGTAAGCTCATCACAGTAATTTTCTATGCAATGTATCTGTGTATGAATTATAATGTGTTAACACAAAATGACTAATGGCTACACGGTGAGCTATATCAGGCATTATTTGTACATTTGGTTAATCTTTTGAAGATTAGAAGCTGTATAGATGTCCACAATGATATAAACATATTACTAAAAGTGAGTGAAGAATTATAATATGTGTGAATAATTATGACTCAAAGCAATTTCATCTGTGAAAAATATGACTATGTCTTTTGACAATTATTCTTGTTTACACATAGATAATGATTAAATATTTTGAATATCAGTAGACTTTTTTTTTACAAAATATCTGTCCACACTTGAACAACATGCATATTCTTTCAAATGAACACATTATTTCCTCTCAAGCTTTCGAAAATCTAGATTTTATTATCACCGTTTGTGTCTTCCTATTCTTGCCTTAATGTCAGATGACCTTACAGGTCTAAGTCGTTTAACAGTGTCTTCATCTAGTCCATGATATTGTCCTGAGTCTGAATGAGTGTCAGAGCCGTATGAAACATTTGACGATGTATCAGATCGGTCATCGTAAAGCTGATACGATCCACGTAAAACACCGCCTGATGAGCGTTCATTGGGTATGATGTGTTCTCTAGCGTAGGCTGAATAGGGACTATAAGGGCCCTGTGTGTCATCCTGTAAACTGTCCAGATTCAAGGATAAAGGCTGAAAATAGAAAACACATACTAATGACTCATCAAGCCAAAAGAGATCATCTAGGTAGCGTTTATAAGACAACCCTTGACAGACAGTGGAAATTTCACAGACTGACTAAGTTGTTTTTCGGCTCTTAACTAATTTCATGAATATGAGATTGCTTTAAAATTGATACATCAAACGAAAGAAATACCCTGTGGTCTGGATGACAAAACGTTGCAAACTGTCTGCGAGTTACACCTCCAACAGCATGTACCCTTGCATGCAAAGCTTGCAGTTTGCTCTGTTTTGTTATCCCAAACGCAGGGCTGTTAGCATATCATATCATCAATTTGTACACAATTTACACTTACTTTTAATGTTGCACATTTAACATTTTAAGTCTGTATGTTATTTAACCATTTGCTGTTAAATCCCTGCTTTTTACGTGCTTGTGGTTTTATGATTGAGAAAACATAGTGAAAAAAGAAGAAATTGCTTATGTCAAGAAATTTCTTCTTTTTCCACACTATTTTCTACCCTTATGAATGGTTATTTTTCAAATTGAATCCACTTTAAATTTTCGTCTTAAAACCTTTGAATTTGGACAGGTCCAAAATTTTGTAAAACAGGAAAGTGTTAATAATTAACTAACATTGTCATATCTCTGTGTCTCTGGAGAATGGTGTGCCGGGTGTAACAGACGAGGATCACGCTGGTATTCAGGAGAATGATGTCTGGGACGCACCAAACGTGGATCAGACTGTGTTCTCGGCGATAAACCAACCTCAGCTCTAGAAGAACTACTTCTGTAATCAACAATACAAGAAATATATGTAACAAATTGTAAACTTCGCACACAGTGAAAATATTATCTTTCCTCACTTTTTTGTAAGATCATGGTTTTGTTGGAAAAAATAACAACAAAATTTGCATTAATCATTAATTATTGCCTTAAATAAATAATTCTAGTTATAATATGACCGATGTTGCGGAAGTGAAATAAGCCGTTGAATATTTTTGATATTACACAGGTGTTAATACACTAGTGGAATGACTAAGCAAATGAGCTAAGAATGGATAGCTAAGTTTTTCCACTGTGAAAATGACGTCATAATGTATTTGGTGATGTCGATTCTCAAACGGCGTTATATGTTTCTCGGAATAACTTGAACTCATAAATATCTAGAATTTCTTGATTTATTGCGGGGTTATATCAGATCATTAGATGAATAGAATATCAAATTTGTGCTCATGAAATACAGAATTTATTAAACTTGTCATCTAAAACAGATAAAAACTTGTTGCAGCCTCATTTTTATCTGTATTTAGATGACTTGTTTGATAAATTGGGTATTCAATGACCACTCATTCTATATCCTCTAAATCTAGCATGTTAAGAGAAAAAAAAAACTAAAAAAGTACATGAGTTTTAAATGAGTATCCAGCCCAGCTTCTAGGATGACAAAAGGGTGAAAACTGTTTGTGAATTATGCCCTGCTTTGCACATAAAGCTGAGTGCAAAGGGGGGTAAAATTTGAAAACAGTTTTCACCATTTTGTCATCCAGAATGTAAGGTTTGATACAGTTTGGTTCCAGTATGATTAAAATTTAGACAAGAATTGCTGTCAAAGGACTCAGGCCCTCCAGAATATATATCACCTTTCACTTTTACCATGAGCCCAAGTTGTTAAACTAAGATCAAATGGGTTTTGCTCAAGAAGTGTGCTTTTAATCAAACCCCATCTAAATATTGAACTTGATCTGTGATTATGCTATCTAATAAATCTTTTACATGCAGCCTCTGTCTCATATAGAGAACAACAGCTGTCAGATTTGAATTTTGAAAAAACCTTGTTTAATGCAAAAGCTATGCTCTTCACTCAGCTCAATTGAATATCTGACCTTGACCTAGCCCAGCATTCAAGATATTCCTGTTAGTTTTCCAAATGAGGATATTTATTTGATCTGATATTCTTTGGAAAGAATTTATTCTCTACTGTAAATGTAAATGATTCCAACTAAATTGCTAGAGCTTTAGGAGAAGAAAGCTGAGATAGATACTAACAATATGATTGTTAACAAGAGGGCCATAGTGGCCCTAAATCGCTCACCTGAATGAACTGTCGAAAATAGTTTAAAGTAGATTTAGAGAGGATGAAGAATTCTTACCAAATTTCAGGTCGATTGGGCAAAAATGATGCCTCTACACTGCTTACAAGGTTTTTCTAAGATTTGACCCTGTGACCTCATTTTTGACCCCACTTGACCCAATTTCAAAATTGACCTAGATTTCATCAAGATGATCATTCTGACCAATTTTCAGGTTAATCAACAAAAAATATGGCTTCTAGAGTGTCTACAAGGTTTTCCCAATATTTGACCCTGTGACCTCATTTTTGACCCCACTTGACCCAATTTCAACTTTGTCCGAGATTTCATCAAGACAATCATTCTGACCAAATTTCAGGTTGATTGGGCACAAAATATGGCTTCTAGAGTGTCTACAAGGTTTTTCTAAGAATTGACCCTGTGACCTCATTTTTGACCCCACTTGACCCAATTTCGAACTTGTCCGAGATTTTATCAAGACAATCATTCTGACCAAATTTCAGGTTGATTTGGCACAAAATATGGCCTCTAGAGTGTCTACTAGGTTTTCATAAGAATTGACCCTGTGACCTCATTTTTGCCCAACTTGACCCAATTTCGAACTTGTCCGAGATTCCATCAAGACAATCATTCTGACCAAATTTCAGGTTGATTGGGCAAAAAATATGGCTTCTAGAGTGTCTTCAAGGTTTTTCTAAGAATTGACCCTGTGACCTCATTTTTGACCCCACTTGCCCCAATTTCGAACTTGTTCGAGATTTCATCAAGACAATCATTCTGACCAAATTTCAGGTTGATTGGGCACAAAATATGGCTTCTAGAGTGTCTACAAGGTTTTTCTAAGATTTGACCCCGTGACCTCATTTTTTACCCCACTTGACCCAATTTCGAACTTGTCAGAGATTTCATCAAGACAATCATTCTGACCAAATTTCAGGTTGATTGGGCAAAAAATGTGGCCTCTAGAGTGTCTACAAGGTTTTCATAAGAATTGACCCTGTGACCTCATTTTTGACCCCACTTGACCCAATTTCAAACTTGTGCGAGATTTCATCAAGACAATCATTCTGGCCAAATTTCAGGTTGATTGGGCTAAAAATATGGCTTCTAGAGTGTCTACAAGGTTTTTCTAAGATTTGACCCCGTGACCTCATTTTTGACCCCACTTGACCAGATTTCGAACTTGTCCGAGATTTCATCAAGATGATCATTCTGACCAAATTTCAGGTTGATTGGGCAAAAAATGTGGCCTCTAGAGTGTCTACAAGGTTTTTTCTAAGAATTGACCCTGTGACCTCATTTTTGACCCCACTTGACCCAATTTCAAACTTGTCCGAGATTTGATCAAGACAATCATTCTGACCAAATTTCGAGTTGATTGGGCAAAAAATATGGCTTCTAGAGTGTCTACAAGGTTTTTCTAAGATTTGACCCCTTGACCTCATTTTTGATCCCACTTGACCCAATTTTGAACTTGTCCGAGATTTCATCAAGACAATCATTCTGACCAAATTTCAGGTTGATTGGGCAAAAAATGTGGCCTCTAGAGTGTCTACAAGGTTTTCATAAGAATTGACCTTGTGACCTTATTTTTGACCCCACTTGACCCAATTTCCAACTTGTGCGAGATTTCATCAAGACAATCATTCTGGCCAAATTTCAGGTTGATTGGGCTAAAAATATGGCTTCTAGAGTGTCTACAAGGTTTTTCTAATGTTTGACCCCGTGACCTCATTTTTGACCCCACTTGACCCAATTTTGAACTTGTCCGAGATTTTATCAAGATGATCATTCTGACCAAATTTCAGGTTGATTGGGCAAAAAATGTGGCCTCTAGAGTGTCTACAAGGTTTTTCTAAGAATTGACCCTGTGACCTCATTTTTGACCCCACTTGACCCAATTTCGAACTTGTCCGAGATTTTATCAAGACAATCATTCTGACCAAATTTCGGGTTGATTGGGCAAAAAATATGGCTTCTAGAGTGTCTACAAGGTTTTTCTAAGATTTGACCCCGTGACCTCATTTTTGACCCCTCTTGACCCAATTTTGAACTTGTCCGAGATTTCATCAAGACAATCATTCTGACCAAATTTCAGGTTGATTGGGCAAAAAATGTGGCCTCTAGAGTGTCTACAAGGTAAATGTTGACGACACACGACGGACGACAGACGACGGACATCACGCGACCACAAAAGCTCACCTTGAGCACTTCGTGCTCAGGTGAGCTAAAAAAAGATGAACCTAATGAAATATTATGTGACCCATCACATAAAAGGACCACATGGGAACTCTGCAAAATGATTATTTGAAAGCCATTAGTGAAGTTCAACCAGAGGTTGCATTTTAAATGGTCTTTCAAGGGTCGGAAGAAAAATTATTATAAATTCAGAAAATCAGTCAAGTGTTACAATTTTCAACCCAATGAAGTCTGACTCGAGTCTGCACTTTGTGCATTACGCAGAACCTTTTTTGCATGACAAGTCACATAATCAGTTATTGTTTGCTTGAAGCTTGTGATGCTAAATCCAGCCTTGCCTTCAGGATGACAAAATGGTTCAAAAGGTTGCACGCAAAAGTACATGTAAAGCAGTGTATAATTGGCAAACTGTTCGGATCGTCTTTCTGAACACAGGGTAGATTTCATTACTAGAATGGTGACAAATTTACTGGTCTAACATTTTCAAATATTTGTGATGCGTCACACAAACAGTGACTGGTCATCTAGGCAGTGTCTAAAGTGTTGACCCTAGTCAGACTGCGCAGACTCTTCAGATAGACTAGGGCACAGGTAGCCAACACGGGTGGGGATAGTGTAAATTTACCGAAACTTAACCACAAAAAACTTTAATACTATTTCTTTTTATCACAATGTATAATATAGACAAGGTCCCGAACTACCCTCTTTTATGCAGAAAATCTAGTCGGTCGAGATCGCGCAACTCAACTTTACTCCTATAAACCCAAGTTAAATATGATGCTCTACTTAAATCACTGATTGCATTCAATAGAAAACATTTTTTCCTGTCACTCAGTACCTCATTCTTTTCAGAAATGCCAACAATTCAGTTCATATTTACTTATCAATTTGGAATCGCGAAGAAAATATTTCTGCAACGGCCATGTTTGTTTATAACCTCTCGACCAATCAGATAGCCTGTTACAACTGAACTGTAGAATCAGGCTCTCTGATTGGTCGAGAGCTTATAAACAAAAATGGCCGATGCAGAAATGTTCCTTCCCGATTCCAAATTGATGAGTTAATATTAACTGATTTGTTGGCAATTTTGAAAAGAATTAGATCGTGAGAGACAGGAAAAAATGTTTTCTATTGAATGCAATTAGTGATTTAAGTAGAGCATCATATTTAACTTGGGTTTATAGATGTAAAGTTGAATTGCGCGATCTCGATCGACTAGATTTTCTGCGTAAAAGAGGGTAGTTCGGGACCTTGTCTATATTATACATTGTGATAGAAAAAAATAGTATAATAATTTTTTGTGGTCAAAATTTGGTAAAATTATACTATCCCCACCCGCGTTGGCTACCTATGGACTAGGGTTGAAACTTTTTGCACATTGCTAATTTTCTGAAAATAGAATAATCCATCTGCCTTCCTGGGAAAGAATCTTTGAAATGTGACCTCGGGTTGGTCTGTACTAGAATCAATTTCCTTTTTCAAATATTTATTTTACCAAGTTCCCAGATGGTCCCTTTTCACTCTGCCGATCACATCAAAAAATTTTGGACTGTTCACATTTGATAGAAGTTGCAAACAATAATGAAAAGAGGGTGCAATTTGAATTTAAACCATCCTATATGGTAGAAAGAATTGTAGAAAATTGAGAGACAGTTTGAATGAAAGTGTGCATAAGAATATTCAATTCTATTGAAGCTCTTTCGAGATTGTACATATCCAAATGAGATGGACAAACTAGTTAGGTCAAATATTTTTAAATGATTTTTTAACTTACTAAACACCATTTAAATTTGGTCTGTTCTAGACCAGTATTAGTGATTACATATTTCTTTTGTTTTAAGCATTTAACTCCAACCATATACTAATGCCTTAATAATGGCTTATTTTATCAAGTGACCACCATAAAAAGTCCCTTCACCTTTTGCCAAATTTCAGCGGGCATTCTTAAATGTTTATGATTGAATCTAACTGGTATGTTATTGGAACCCATTAGAATCCTCTCAATTTGACAATTCTTGAACTTGTAGTTTTCAGTAAGACTTAAGCAACAATTAATATTTGCTATTTAAATTACCTGTCTTATTTATCATAAAATATATTATATTTAGCAACCATTTCAAAAAGCCACCTCTTTTTTGTCGTCCCCTTAGTGTTTCCTTTACACAAGTTTTAATGTTCAATAATTTTGCATCAAAACATCAATTAACCTTTTAACCCTTTGCTGTTTAATCCCTGCTGTTTACGTGCCTGTGGTTTTATGATTGAGAAAACATTGTGAAAAAAGCAATTTCTTCTTTTTCAACACTATTTTCTACCCCACTGAATGGTTATTTTTCAAATTAAATCCACTTTAAATTTTCGTCTGCAAAACATTTGAATTTGGACAGGTCCAAAATTTTGTAAAACAGGAAAGTGTTAAGTTTATCCTGAAACCGTCAATAATATTGCCAATCCCACTTCACATTGACAATATTAGTAATCTGTGCATAATTTTGCAGATTGTTTCAATTTATCATTCAATGAAGCCTCTATTGACCTGATATCACCTGCCTGATAAATAAAATATCTTTTTTTATTTTTAGAAATAATTTGCATATATTTTTACCCAAATTCTTTCAATTCTAAAGATTTATCACAAAATTGATAGCATGATAAATTGAATAACATGCAAGAGTCTTAAAATATCGATGTTATCTGGTCTCGGCTTAGAGTATATTCTCCCAACCATGACCAGATAACATTGATATTTAAAAACACTAATATATATTATTCTCTATTTTATATATTTGCCAATACTATTGTCAATTACTTGATTGTGTATAGAGAAAGAAAACTTCCATCTATTGTATACTGGTAATGCCTGCATGCAGTAAATACATCAAAGCTTTTATAACTAATTATTTATAGATTATGTGCAGTTTGTGTGGGTATTTTACCTTCGAATTGGAACAGAACTAAATAAGGTCATATAACCCACATACAGGCTGAAACCAAGCAAAAAATAACTAAATCAAAATATTTGCCGTGCTGCATGAATTTGCCTTTGGTATTTAATGCAAGAAACAATTCATACAACAAGGAGTGTTTGTGAAACAAGAATGCCCCCAATGCAGCAATTTTCTCAAACTTCAACCTTCACAGATGACTCTGACCTTGTCACATGACCTTGGCCTTGGTAGCTGTAGATGCCCTTTATCAAGTTCTTTCTTCAAACCAAATATGAGCATTGTATCTTGAATAGCCTTGGCAGTGTAAATTCGTTTGGTTAAGTTTTGCAGACAGACAATGACAAAACAATATGCCCTCCAATTTATGATGTGGGAGCATAAAAATATCAGATTAAACTTAAAGAGTTTTTTGAAAAGCAGAAAATAATTATGTGTCCATTTAAATACTTAAGGCAAAATTTGTTGCATATTCACTAAAATCTTCCAAAATCTTACATTCTGATTAAAATTCATTTCAGGTTAGAGGCAAAGGTTTCTTAAATTTTCTTTGAAGTTCAGATCATGAAAAAAAAAACATGTTTTTTTTTTGTTCATAATTATGTATGATTTAATCAGAAAGAAAGGAAGAGTTATACCTTATTTGTGGTGAAGCACTTATAATATGGCCTACTTTGCAGGACCGAAATAACCCAGTTGAATATTTTTGATACTACATGGGTATTATTACACTAGTGGAATAACTATGCAAATGTGCTCAGAAAAGTTATTTTGCGTTGTGAAAATGACGGCATAATTTATTTGATGACATCTATTCACAAACATCTTTATATGTTTCATTGAATAACTTAAATCAATAAATTTCTGGAATTTCCTTAATTTGTTGCAAAATGTCAGGTCATATTATTAAAAGAATATCAAATTTGTGCCCATAAAATACCTAATTCATTATACTCATCATCTAAAATAGATAACTAGAGGCGCTTGAGCGCCTGATTCGCTCCACAGGCCTGAATATCCTGATAATGACTATTAGAGGATGATAAAGCTGTTTAAATGAGAATTAGAGTGAATGAATGAGTGAATGTTTATTTCTAGTAAATAAGGGTCATATGCTGAAATATTTCTGCATAAAAAACTCATGATCAGTGAATAACATTGAAAATTGACCTCTACCTGTTACACAAATATATTTCATTTAATCACAATAATTTTGTGCAGTCTGATAATGGGTAACCCAAGGATCAATCTAGTGGAATTTTGTTTAAATCCAAATGTAAGAATTTCAACACTAACAAAATGATACTGCACAATAAACTGGTACTTTGTCTGCAAAATTTTGATTGTAGATCTTTCCACTTTAAGTTAAACACTACTAAAAGATGTTACTTCACAACAATTGTTTGTCTTCAAAACAAAATTCTAACTACCGGTAATGATAGTAAGAAGTAAAATATTCAATCTAATATATTTATTTCATTCTGCCCAATGCCTTAGAATGCAGTCAACTCAACTCTTTCTACACCACTCTGAATGTCAAAAGGTCAGAACATCATTTTACACTCTGTGCAGATTCACCCTTCGTTCAACTAAACTTGCCAATTCTGAGGGGGTATTCTCAGGCTACTTATTTCAACTTATGGTTATATACATTTGAATTTCAACAAAGCTTTTGTTCCTTCTAATCTACAATCATTACACCTATCAAATTTAACAAGTCTAGAAAAATTCATCATTGAGATGATACCAAAAGGGTGATCAAATATTCACTTTATATGTTATAATACCCTCTGCCAATAAAAAAATATGCTGTTCATCTAATCAAAATATTTTTTTGCAGACTGATACAACTTCACAGAAATAAAATTGCCATGATATCTAATCCATCTGATTAACCTTTCAGGATAGTTTGTTTTACCCTAAATTGGATATTCCACCATATAACCTATCTGAAGAAATGACCTCTGCCCATAAAAGACATATTTTTGATCTGATCACAATATTTTTTCATAGACTGATAAAGGATCACTAAAGAATCATTCTAGTAAAATTTGGTTGAAATCCATTGATTAGATTCTGAGAAAATGATTTTCATTCAAAGTTTACACTATATAACATATAGGGAAATGACCTCCGCCCATGAAATATATATTTTTCATCCTATCACAATAATTTTTGCTAGACGAATAAAGGGTCACTCAAGTATCATTCATGTAAAATTTGGTTGATATCTATCAATTAGATTCTGAGAAAATGATTTTCATAGTTGCCACTATATAACATATAGAGAAATGACCTCCGCCCATAAAATGCACATTTTTCATCTGATCATAATACTTTTTTTATAGACTTGTTGATGGTCACTCAAGAATCATTCCAGGGAAATTTGGTTGATATCCATTGGTTAGATTCTGAGAAAATGATCTTTAAAGTTTTCACTATATAACATATAGAGAAATGACCTCCGCCCATAAAATACATATTTTTCATCTGATCACAATGATTTTTTGTAGGCTGATAGAGGGCCACTCAAGGATAATTCATGTGAAGTTTGGTTAATATCCATCAATTAGTTTCTGAGAAAAGCCACCTATTACCATATATGGAAATTAGCCACGCCCACTACAGCAATGATTTTCAACCGATTAAAAATCTTTGAAGGAATCTGATAGAGGGTCATCCAAGGAACATTCCTGTGAAATTTGATTGGAATCCATCCAGTACTTTATGAGGAGAAGATTTTTAAAGTAAAAGTTATGGACGGACGGACGGACGGACGCACGGACGCACGCACGCACGGACGCACGTACGACGGACACCCCGCCATGACAATAGCCCGCTGGCCTTTTGGCCAGTGGAGCTAAAAACTGACAGATAAAAACTCAGCTCAGCCTTGTTTTTATTTGTTTTAAGATGACTCATTTAATACATTTAGTATTTAATGGACACTGTTTCAATATCCTCAAAATATTTTATGAAAAGAAAAGATATATCACAGAAAAATGGTTAAAAGTAATTTTCACCTGTGACTGCCAGTAGATGAGAATGAGGAGCGTCTGAGCATCTCTTCCAATGGTGCAGACATGTTGGGTGATCTCTTCTTCAACTCTTCTATCTCCCTGTAGATCTGAGCTGTTTCCTGAGGTGTATAAACAGTCCCTACTGTCATGTTTGTATCATAGGCTGACGGTGGTGACAAATGTCTGTTTGGGTGGTTGACATTGTGGTGGCGGGGAGGGCTGGGACTGGAGTGGTATGTATGTGGTCTGATTCCATCCAGTGAGACAGACCTGGGAACAGCTGTCAAACTGTGTGTACCAGGAGCAACAATGTATGTGTTACATACTGGATGTGATCTCTCTGGATAGTCTGTCAATGACACTGACACCTTTGGTGAGTAGCTGTGATGTGTGTCTGGTGAACTGCTATATCTGTGATGTGTGTCTGGTGAACTTCTATATCTGTGATGTGATGTAGGTGAGGTATGCTGTGACTGGGTACTTCTAGGTGAGACAGATCTGTGGTAGCACTCCTCCTCAGCAATGTCTCTAATAAGTTGTCTTCGGAGATCCACCAAATGATCCTTGTGTTCCCTAGGTGTCATGTACCCTGGAATGTATGTTGGGCTTGAGCTTCTTGAGGCCTCAGATCTAGGGGTCACCACTGGACTGTTGCCCATGAGGGGTGTATTACCCTTAAGCGGTGTGTTACCTCGAACAGGTGTGCCATGTCTGGAGAGTTCATAATCTTGTTGTTCTCGCAGTCTTTCAAGTTTAAAAGCATCTATGAAAGCCTGTCTCTCTTTGTTAAATACATCTCTTTTTCTGACATGTGTCCTCCCTCTACCTATTCCAGCGGGTTTTCTATGATTGAGTTTTTCTCTACATTCCTGTATATCTTGTTTAGACTTTTTCAGATCTGCCCTGTATTTAGATATATAGTCTACAGCCCGCTGTTGTTCCCTTGTATAAGGCCTGGTTGAGTCTGTGGTTGATGTGAACTCTTCCTCAACTGACTCCAATAGCAAGTCTGTTTGACCTATACAATAGTTCAGTTTTGCCTCTAGTAACTCTACAGTTAGACTTGTAGGCAGGTAATTCATACCAAGAAGGTCTAAAATGTGCAACCTTTCTTTTTGAAGCTTCTCCAGGTCTTCCTTTAATCTTTCACTACCGTTCTTTGACTGTCCTGAATCTGTCCTTTGCGGCCTTACACCTGATCTTAAAGGCGCCACTATTCTTGGTTGAAGATGAGATTCAGTTTCAGATGTGATGGTACCATCATCTGTTTGAGTAAAATCATCCGAGAATTCCATACTAACCTGAGTAGCATCATCTGATCTTCCAAATCTTGGTGCTTTCTGTTGCTGACTAGTTTGTGCATCATTTGTTTCTTTTGGGCGAAAACCTGATGGTCCAACACTTTTACTGTCTACTAAAATAGCTTCAAATGGTGGTGTGTTTTCATGTTTCTTTTCTATGATTTCTGTAAATGATTCATCAACAGTATCAAGACTTGTATCAATTTCATGATTAACATTTTCAACAACAGCAGGATAATCTGTGGTGTCAACCAATTCCTTTTCATTGTTAGACTTAAAGATCTCTGGACTTTTTGTGGGGACAGGAACGCTTTTCTTGAAGATAACTGTTTTGTCTCCATCTTTTAACACAGGGTCAGTGTCTTGTTTAGTTTCAATGATTTCTGTAAAGGATTCATTCACTGTGTTCATACTTGTATCACTTGGGTAATCATTTTCATTGACATCCTCATTCTCTATTGGTTTGAAAATGTCAGGACTACTGCTGTCTACAGGTTTCCTTCCGTACAATTTTGCTGGAAGTTTTGGACTAGTCTCACACCTTACAATAGTTTGTGGAAGTTTTGGCTCTCCATCTTTCTTGTTTGCTGTTTCATTATTTGGCAAGTTCTTCATTATTTGAGTTGGTGAAGAATTGTTTCTTGAATGGAATTCTGGAGTGATAAAATCTTCTTGAGGTGGCTCTTCCTCCTGTAGATATGCATTGACTGGTGTAAATGGTTCATCAACCTCATCATCTGTAGATTGTCCATTAAATGAGGAAGGTTTTGTATCTGCAATTTGACCTCTACTCTTTCCTTCCATCACACTGGCTACCTCTGCTGAAGTGGCTGTATCTATTGAAGATAATGAAGCATCACTGTCTGATCTCATTCTACTACTGCTGCTGCTTGAAACTGGCCTAACATCTGATATAGCTATAACCTCATTGTCCTTTAACTGCCAAGTATGCTCATGTTTGTTTCCTCTTTTCTCACCAATCTCTTGTTTTGTATCAGCAGGTATATCACTTTGTTTCTTGCTTTCTTTTGGCTTACATTTGTCCATACCTAGCATTTCTCCATTTTCTGTAGGTTCTTTGGACTCATCATATTTAGAATCACAAGGAGGTTGGACATTTGCTGGTTCAACTTTGCTTGTTTCAGTGGGACCATCTTCTTGAGGCACATATGAACCAGGTCCTACTATCCACATAGACTGTGGTTCCTCACTGTAGTCAGATATGTAAACTCCTCTTCCTGTTTCAGTAATCTCTATGTAAACATCATCTTTGTTTGAAACTGATTCTTTGCAATTTGGTAAATCTAAATCCCTGAAAGCTGAATCTAAATCATCTTTATTTGGAAATTCAAGTTCATTTGGATTTTTTCCTTTCATCTCCACTTCAGGTTGGTCCTTATCCCCCAAAATACTGTTTTCACTTTCATCCTCTGATATTTGACCATTAGCATTTCCAGGATTTTTGTCAGTAATATTACTTTCTAAAAATTCACATACATTTTGGTTTATTTGACCGTCATCTGTCATATCTTCTTTAATGTTTATTGGGTCTTCTTTTATTTCTTCATCTCCTTCAAGTCCATAGTCCTTTGAACTAGGTTTTTGACAGGAAGGCAACACAGCCTCTGAATGATCTTCATTCCAAAACTTCCCAGGTCCAACTTCATAAATTACAGTCTCTTCAAATTCAAAAGATTCATTTTTGCTATCAAAAGATTGGTCTGAAAAGTCGTTTTTAGTTGACTGTACTTTATCATTGCTATATGCCTGCTTGGGTTCTTTTTCAACTTTTCTTTCTTCTTTATCAGTATTTTGAAGGATTTTTGAGTTCTCAAAAGCACCTGTGATTTCTAATGCATTTTTATCAGCCATTGACTTGTCATCTAGTTTTAATTTTTCTGATATTTGAGGTTTTACTGCCTTTTTGCCATCACTGTTCAAAAGCACACCAGGTCCTACTTCACAAATCTCAATTATTTCTTCAATATTTTCATTTTGATGTTGCTTTAACTTATCTATAGGCTGAACTTGATTTTCAAAATATTTTGACCTATCTGAATTTGAAGGCAAAATAGCCTCTGAGCCATCCTTGTTTTTAAATACACCAGGGCCTACTTCACATACCTCAATTATTTCTTTAAATCTGTCCTTTTCACTATTGACAAGTATTGTGTCAGATTGGTTTGGATTTGTGAATTTACTTATCTTTTCGTCATTGATATCTGGCTGTAATCTTTTTTCATTAGCAGGATCATCGAACATTGTCTTTCCTTCATTATGGTTAACTATTCTGTATTCTGCCTGTTTGGCAACTGATTTTGAAGGCAATACAGCATTAGAGCCATCACTATTTATGAACATACCTGGGCCTACTTCTACTATCTCAACTATTTCTTCAAACTCATCAATATGCTCTTCTACTTGTGAGTCCTTACACTGAATTGGCTTGATTGCATCCTGGAAATGTACATTCAATTCATCAGAATTTAAATTCCTCATATTCACTGAAGTATTACTGTTATCATTTTCTTTGAAATCTTCTTGAGTTTGAACAGGCAAATCTATTTGTGACCCATTTGGACTAATAAAAATTCCTGGACCAACTTCACTTACTTCAGTAATTTCTTCAAAGATTGTTTTATCATTTTCTGATTCATTGGATCCATCAATTTGGGGTTTAGATGGGAAATTATCATCCTTAGTTTGATCACTCACTTTTTTCCTTGAAAGAATTGTATCTTTTCTGTTTTGCCTTTTTTCTGAAGCCCTTTTTAAGTTTTCCATAAGTTTTTGGTGTTCTTTTTTCAGTTCTTCAATTTCCTTTGTATTCTGCAACATAATATCTTGAAGTACTGGTGCTTCTGTTTGCATCGACTTATCTTCAGGTAGACAGCCCTTGTCTTCATCTCCATAACTATTAGTGTTATCTTTCTTGTGTAGTCCAAGATCTGTCTTAATTTGAGCAATGAATAAACCATCTGGTTTTCTCTGTGTACTTTGTGCATTGTCATTATCTTCTCGTGGATTTCTTTGTTCTGGTTCATAATTATCTGAAGAGTCATTATTCACAAACTGGTAAGAAATAGGGACATGTGAATTTTGTAAAGTACTTGATTCTTGACTGAAATATTCTTTTTGCACAACATGATCAACACATGGTGTTCCTCTTAAGGCAGGATATTGTTCTTCAAAGTCTGTTTGAATTGATACCTCACATGAGTTGGATTCTGGCGGTTCTGACAAAATTTCAGAGGTCACAATATCACTTTGGTCTAATAAGTCTATCCTGAATTGAGCTTCAACTTGAGTATATTCATTAACTGTATTGGAAATATTGTGATTTTCCGGTAAACCAGTATTTAATGACTGCTCACCATCATTTGAATTTAACCCAGTAGTATGTACATTTGATAAAGATCTATCTGCTTGAAGACTTATTTCTTGCCATTGTTTTAGGATAGCTTGACCATCTTCTGTTGAGCTCAAGGAAGCATTTCTTTCCATTTCTGGTAACCTAGCATTTATCTTTCGTAACAGGTCTGTTGTTTCAACCATCAATTCACTCATTTTTACCCAACTTATAGCACCATCTGAAAGTTGTAATTGCTGTGCACCAGCTCCTAGTCCAAAGCTATCCATACTCTGAGCACGAAATGGAGAGGCTAAAGCTGGAAGTACTGATTCTTGTATCAAATCTGATGCAACCTGACTTCCAACTGCTTCATTGATATTAGTTAGTGAAGTTTGCATTCCTATTGATACAAATGAAGGCGCATCTGGATTTTCTGTTGATACACCTCTGTCCACCAGCTGAGGCTTTGGACAAATAAACTTTTCAACTGTATCAAGAACATGCTTAATTTGAGCTTGTCTATCCTCTAAAGTTTTTATATCAATTTCCCCTTCAGAACTTGTTGAGTCTGGTCCTTGTTTCAGTCTTTTTCTCTTACTTCCTTCCCTATTTGAGTAGCTTATAACAATTTCTTCATAGGATTCTTCAGAAGAGGATGAAGCTACACTACAAACAGATCTTACTCTTGCTGATGATAAACTGTTTGAAGTAGAAGCTTCTAAACCTGATGACGACTTATTAGATAATGATGCACCAATTTCTGATACAGTCCTTTGTGAAATTTGATCCAATCCACCATCTGACATTGTTCTGAGAGAGAATGACGGATCTGTGCGGTCTTCATCATAGGATATTGGTCTTGGAGGAAAGATGTCACTTTCTGATTCTGGTTCAGCTACAACACCCACATCTAGCATACCAGTAGACCTTGATTTTTGTATGGCTTTATAGCCTGTCAGTAATTTGGGTATGTTGTCTGCTGATACAGATCTTTCAGATATTGGAAGAATTTTTTCATCGATACCAAATCTATGTCTTAAAGGAGATGTATCTTCATTTAGCATTACCCTTTGCCTGTACTCCATAACTGACTCAGATTCATTGTTTGAAGACCTTCCTCTTGATTCATCTCTTGAATTTGTTTTGTTCAGCATTAACCTTTTTGCCTGGTTACCTTTGATAATGTCCTCAATTTCTTCACTTGCACTGTGAGAAGAACTTGGATCTTCATTACCATCATCTGCTGGTGACAGGTCAATAGAACCATGTGATACACTTCTACTTTTGACAGATTCATTGTTTTCCAAACTTGATGATGAGTCAAAGCCTCTACCACTTATATTTATCACTTTTTCCTCTGACTTGTCAGCACTGTATTGTCCTAATTCAGGTGACTGACTCTCTGAGTCTGAAGCCCCTGCACTTCCACATGGGTCATAAGGATCTTTTTGATTAACAGAATTTCCGTCATCTAATTCATCTTTTCCAACAAATATAAATGTAATGCTATCATTTGAGTCAGCAGAGGTATCGTGACTGTTATCAAAATCTTCAATATTTCCATCTGATAAAGATCTGTGGTATTCTCTTTTACTGTCATCTTTTAGATTTGTACATGATACCGATTTTGTGTTAATTGAAGGACAAAACTCAGTTGATATATTTTCTTTGTTTCCTGCATTTAAATTAGTGTGGTTATTTAAAGAATTTCCTGGTGGCAGAAGATTAGCTGTATCGTCTATTAATGGTGTATTTGATGAAGTATTAACATCTAGTAGTATGTTTTTATCTCTCACCTCTCTATATGGTTCCCTCAATGCACGAGAATGTTCAGTACCAGTGTTAACTCTTGTAGAAATACTGTCTAGAGATAAACTTCTCTTTACAGGAAATGGTTTGATTGCTAGAGTTGCATCAACAATGCTCTCAGGAAATCTTAAAATATTTTGTACAGCTTGTCTGTCCTGAACACTTTCTGGTTTCTTTTCCATATCACAAATTTTAGAATAACTTGTATTGTCCCTATTTCCATCTTGTTCCTGGTCAAATACATTACCAGAATCATTAAGTGGAGCATTTTCTATAGCTGCTCCTCCGCTATTGTGAGCAGTACTTATTAATGAGGACTGAATTTCTGGAGGAAAAAGTCTTAACGTCTGATCTCTTGTAAGAAGTTTATCAAATTCATAATGCCTACTACTTCTTGGAGATAAGGATGCAGAGTCACCATCTGTGAAATCAGAACTTATTGCAGAATCACTGAGACTTCGGTGCTGATGTTGAATCTTAGCTATCTTTCTTTCTAATTGTTTTCTAAACTCTTCTATTCTGTCAGGATCATCATTTGAATTTAACACTGGTTTAAATGTTGATGAACCAGTTGTACTTATTGGACTAGATGAAGTGTCGGTATTAACTGATACAGTTCTCACATTTGTTGGTCGCTTTGGAGAAGATGTAGTAACAGGGTTACACTCTTGAAAAGGATCACTATTCTCTACTCTTGGTGTTTTACAGAGTGCCATGTTTGAACTTACAGTATCAGGTATTACAACTTCTTCCACCTGATTTGGAATGTCTTCATTTATATCAAAGTCTGTTGGTGATTGTACTGGGGTTCTATAATCTGAGGCATTGGATGATGTCTCAGAATGTTCAAGCGAAAGAAATGAATCATCATTTGAGCTAAATGAAGGTTTATGATTCCTTTTTGAAGAAATTGATTCACTGATTTTATCATCTGAAGCATTTTCTGTAGTTGGTTTAATAGCATTTTCTACTATTAAACCATCGGCGATAGTATCTATCTGGCTAGGTTGTTTCTCAATATTTTCTTCCTCATTGTCAGCCAGTGTCTCTTGTGATGCAATTGTTCCATTTTGTTTCACTGTGCTAAGACTGCTTGAATCTTCTTCAACATCTTCTTTACTGTCATTTTGATCATCTTTTGTAGTAGCATCATCATCAGAAGAAGAATCGCCTATCTTTTGTCTAAGATCATCATAAATTTCCTCTGCTTGTTCAAAGTAATCATCACCATCTATATTTCCATGTCTCACATTGTAAAGCTGAGATCTTGCTTCAGAAGGAATTGTCAAATCTATTTTTGATACCACAGCAACTGGAGGATGTTCAATATTTTCAGTAGAACATACACTATATCTGTCAGGTGAAATTGTGTCTACTTGCTTTGGGGCATCTACTGTAACTTCTGTAGGAGGTACAATATGAACACTATGTGTTCCACTTGCTATTGATAAATGAGGTGATGTTGGGGGTGACCCTGCCAAAAGGGAATCATCTTCAGAGTCTGTAAATGACACAAGGCCTTTTCTGCCATCAATGGACGTTATAGTCCCATAGTCTGATGTACAGTCCGAAACATCAAGTTGTTCTTCAACTGGTTTGCAAGCATCAGGACCTTCATCAGGTCTTTGAGAATTGTAACTAGTAGCACCTATAACACCTGATGCTTGTAATTGATTCTGTCCTCCATGAGGTTGTTCCCTAGCATAAGCTGGCAGTATATAATTTTTGCTTTCTTCACTCTCTTCAAGTCTGTAGGTATTTTGTTGAGATTTGTGCTCTTTTTCTGAATCCATTGCATGTTCAGATGAGTATGAAGCCTTAAATGATTTTTCTGTCACAAAATCATTATTACTAGAATCTGGAACACTATTTTTAGATAGATTCACATTTTCTGTTTTAACCACTTCAAACTTTTCTTGTGTTTTTGAAAGAACATTTTCTGTTAGATTAACATGTATTGATTCAGGAATGATCCCTGGCTCTCTATTAGTTTCTTGATTTCTCAATGCATATGTCCTGTACTCTGTCTTTTCAACATTATACAACACATTGGTATTATCTTCATGAATAGTAACTTCAAATTTCACAGGTGTGTTAGAATCAATATTTGCAACTTGCTGAACTTGATGTTCTGGAAATGAGATATTCACATTGCGCCCTGATCGAGGAGTACTACAGTCTGGTCTTTTGACATTCCCTTCATCTTCATGTGTGGAAGACATAATCAATGGCTGATGATAAGGTAATTGATCTGCATAGTCTAGAGATGATGCACCAGGACTCATCAGTTCTGTTTCCATCACATAGGATAAGTCCTCCTGGAAAACAGGTACCGGTCTCAGATCTGATGTGCTTGAAGACCAGACCTCTGTTGGTCCACGTTCAAGATTACTTCCTTGCGAAACGAAACTTGCATTTGATCGCTGAGTTTGAGACAAACTTTTCTCAAAGTCACTCAGAGTTCGTATTATCCCTGATGAGGAGGAAGAGTTCGTATCACGATTTTGACCTTCATTTGAGTTCCATACACTGACTGGTGACATAACCATTCCACCAAAATCTCCAGCAGTAAAACTGTTCTCTGGATCAGATACATCTGTTCGGAGACTGCTGCTTGAAAACCCTCGGTTATGCCGACCAAATGTTTGAACTCCAACTGATCTAGAACTACCATCAGCACTTTGACTTTCTGCAGATTCAGCATTTTGTTGTGACCTTGGAGAGCTTGGATCATGTCTTCTTCGTAATTGTCTTGAGGACATATCTCGGCCCACGTTATTATTTATAGCACCATCTATGTCACTTAGTTCATTTAAGAATAAATTATCACTTGAGGGATCATGAATGTCAACTTGAGCAAATCCATTTTGACTTGGAAAGCTTCTGATATTATCTATAGAATCATTTGAGTATGTGCTGTCATTTTCTGAGCTGTCATAATCATCCGAAGTCTGATCAGTGTTGACTCTGCTGTTTTTGTTTGCTGATGGGCGTTTGCGTCTCCTTGATCCTGAGTCTGGACGAGCTTGTGAATTTTGATGTCCTGAAAATAGAGAAGAAAATAATGTTAAATAAATATAATTTTTCTTCAATTCCTTTTTGTGGATAACAGGAAATAATAGAAAATTATCATTTGATTAAATCACTGCTTAATCAGTGAAATTACCAAAATGTTCATTCCACCCTTTTTGACATTATCTTAGCAGAGACAAATGTGCGCCATGGCATTTCATATTACTCATTTTCAAATTAACACACTTAAAGAAAATTTGTGCCACTTTTTACAATTCGTCTTATTTTTGCTTTAAAGAAATAGATTAATCCTTTGGGGTTTTTTTTAGTAAGTTAGATTATTATTTCCTTTTGTGAACAACAAAAGCTATATGTTTTCACACTTGTGAAAACATAGCTTTTGTTTTTCACTCAATGAAATATAAATCAATCTTACACTGAAAAAAATATTTTTCTTTATTTCTAGCTTATATTAATATTTGAGCCTGTATATTAATATTTGAGCCTGTTCTGGACACTAGATTATAAAACATTTTTAACTAAACAGAGAATGTACTCTAATTTAAGGTTTCTAGGCTAAGAAATTGTTGCAAAGATGTAATATATGGCATTTCCTGTGTTGCTTTGGCCAAATTAAATCAGTAAATAGAAATCTAAAATTTTTGGCAAATTCTTAGTTCAGTAACAGAAAAGTTTCATGACCTCACACCCCACTGCTTCAGTCAGTATACATGTTAATGGAATTCATATAAAACCAAGCTACAGATTAAAGAGGGGGTAATCCAGTCAAAAATCTTTATCTCTTAGTGAAACCCTATGTTGTTGATATGTGACAAGATAATTCCAATGAGTACCAACAACACAAGATTTGTGCAATAATTATTGAAATATTTTGATCTAAAATACAGAATACCCCCTCTATCTGTAGCTGTATGAAAATAAGATAGTCAGTCAGCCAACAACAATAAAGCAGCCCATATATAATCTACCATATTTCCCCTAATAATGCCCCCTCCCCCCTTATGGTAACACCCCTTCATCTTTTACTAAGAAACCCACTTCAAATGCCTAAATTTTAAGAACTTGTTGAGACTACATCTCTAATTTGATGATAATTTCCTATAAATAACAATCATTTATATGATTGTTAGAGGAAATTTACCTCAATTTAAAGGGAAAAGGGCCTAAAAGACATAAGTTAATTTTTTTTTTTAATCAGCTCCTGGGAGCGTTTATTAGGAGATATAAGGTAAATCATTATTAATATTAGTTTATCCAGGTGTATGGACCAATTTTCTTTTAATATGGCTGACAATACCAATCAATAATAATGTCAATCCAGTAAGATATACTGTATTTCTCCTAATAATAGCGCCCTCTCTAATAGTAACACCCCTACATTTTTTTCTAAGAAAACTCACTTCAAATGCCTAAATTTTAAGAACTTGTTAAGACTTCTTCACTAATTTGATGAGAATTTCCTCTAAACAATCATTTATATGATTGTATAGAGGAAATTTAATGAAAAAAGGGCCTAAAAGACATAAGTTTAATAATTTTCATCAATCAGAAAATTCATTATAAACAAAAGTTGCCTGACCATGTTATGTATAGCTCCCAGGAGCATTTATAAGGGGAAATACAGTAGCCATTATTGATAGTTTGCTATCGATTCTGACCATTTATTGATAAATAGTTATTTGTATTTCATTATTAGTCTTCATTTCCAAAAAATTATATAATAAACTAAATCTTTATTGCATTGAATTTTGAAATCCTTAATAAGCAAGTTTGACATTGGGTTTATTGCTTTGGGCATTCACATATTTAAGTACTTTTTTATTTTCATAAATCCATGAATCAAGAAAAATTCTCTAAAAATCTTCAATAATTTAGAGATAAAAGTCATTATGATGTCATGAAATTACCTCGAACTCTTCGTCTACGTCGGTAATACCAAACAAGACCACAGAAGCCAACTGCAGTTATGCCGAGTAAAATCCAGTTTTGTTGTTTCATTTTCACACGTTCCCATTGTCCGCAAACACAAGTTTTAGAGATTTGTATTCATACACAGAAAACATTGAATGAGTTTCTTAAGTCCGAAATTTTTTTATTGATAGGACAGCCACTTGTTCTTTGAATGTCAAGATCGAAATTATGTCGAAATTATGTCCAGGTTAAAGAATTCCTAAGATAAACATTTTGAGAAAAAAAAATTAAACCCAGGACACCTTGATTTAAACAGTTCATTGACCCTTGTCATGTTGAATAAACCTTCGCAAAATTGCATGATAGATGTTTTTACTTCCAATCTAAGAATTAAAGCACTATAATTTCAAATCTTAGGAATTATGATGCTATGAATGCTAATATAGGAATTATAGTGCTATACTTTCCAATCTGAGAATTAAAAAGAAATTATTAACTTGGTTTACATCAAAAATTCATGTTAAAACCCTTTGCTGTTTGATCCCTGCTTTTTACGTGCCTGTGATTTTATGATTGAGAAAACATTGTAAAAAAAGAAGAAATTGCTTCTGACAAGCAATTTCTTCTTTTTCCTCACTATTTTCTACCCTACGGAATGGTTATTTTTCAAATTAAATCCACTTTAAATTTTCTTCTGCAAAACCTTTGGATTTGGACAGGTTCAAAATTTTGTAAAACAGGAAAGTGTTAAGAGCTGCTGACTGAGAATAAAGCAAATCTTTTCCAAACAATCCCAGAAACAAATCAATCACTGCTATAATATAACCATGGTGTATAGACAACATGCAAGGTTCCAATTTAACACTTTGCTGGAATTGACAAGTTGAAGCCAGTACAACTATGAGCTTGTTTAGAGGAAATTCACCTCAAATTAAAGTAAAAAGAGCCTAAAACACATCCATTTTAAGGATTTTTTTAAATTAGAAAATGCATACTAAATAAAAGCTCTGTGTTTTGTATAGCTCTCATGAGCATTTATTAGGAGAAATACAATGTTCCAAGTTTCAAATGAATGCCTTTAGTAATATCAGAGATATCCCAAAATTGCTCTAGATTTTGCATAACAACACAGAGGACAGCCAAACCACCATGATTATACCATACCCTAGGTTTTCTTTGAAAAAAATATAAGCAAACTATAGGGGTTTAAATATAAGAAATCAGAAGTATATCGGTGAAATCCCCTTATGTTCATGATGACAAAACGGTGCCATTTGCAGGTAAAGCAGGGCACAATTTACAAACAGTTTGCACTGCTTTGTCATCCTGAACACAGAACAGAATATCGTAAAATAACGAACATCAGCTCATGGTAACAGCTTCAAGTTCATGCATTCATTTTTATTGACCATAACATATACAGCCGGAGATTTTCATTTTTTTTTCTTTTCAACGACTACAAAAAATATAGGCACACGTCTGAAAACATATCTTGTTTGCATATTTGATAAGATATACAATATCACTTTCAGAAGTTAGAAAGGAATTTAAATCCATTAGGAAAACATTTAAACTTCACCGACAAACATGGGCAAAAACTCAAAATCAATACACCAAACCTTTCCAAACACAAGCTTTAAAGAAACACTTTCATAATAATATCTGTCATAAAAGTCTGCAATATTTTATCTCAAGTTGTTGAAAATGAAATGATGACATTGTGAAAATACCAACATATGACCTGAGTAACCTTTGGACAAAAAAGCTTTATCATTAGATAGACATGATAACTTCATAGAAAGATATTGCAAAATGATCTTCAAGTAATTTTCTAAACGAGCATAAAGTTTTGCAGTTATATAACAGTTTTTGAACTGATAAAACATCTAGCAATTAATGCTCACAGTAATTTAGCAGATTTCAGTGCTTCAAAAATAAAAATTCCGAGACACATTTCTAGAAAGTAATTATATACATGTTATTATATTCCTCTATTAAAAATAATTTCAATCCTATAAGCAAGAAGAAATAATTCAATTAAACCATGTTTAATCCCATCATGTTCCCACAACTCAAAAATAGACAGACTCCAACTAAAGAAGGTCAATCAACTTCTTACAAATCCTTTAACAAATTGAGAAAAAAGTTTGTATAATTTTAATTTGATTTGCTCTCCTTCACAGGTAGAAAAGAATTACGTCCATCACAATGACACTACCACTCATAGATTAAACCCCAATCACTAAATATTTGTCCTGAGGTACTCAATATATTGTCAGTCAGGGGGACAAAAATGTCGTAAATACAGCTTGACCAAGCTGTATTTACGATATTTTGGTCTCTGACCATCAAATATGATATATGCCTAATAAATACAGCTACACAAGTCATAGTGTCCAAGATTTGACACCAAATTAATCAATCCAATCAAACTTTTTATCATATTACTAGGTCATTCATTATGCAAACTTAGTTTACAGCTCAAAATGCATCAGAATTTTGTACTAAAGGCTAATGAATTGATACATTTCAAATCCAGATCATGAAAAGAATGGTTGCTTGTACATGCAGTAGCAAACCCAATTCTTTATAAAACGGCTGTAAGTATTACTATTAGGTGATATATTATTTGTTCTGATTGGTTTACACAATTTCCAGCAATTTTTTCAGTCATAAAGTGGTGGCTTGAGCACCTAACCATAAATTGCTTGTATTTCTCTCACTAGAACTACAACATCGTTTCAAGCACCCCCCCCTTTTAGTGATATATTAATTGGTCCGATTGGTTAACATGGATTTCAGCATTTTTTCAGTCATATAGTGGTGGCTTGAGCACCTAACCATATATTCCTTGTATTTCTATCACTAAAACTACAGCATCTTTTCGAGCAACCCCCCCCCCCCCCCAGTTAATCATCCCACATAGGTTTAACATTATCGACCCATTGGTGGGAGACACATGTGGATAAGGATGAGTGCCACCTTCCCAATCTTTATATACAGAGAAATATGTTTTTTCAGATGTTTGAGGAAAACAAACACCTAAAAGTGAATATTAGGTAAAACCAGCAACTTGACCATCAAAATCTTTATCACATCATTTTTATGCACCCACAAATTAAACCGCAATGTTCACATTCAATCCCCAAATCCATTTTAGTTTACTTAATTGAGTTTTACGCCGCTTTCATCAAAATTTCAGTGATATTATGGGGGCTGGAGCACCTTACAATGAATTCCTGGTATTTCTCTCACCAGTACAACCATAACATCCTTTGCTAGCCTCCAGCTACTATCTCACATAGGTCTATGATTATCAACCCATTGATGAGAGACAAATAGTCGGAAAGAATGAGTGCCACCTACGGGGGTCGAACCCAGGACCCCTCGATTGACAGTATGATGCGCTACCAACTGCGCTATGACAGTGGCCCCAAAATCCACACAATTCGAGTATTTAAAATGATTTTCACTTTTCACTTTAACCCTTGTCATGCTTAACTCAGAATGATCCTGCTTTGGCAGGAGATATAGACAAAGATCAGCCTGCACACATGTGCAGTATGATCTTAGTCTATTCCACCCGATTTTCCTGTTCAAACCTAAAAACAGAATCACAATATGACAAAGCATCCAGTATTTTCTGTATTTTGATTTTCACGCAATTTTGTCAATGTTTTTATTCAGCATGACAAGGGGAAATATTAAAATCCTACATGACATTAAACCACAGAACATGACATATCAGGGTATGTTCAGATAAAAGTAAATACGTGTCCCAATCAGGATACACAAATCGAGACTGTCAATAAATCTATCATTGAGAAGTTGCCAATTCAGCCCCAGGATTTACATTGATCTTGAAAAGAAGGTAATCAAATATCCCACAGTCTGCTCCTGGTGATCAATTAGGCTAGGCTGACATTTTTAATCAGATCATTTTCTTCTAAACTACAAAATGAAACTTGATATTAACAGGCTGTCTACCAGGTCTTCTAAAAAATATAGGAGTTTTAATAGTAATATTTTTTTTAAAAAAATAGGAGTTTTTAACTCATTTAGAGTAAAAATATAGGAGTTTTCCCAGTGAAAATTGTTTATCCTACGCTCTTATACTAACAATCCTTACCTCCACTCTTGCTTTTTCTATGTTAATTAATGTCTAGATAAAGTAACCTTTCAGTTCCATAGCATCACAGTCCAGACAGGAGGCTGCTGTAGAGCATCATCATGATCATCATCATCTGAATTGGCACCTTAAAGGCTGGTGTCCTATTCAACTGCCTTGTAGGTGACCAAACAGGTGACGAGGAACAGATGAAGTGCACCAAAGCATTATACAGGATGGTGATGCTATGGAAGACATTGAGATTCTCTTACCTGAAGAATAAAGAAGCAAAGAGCAGTATCAAAGCAATATTTGCTATCTGAGCATATATCGGCAATACATTTTCCTAACAAGAGGGCCTTTGGCCCTGGTCCGCTCACCTGAGTCAAAGCACCTAAGGGTAACTTGCATTTCTTTTGAAAAATTGAACTGTAACAAATTTATGTGTAAAAGAAAATAATCTTATGGTCAGACCAGTAAGATTCCACAGTCTCAGTTAATATTGCTGTTTGAAAATACAAGATCCAAAATGGAACTGTTATCAGTCTGGGTTTTTTTGCACGATCATTTTACAAGAGAGTATCTGGGATAACTTTAGTAATGCGCACCTGGTGGCCCAACAGTTATAATTTTAGCTCTCATAATTAAGGTCTATGAATTGATCATCCAAGGCAAATTCCAAAGCTGTAGGGCTTCTCGTTCATCAGAAGAAGAATTCATAAGATTCTCTTAAATTTCAACTTTGGTTGCCATAGCAACAAAAGTTTTTCATAGATTTCAATTCTTTAAGCTATCTTGGAGGGGACCACCTATGAAACATTTCTGTAAAATTTGGAGTAAATTGGCCCAGTAGTTTAGGACAAGATGTCATTTAAAGAAATTGTTGATGGACGGAGACGACAACCAAAGGACAGAAGCTGGACTTTGTGCTCAGGTGAGCTTAAAAAAAAAGTTCAAATGTTAAATTGACCTGAAGTACTACCCTCTCCCCCCTGTTGCTCCGCACCTTGTGGCCCAACAATCATAATAGCTTTTTAAATTAAGTTCTATGAGCTGATTATTCTATATCAAATGAAAATGCTGTAGGAATTCTGGTTCAGAAGAATTTCTAACAATTGTTGAATTTACCACAAAGCACTAGCCTTCCTCTTGGGTCTCTGCCCCTGGTGACAAAACAATCATGTCTATATCTTTTTTGATTAAAGTATATGAGCTGATGACTCATGCCAAATTTAGAGCCTGTAAGATTCCTACTTCATCATGAGAAGAAGGTTTAAAATTTCAAAATTGACCCGAAATACTACCCTCTCCCCCAATGCTCTTTGCATGGTAGCCAAACATTCATGGTTATAGCTATGTAAAATAGGGTCTATGAGCTGATTGTCTGTGTTAAATATAAAGGTTGTAGGGATTCTGGTTCAGAAGAAGAAGAAGGCTATGGATTTGATTTTTTTTTACAAAGTACTACCCCCCCTCCCCCCTCCCCCTCCCCGGTGGCTCCGCACCTGGTGGCCCAACAGTTATGATTTAAGCTATTCTAGCTATGGTCCATATGCTGTTCATCCTTGCCATTTTTCAAGTCTGTAGGGCACATGGTTTATCAGAAGGAGAAGGTTAAATATTTAAGAATTGCTCTGAAAAGCTACCCTCCTGCCCCCTGGTGCTCTGCGACCGGTGGCCAAACATTCATAATTTTAGCTATTTCAGATAAGGTCTATGAGCTGATCATTCATGTCAAAAATATAGGCTTTAGGGATTCTTGTACATCAGAAGAAGACAGTCAAGATTTCAAAATTTTCAACAAAGCACTACCCCCTCCCCCTAGATGATCTGCACCTGGTGATCCAACAGTCATGATTTAAGCTATTTTAATTAAGGTTTATAAGCTGATCATCCATGCCAATTTTCAAGTCTGTAGGGCTCCTGGTTCCGAAGAAGAAAAAGGTTAAAGATTTCAAAATTTACCCAAAGTACTACCCCCCTCCCCCTGGTGCTCCGCACCTGATGGCCAAACAGATATGATTTTAGCTATTCTAATTCAGGTCTATGAACTGATCATCCATACCAAATTTTAAGTCTCTAGGACTCCTGGTTGAGGAGAAGAAGAATTTTTCTTAAAATTTCACCTTAGGTTGCTATAGCAACCAGGTTTTTCATGGATTTCAATTCTTTTAGCTATTTTTAAAGGGGACCACCTAAGCATCATTTCTGTAAAATTTAGTGTTAATTGGCCCAGTAGTTTAGGAGGAGATGACGTTTGAGGAAATTGTTGACGGACGCCAGACGACAACCGAACGCCGGACGAAAGGTGATCACAATAGCTCACATGGGCACTTCATGCTCAGGTGAGCTAAAAATATAGGAAATATTTTCAAAATATAGGAGTTTTAAAGGAATATAGGAGGTGCTTAAAAATATAGGATTTGGACCCAAAATATAGGAGTTTAATAGGAATATAGGAATCGGTAGACAGCCTGTATAATTAACCTTGATGTACAAAATAAGATCAGGTTAAATGCATATGCAGACTTATTTTCATCTTGCATGCCTATCAATAAAGAATTGATAGAATTGAAAGAATAAAGCACCTGACAATGGATTCCTGGGGCCAATTTCATCAAAACATTTAAGACGCATTTTTGTCCTACCGATGACTTTCGAAACAGTTACAACTAGAACTGTCGCAGAGCGGACTAATACCCCCCACAAGTGCTTTGTTTGAATGCAAGTGCTATTATCCCAGGATGTGTTTGTAACAAATATTGAGGTCATATGCACTATTTGCATGAGTTTCATGATTCTAGGTCGCTTGGTTTTTGAGTTAGAGTCCACAAATGAAAATTGAACAAAAATTGACTGCGACCTTGACATTTGACCTATATGACCCAAAAACAATAGGGCACTTTCTTGGATCATAGGCAACATTTGCATAAAGTTTCATGATTCTAGGTCGCTTGGTTCGCGAGTTAGAGTCCCGAACGAAAATTGAACAAAGCCTGACTGTGACCTTGACCTTTGACCAATGTGACCCAAAAATAATAGGGCACTTCCTTGGGTAATAAGGAACATTTGTATAAAGTTTCATGATTGTAGGTCACTTGGTTCTTGAGTTAGAGTCCGGAAACGAAAATTGAACAAAGGCCGACTGTGACCTTGACCTTTGACCTATGTGACCCCAAAACAATAGGGCACTTCCTTGGGTCATAAGGAACATTTGTATAAAGTTTCATGATTGTAGGTCATTTGGTTCTTGAGTTAGAGTCCGGAAACGAAAAGGTCTACAGACGGACGGACGGACGGACGGACAGACAGACAGACAGACATGGTGAAACCAATATACCCCCCTCTACTTCGTAGGTGGGGGGTATAACAACAATTACTTTACATAGGTAATATATATATTGGTGATAATTGTTTTTTGTACTAAATATGTGGTAAGACATCGGCAAGACAAAAATATGTCTTAAATGTTTTGATGAAACTGGCCCCTGGTATTTCTCACATATACTACCATTACATCCCTTCCATCTTCTATTCTTAATAGTTCTCATATAATCAACCCATTGGTTGGAGACAATAGTTGGAATGGATGTTTGCCACCATCGGGGATCAAACTTGGGAATTTTTGAGTAATCTTTCAATAAAGACACAAGATGTACATGTCTTGATACATGTGACTTGAATTTCAAAATTAGATTTGATTGTTTTATTCCTGATGCTTGGCAACGGTAAAGAGATGAGATTTTTTTCATTCATGGAGGTATGGAATTTAAAACATTATCATACTATATACTATATAAGTAGTGGGGTGAGGTTTTTAGTTTCTTAGAAAAAACAACAACATGATTTTAAAATAATACTTTTATTTTTTCAATTTAATTTTGTTTCTTATTAAAGTAAACATCTTGCCAGGTTGAGGTATTTTTTAATCACAACTACTTTTTTGTGTATGAAGGTATGAATAATAAAACTTTGTGGCCAAACAGAATGCTAATTCTTGATAAATGGATTAACTCATATGACATTTTGCTGCTGTACAAAAGGCTTTGGCAGATAGTATAGACTAAGATTAGCCAGCAGACATGTATGGTCTGATCTTAGTCAACATTGCCTGTTTTCTTATCAATTATTGTCGAAAAAACATGAGGCAGACTTCTAGAAATGATGCAAACATAAGCATTTTGCTTTAAAGTAAGTTTAAATTCAGGCAGATAAGGGTTTAACTTAAAATTGTAGATAATTGAAAGTTGGTCAATCTATTTCTTTTCTTTTAAGGGAAGAAACTCTCACATCATTTCAAATGGAAGATATAATGAGTTACTTTTTCATGAAAATGTATATTTTAATTCTATGACAATTTCTTTCTATCCTATCATATATCAGTTGGACAATGCCAAATGAATAATTGAAAAGAACATTGAATAAAGCTTGAGCACCTGACACAACATTTTACAACACAGGCAATTGTTTCATAATCCAAATTCTATCATATATGCAATAAAGGACTTATATCAGACAAAATTAAGCATATGAAACAATTGCCAATTGATTGAATGGAGTTTTACGCTGCTTTTAACAATTTTTCAGGTATATTGCTGGGGCTGGAGCACCTAACAATGGGTTCCTGATATTTCTCTCTCCAGTACAACCATTACATCCTTTCCTAGCCTCCAGCTGCTATCTCACATAGGTCTATGATTATCAACCCATTGGTGAGAGAAAAATAGTCGGAAAGAATGTGTGCCATATCGGGGTTTGAACCCCACACCTCTAGACTGGCAGTCTGACACGCTAACAACTGCGCTATCACGGTGAAACCAGAAGACTGACTTTCAGTTCTGTTGATTTAAGTACCAAACCAGAGTTAATCCTGGTTACATTGTTCAGTGGTTTGTAAAACTGGACATCAATATTTAATGTCCCAGAAAGTGTGTGCAGTAAAAATCCCCCACAATCCAATTACCTTGAGGATTGTTCACTCTGTCATATTTCACACCTGTGTTACATATTGATTGATTCCCATAACCCAGATTGCTGGCCATTGATTAGGTTTTGTTTCTTCAGAACTTGCCAGATTGGATATTTCTGTCAAATTATTTCATTGAATTTTTCATGTTGAACCCAGAAAATTCCTCCTTTTGAAAGGAGGAAGTCTGATCTTAGTCTATACTGCTTGTTTTTCCTTTACAAGCCAGGATAGATTAAAATATTTAATTTAAAAAAAAAAAAGTCAAAATAAGTGTAATAAATGCTTAAAGCAATCTAATTTATTCCAACTTTGTCAATTTGTTATTCAGCATGACAGGTATAATTTTTTTTTATTTTTCATGAAAGCAAACTGACTGACTGACTGACTGACTGACCGACGGACCGACGGACTGACCGACCGACCGACTGACTGACAAAAGTATTAAGAAATTACCAGGTGACTAAACTAAGGCTGGTCTTCATAATTGAAAAGAAGATGCAGACAACAATTTAAGTTGAAATTCATAAAATTATTTTTCCTTTCAGACATATAACATTGTTGACATTAAAGAATTGTTTGTTACAAGTAATTTCTCCATTTTCCACAATGTTTTCAAATTCTTTTTCTTCAGGGTGTCAAAAAGTTTTGAGTACCAAAAAAGTTTTGTTTTCTTTTTATCTTGGGCTAATTCTAAATTGATTTGATTACTTTAGGTAAGGTTTAAAGCCAAAAAGATATTTAATGCAAACATATTGTTAGTGCCTATACAAGAGGACCAAGATGGTCCTAGATCACTCACCTGAGTCTCTTTGACCCCTGGGACATCACACCAATTAAATAGGCAGATGTCATATAGGATATAATTTCTAAACAACTAGAAAGCCATGAATGGCTTGTGTCGCTCCACAGGCTTGAATTTCTTGTAATAGCAAATCTAAGTTTTGACTAGATTTTTAGATATTTTGGGTTTTACTGATGTTGAAATGATTTTCAAAGTCTCTAACATTATAAAATATAGAGAAATGACTACCGCCCATAAAAGACATATTTTTTATCCAATGACAATAATTTTTGGCTGCATGATAATGGATCACCCAAGGATCATACTTATGAAGTTTGATTGATATCCATCAGTTACATTCTGAAAAAATGATTTTCAAAGTTTCCACTATATAACATATAGTGCAAATGACCTCCGCCCATAAAATACATATTTTTCGACTGATTCCTAATAATCTTTGGTAGACTGATAAAGGGTCACACAAGGATCATTCATGTAAAATTTGGTTGATATCTATTTATTAGATTCTGAGAAAATGATTTTCAAAGTTTCCACTATATAACATATAGAGAAATGACCTCTGTCCATAAAATACATATTTTTCATCCGATTTCAATATTTTTTTGTAGACTGATAAAGGGTCACCCACGGATCATTCATGTAAAATTTGGTTGATATCTATCAATTAGATTCTGAGAAAATGATTTTCAAAGTTTCCACTATATAACATATAGAGAAATGACCTCCGCCCATAAAATACATAATTTTCATCTGATTTCAATAATTTTTTGTAGACTGATAAAGGGTCACCCAAGGATCATTCATGTAAAATTTAATTGGTATCCATCAATTAGAACCTGAGAAAACTCACTTTTTACCATATTTGGAAATTAGCCACGCCCATTAAATCCATGTTTTTCATTGGATCAAAATTTCTTGAACAACTTTGAAAGAGGGTCACCCAAGGATCATTCCTGTGAAGTTTGGTTGAAATCCATCCAGTAGTTTCTGAGAAGAAGATTTTTAAAGAAAAAGTTTACGACCGCACGCACGGACGCACGGACGGGCGGACGCACGACGGACACAACGCCATGACAATAGCCCCAGTGGCTTTCAGCCAGTGGAGCTAAAAACCATTTGTTTCATGAAATTTGGGCCAAAATTGTGGCTTTTAGAGTTAAAACAAGAAAATTATCATTAAGACCCCTTCTCCAGTGATATGGCATGGATCTTTCCCAATTTCCATAAGTTTCATCCTTGTGACCTAGCCAACATTATGACCAAGTTTCATGAAGATTGGGCCATGTTTGTGGCCTCTATAGTGTAAACAAGACTAGAAAGCCATGAATGGCTTGAGTCGCTCCACAGGCTTGAAATTTTTGAAAAAGCAAATGTTAGATTTGACTAGATTTTAAGATATTTTGGGTTCTACTGATGTTGAAATGATTTTCAAAATTGCCACTATATAACATATAGAAAAATGACCTCCACCCATAAAATACATATTTTTCATCCGATCACAATAATTTTTTGGAAGAATGATAAAGCTTCACTCGAGGATCATTCCAGTGAAATTTGGTTGATATCCATCAATTTCATTCTGAGAAAATGATTTTCAAAGTTTCCACTATATAACATATAAATAATGATCTCTGCTCATAAAATGCATATTCATCATCCGATCACAACAATTTTTGGTACACTGATAAAGGGTCACCCAAGGATAATTCCAGTGAAATTTGGTTGATATCCATCAATAACATTTTGAGAAAATGATTTTCAAAGTTTCCACTATATATCATATAGAGAAATGACCTCCGCTCATAAAATGCATATTTTCCATCTGATCACGATGATTTTTTGTAGACTGATAAAGGGTCACCCAAGGATCATTCATGTAAAATTTAATTGGTATCCATCAATTAGAATCTGAGAAAAGTCACTTTTTACCATATTTGGAAATTAGCCACGCCCATTAAATCCATGTTTTTCATTGGATCAAAATTTCTTGAACAACTTTGAAAGAGAGTCGCCCAAGGATCATTCCTGTGAAGTTTGGTTGAAATTCATCCAGTTGTTTCTGAGGAGAAGATTTTTAAAGAAAAAGTTTACAACGGCACGCACGCATGGACGGACGGATGGACACACGACGGACACAACGCCATGACAATAGCCCCAGTGGCTTTCAGCCAGTGGAGCTAAAAATTGTCTTTAAGGTCCTTTTCCCATGATATGTCATGGATCCTTCCTATTTTCAATAGGGTTCATCCTTTTGACTTGGCCAACAATCTGACATGGTTTTATGATGATTGGGCCAAAATTGTGGCTTTTAGAGCATAAACAAGGAAATTGTCATTAAGGCCCCTTTTCCCGTGATATGGCATGGATCCTTTCCATTTTCAAAAGGGGTTCATCCTTGTGACTTGGCAAACATTCTGACCAAGTTTCATGAAAATTGGGCTATATTTGTGGCCTCTTGAGTGTAAACAAGAAAATTAACACTTTAAGGCCCCTTTTCCCGTGATATGGCATGGATCCTTCCCAATTTCGTAAGGGTTCATCCTTGTGACCTGGCCAACATTCTGACCAAGTTTTACGGAGATTGGGCCATATATATGGCCTCTAGAGTGTAAACAAGAAAATTGTCATTAAGGCCCCTTTTCCCGTGATATGGCATGGATCCTTTCCATTTTCAAAAGGGGTTCATCCTTGTGACTTGGCAAACATTCTGACCAAGTTTCATGAAAATTGGGCTATATTTGTGGCCTCTTGAGTGTAAACAAGAAAATTAACACTTTAAGGCCCCTTTTCCCGTGATATGGCATGGATCCTTCCCAATTTCGTAAGGGTTCATCCTTGTGACCTGGCCAACATTCTGACCAAGTTTTACGGAGATTGGGCCATATATATGGCCTCTAGAGTGTAAACAAGAAAATTGTCATTAAGGCCCCTTTTCCCGTGATATGGCATGGATCCTTTCCATTTTCAAAAGGGGTTCATCCTTGTGACTTGGCAAACATTCTGACCAAGTTTCATGAAAATTGGGCTATATTTGTGGCCTCTTGAGTGTAAACAAGAAAATTAACACTTTAAGGCCCCTTTTCCCGTGATATGGCATGGATCCTTCCCAATTTCGTAAGGGTTCATCCTTGTGACCTGGCCAACATTCTGACCAAGTTTTACGGAGATTGGGCCATATATATGGCCTCTAGAGTGTAAACAAGAAAATTGTCATTAAGGCCCCTTTTCCCGTGATATGGCATGGATCTTTCCAAATTTCAATAGGGTTCAACCTTGTGACCTGGCCAACATTCTGACCAAGTTTCATGAAGATTGGGCCATATTTGTGGCCTCTAGAGTGTAAACAAGAAAATTGTCTTTAAGGCCCCGTTTCCTGTGATATGGCATGGATCCTTTCCATTTTCAAAAGGGTTCATCCTTGTGACCTGACCAACATTCTGACCAAGTTTCATGAAGATTGGATCATATTTGTGGTCTCTAGAGTGTAAACACTTAAATTGTTGACGGAGGACGACGGACAACACACAACGTACGACGGACATTCGATGATCACAAAAGCTCACCTTGAGCACGATGTGCTCAGGTGAGCTAACTAGAAAGCCATGAATTGCTTGAGTCGCTCCACAGGCTTGAAATTCTTGTAAAGCAAATAAAAGTTTTGACTAGATTTTTAGATTTTTTTAGTTCTACTGATGTTGAAAATGATTTTCAAAGTTTCAACTATATAACATAGAGAAATGACCTCCACCCATAAAAGACACATTTTTCATCTAATGACAATAATTTTTGCTTGCATGAAAATGGGTCACCCAAGGATCTTACAAATGAAGTTTGATTGATATCCATCAATTACATTCTGAGAAAATGATTTTCAAAGTTTCCACTATATAACATTTTGAGAAATGACCTCCGCCCATAAAATGCACATTTTTCATCCGATAAATGATTTTTGGTAGACTAATAAAGGGTCTCTCAAGGATCATTCCAGTGAATTTTGGTTGATATCCATTGATTACGTTCTGAGAAAATGATTTTCAAATTTTCCACTATATACCATATAGAGAAATGACCTCCGCCCATGAAATACATATTTTTCATCCAATCAAAATTATTTTTGGTAGCATGTTAAGCATCACTCAAGGATCACTCAAGTGAAATTTGGATGATATCTGTCTATTAGATTCTGAGAAAATAATTTTCAAAGTTTCCACTATATGACAACTAGAGAATTGACCTCCGCACATAAAATACATATTTTTCATCGAATCACAATAACTTTTTGTAGACTGATAAAGGGTCACTCAAGGATCATTCCAGTGAAATTTTGTTGATATCCATCAATTACATTCTGAGAAAATGATTTTCAAAGTTTCCACTATATAACATTTAGAGAAATGACCTCCGCCCATAAAGTGCACATTTTTCATCCGATCACAATAATTTTTTGTAAACTAAAACACCAAAGGATTATCAATGTAAAATTTCATTGGTATCCATCTATTAGAATCTGAGAAAACTCACTTTTTACCATATTTAGAAATTAGCCACGCCCATTAAATCCATGTTTTTCATTGGATCAAAATTTCTTGAACAACTTTGAAAGAGGGTCACCCAAGGATCATTTCTGTGAAGTTTGGTTGAAATCCATCCAGTTGTTTCTGAGGAGAAGATTTTTAAAGATAAAGTTTACGACCGGACGCACGGACGCACGGACGGACGCACGACGGACACAACGCCATGACAATAGCCCCAGTGGCTTTCAGCCAGTGGAGCTAAAAACTATTAGCACTAAGAATAGTTTTCATAACCCTGCAAAAGGTTTTGAACATGATGAAGCCAGGCATTTATACCTTTTCCTGGTGATTCGTCAGATAAATGTCCAATTCCATCAGAGTCTCCTGCCCGCTGTTTTTGACGTATCATGGCGCGCTGTCTTGCCGCACGTCTGGCTGTCGACAGTTGGGGACCTGGAGGAACTGGCCTGTAAATATATAAAATACAAAACTTATAGCTGCTGTGTAGTGTCCATATATCACAATTATTTTAAGCCCCGTCTGTGTTTGTGAACATTTCAGAAATGCAAGACAATTAAGATTAGCTTAAATTTGTCATTCCCATATTCGGTAATGCCAATGATTATGACACAATGACCTAAATATAGGCCAAACTTAATGAATATTTATGACCCGCAAAATTTTGAACTCCAATTTGAACACAGCTCCATCACTTCTCCTGCACTTGGGTGTATTTGACATGGCCAAAATCTCATTTACATATTTATTTTATACGGCATATTATGTGTTTCACGAAAAAGCCGCCGTTTGTCAATCAAATTGTATTTTTATGTAACTTATCTTTCATAAAACTAAATCAAGAAAAAATATTGAAAGAATTTTCATGAAACCTTTTTTTTTCCTATGCTGACGCTGACTGGGGCTTTAATTCAGAATTTATCCCGATTTCAGTGAGTTTAAGAAAACAAGGTTAAATTGGAATGCCTTTTTTGGTAAAGGGAAAAGTGAGAGATTGTTGTTATAATTAATTTATCCTTTTTTCTACAATGTTTTCTACCATATCTCGGTTGTAGCTTGCTTAAAATTAAGTCTACATTAGGAGATATCAAATGCATCATCAGAGATTCAAGGGATCAACAAAAGAAAAGTGTTAGATAGGTAAACTAACTTTGCCCTCTCTCTGTTAAGCTGATGGAGATTCTCTCTATCAGCTTTTTAGAGATGGGGCTACTTTATTACAGCTAGGGGTAGCCCTTTACTATCTGAAGATCTGTAGTGAATAAGCCCCTTTTTTTCTAGCTAAAACTTACTAGTTTAAAGCTTCAAACATGTGTTATAGTTTCTATATTTCTCATAACTCTTGCTCTCAACCTCTTCTTTTTGTTTTCTTGTTTTTTTTAATTTGTGTGTACGCAACTGCGCTTTTTCGCACACAGGATGCTTTAAGGCCAATGCTTTTTCTTAAATTAAATTCTCTAAGAACTTAATCATTTATACCAGCCCAATTGAATATTGTGTGGTCAGGTTAAGCTAGCAAGGTATATTATACATCAAGTAAAGTGCTACTTTTTGGCAATGAATGATTTTTGAAAGTGAGCTTTTGTTCTATGCAAGAGGACTATGATGGTCCTTTGTAGCTTACCTTCATCTCCTTGACTCCTCCCTTTGAAAATTTAAATGCTTTTAAGATTATAATGACTACTATTTTTTTAAAAAAAGACATCATTCTATTCCTATGATCCCTCCATAAATATCTGGCCTTTTCTAAACAAGTTTCATGAAGGGGTTCATCCTTTGACAAGATAAACATACTGAAATACTGAGAAAATAACCTCTAGAGTAGATATAGAGAATAAAGGCCCTTTTTCCAGTATTTTCTTCCAGGACAATACATTTTTCAATAGGGATTATCCAATCAACTAAAATACATTCTGACAAAATTGTATGAAGATTACCGTGGCATCTAGACTGTAAGCTAGAAAATTGTCATTAAGGCCCCTTTTCCTGGGATATCAAATGGGTCATTCCAAATTCCAAAAAGGTTCATCCTTATGATGTGACCAATATTCTGACCAAGTTTCATAAAGATTGGGCCTTATTATTTTAATGTGGTCTTTAGAGTGAGAGCAAGGAAATTGTCATTAAGGCCCCTTTCCCCATAAAAATGTATCCTTCCAATTTTCCATAGGGTTCATCCTTTTGACCTGGTCAACATTTTTACCAAGTTTCGTGAATATTGGGCCATATTTGTGGAGTTTAAAACACTTAAATTACTGACGCTGGAAGACA
This sequence comes from Fragum whitleyi, assembly GCA_948146395.1. Taxonomy (NCBI): domain Eukaryota; kingdom Metazoa; phylum Mollusca; class Bivalvia; order Cardiida; family Cardiidae; genus Fragum; species Fragum whitleyi. The sequence continues at coordinate 19,646,020 of OX411544.1, forward strand.
GACAAGGCACAATAATTCAATAGTCACCAAAGCTTACTTTAAGCAAGATGTGCTCAGGTGAGCTAAAACATGACTGCTTTGATTTAGATCCAAAACAAAAAAGTTGATACCTTTTTCTAAATAGCATATGCAATGTGACCAGCAGAACAACAACAAGCAGCAAATAGACTGAAAACTGATCCATCATGACACCTCAGAAGTCCGATCCAAGTCTATTTACATCACTTTTCGCTTTGTGAGGATCACTTGTACTTCGAAGCAACCATTGTTTGACTTACTATTTCTTTTTTAACATTCCATACTTTAACACCATAACATGATTACAATAACTTGAAAACATCATTTGATCATGCACAGATTGATTATTTTTTCTCACGGAGGGGTCAAACCAAAAGAATAAGCAATAATATATAAACAATATTTCTCAGTGGACAAGCAAAATTTGATAACTAACAGCTTCAACAAAGCTGCAGTTACTCTACTTTTCATGCCAACTGACCGAAAGAAATATTGCTCACCCAATTTTCCTACTTGCCAGACCCCTTTTCCCTAACTTGTTGAAAGTTAACACAAGAACCACACATCCAATTGTGTAACGGACTCAAAATTGTGAAGATCCTTTAATTTTGTTTGAATTTCAAATGCCAATCCAAACCTTTTGATTGGCTCTCACAGAAAATTGATCTACCAATCAACAGAAGGTAAATATAGTACCAATTCAATCGAATACACATAATGTTCTCAAAAAGTTTCCTGGCACAAACTGACAATATTCTTTACTTTATTCCATACATATGATAACACTAAACATATTGGTTCTTATTTCTTCTAAATCCCACTGTAGCCTTATTTTTAATCTTCGTATGGCATATGTTGAAATATACATGTATCTATCCCTGTAATTCAATTCACTTACAAGGTACATGTTTTTGCTTATAAGTAACATTTATCAGCGTTCCCCAAAATCCCCATATGGTCGTGATTTACCCCCAAATGGAATCTTGTACCTCCTAATTATTGCAGGCAGCATTCTTTGTCTCATATAGAGAGGGTACATGCATGCTGCAAAATAACCATTTATACCCCCATTTTGAAGCAGCAGTGGGAACACTGATTTATAATGCTTGTGAAACTACCCTGAATTACATATCGTCTATGTAATGCTAAAATCTCGTAACTACAGCTTGATATAAGCTGTAGTTACGAGGTTTTGGAATTACAATGACAATATACTTGTGATTCGTTCTTTTAATACCAGCCAAAAATTGGATATAAGCCATGGGTGTGAAAAGAATTAAAGCTGTCATACAATCCAAAAGAGTATTCTAAAGATCCCCTAAATGCAAATTGATGCATGATTTCAATATGTTTTCATGTGAATTAATTACTTCACTTTCTAATTCAATCAGAACCTATCTATTAAATCCTGTCAAATTCGGTGTTTGAAATGCAAAGACTAGCCATAATATTGAATAATTTAATTAGCCATCAAAAAAGTCCTTTCGGATTTTAATCACTTTTTCTTTTTCTTATGCTGAAAATTCAGTTAGGTGTATACATCCTGCATTTGCAAACAAGATGGTAAAATGTCACAAGTTAAGCCCCTTACAACACTGGATGAAACAACAAAGGGTGATAACGCGGAAAAGTTGGAAAATAGCGATACATTGTAATGTTAATATGTTATCACAAAACCGACTAGATAAAATTTTGTATCTTGTACTCTAAAGTTAAGCAATGTCGATGAACAGTTCTTTTGCGCTGCACTCCATATTCATGAGAGGAACATAGTTGTCAAGTTCCAAGTTGATCAGCCATAAAATGATAGAGTTATGCCCAAAACAAAGAAGTGGATGCTGTAGTTTGATCATTCTGGATTCAGAAAATAAGCACGGGGCAAAAAGTCTTGACCCTAGTCAGTCTGCACAGTCCGAGATGGTCCCTTTTCGTGTGACGGGTCACATATAGTCTGAAATCCCAGACTTTAATACACTCTGCAACAAATCCACCAAATTCATCTAAATTCTAGCTATAACAAGATTGCACAAGCACCACATATTAATACAATATATTCTATACTCCAGTATTGAAAACAGAATTATTTCACTTTGATGATGCCTTATTATCATTAATTCCATATCTGACAAAATGCCCCTTTGAAATCTCACATAATATTCAGGGACTCATTATGTCAAATACTTATCGTATTGATTGGGCTTTTAAAATACATACACCCTGCATGCTTTCATTTTTCATGGTCCTACCTGACATCTTATTGACATAGCTAGAGGACGGCACCTATATTTCTATATATCTATAGGCATTTACAACAGTTTTGCACTGACCCCCCAGTGTGTTTGCTGTAGACTGGAGGGTTTGTTTGTCAAGCTATTCAGAAGTTTCATTGTGACAGAAAATAATGTTAATCGTTTCTATGGATGTTTTTATGTCTGATCAGAGCTACAGATAGAGATGTTTTTCGTTTCTTGTTTTTTTTTAATTCATTTGGCAAGTTAATTTTCCAATTTTACAAAATGCAAGACAAATGCCAGAAAGGATCATCAATATGTGCCAATGCAAATGGGATCAGAACCATGACCCCCATGATTGAAGACCAAGGATCTTATACATGTGCTACCAGCACCCTGTTGATGGATAAGTCAATGTCAATACCTTTTCTAAATAGAACTACATTGTCCCACAGAACTACAAGGTATTTTGGATTTTAGATCAAAGTATTGCATTAATAGGACAAACCCCATGATGTTGGTACTCATTTGGAATCGTTTTGTCCAGGCGATTCCAAAGAGTACTAACAACATAAGGTTTCATATAGTAATAAATATTTTAGACTTTATCACCTTATATCTGCATCTCTGGTCCAAGACAAATGAGGGAAAAGATCTCTGCCATCACCAAGGATCAGCACCATGATTCAATGATCCAAGACTGAGAATCTGAGGCGCTACCAGTAGTACTATGAGAGCAATGAGGCCATCTTATGAGCGATGGTCAATACCTAATACCATTTCAAACAAAACATGGTGAGAAACAACTGTCAGAAATGTTATGTGCCAATGCTCAGGAATCAGAACTATGACCCCCATGATTGAAGACTTGAGGGTCTAATGCCCTACCAACAGTCCTATAAAAGCAATAACAGTAGAACTCTGATTAGCTCAGTTGGTAGAGCACGGGACTTCAAAACCATTGAAGTTTGACCATGTTGGTTCGATTCCCAGACTAGCACACTAACAAACTAATTGTCTTTCGGATGAGATGATAAACTGAGGTCCCATGAAACAGTGCTGTACACCAAGCAAGTTAAAGAACTATGACGGATCCCACCAGTACTTTTATCATGTATCCTTGCACTTTGACTATCCCCCATAACAACTTACCATCTTCTGGGGGCGTCGCTCATATGAGCTTATGCTTCGGTAGCAATGATAAAAAAATGGAAATACACAAACACTCTGATAAATCGATTTCAATACCTTCTTTTATCTTATATCCATTATTATCATACTTTCTTATCCATCCAAAGTTCCATAATTCACAGGTAAAACATGCAGTATGTTGTTAATCTGTTAATCAATACTCCAACATGTCACACCTACGACTATATCACCTGGGATAGAATTAACATCGTTTCTTTCATGGGACTAATGCTACTGTTACTCATGAAATCATCAATTCAATGTACTATATTTCTTCTAATTTTGTATCCATACATTTTGACTCAGTCTAATTTACTTTCAGCATTCACAGGTAATACATGCACTTTGTGGTTAATCTGTCAATCAACTCAAACATATCCTGCCTAGGACTATATTGATGGCTCAGTGCAAAACAGTTGTAACTGCCTATAAGTTTATAGGCAGTTACAACTGTTTCACACTGAGCCATCAATATCAACCATGGCAGAACCATTAACAGCCTTGCTACATGTGACTTAATGGCTACTATCATTCATGGAATCATCAATTCAATGTATTTTTCTGATGTGGTCTAAATTGACGTGATTTAGACCAATTTATTTTAAATCTTCTCGGATACAAGTCCTTACAAGTCCATCTCGATTCTGCTTCCTGGAAACAAACCAGTACTCGCTCCAAATGTGTGGACCAAAGAACCAAGATCGATAGCTGTTCTCAGGTCTACCTCTGGACCACGGACACCACTGAATTGAAATACCATAAATAAACTCTTCATTTGATTAGTATAGAATTCTGGTCACTGATGGACAGTGACTGTCATTTACATTTGTATGTAGTCACTTGAACAAGATGTGTTTGTTAAACACCAATGCCCCCTGCAACTACCATTTTTCCGTACAGTGATTTGATACATGAATATGTTAATTATAAATTTTTGTCTTTTGACTGCTGCTGCATACCTATTTTCAACAGTTAGAGACTAACCAATCGAAAGTTATACCTTATTCTAAGGTTTTTATGTCATCTATGAGTGCCCTTAACTAAATGAACTGGACCTTGATCAATGACCTTGACTTTATTATGCATGTACAGGTTCTCTCATGAGCAATGTAAATATGAAATATCATGGCTATAATTATGACTTACCATTCCAAAGTTATTGCAAAAGTGAGTTTTATTCTTACAAAATTTGTCCTTGAAAATGACCTTGACCTCTACATATGACCTTGACGATGGTACCTACTAAAAGGTCTTGTCCCAAGCAATCATCATATGAAATATCACTTTCAAATCTAAAAGTATGGAAAATGTTAAAGTTCAAATTTTTCACAAATTTGACTTTGAAAAATGACATTGATCTTGACACATGACATTGAGCTTAGTATCAAAAGAAAGGTCCTGTCATAAGCAATGTACAAGTGAAAGACCGACGCTCTGCATGACCTTGACAGATGACCTTGACTTTAGTATTCACGGAAAGGTCTTGTCAAAAGCAATGCACATGTGAAATATCTAGGCTCTGTCACTTGCAAATCCAAAGTTATGGCCAATGTTAAAGTTTTCATTGTACACATATTGAACCTTGAATATGACCTTGACCTTGACATATGACCTTAAATATGGCCAATGTCAAAGTTTTACTTTGGACAAATGGACAGAGTAACAGACAAACAGATAAACAGACAAATTATTATTTGGAGGAAATTGACCTCAAATAAGAGAAAAAAATCCCAGAAATTATTTGAATTTATATTTAGATAACACATATCAAGTGGCAAGAGTTTTCCTGATAAGTATAGTGTAAGGGAAGCTATTATTGGGGAACGCTCACTTTTCAAAGGAAATACAGTATGACATTTTGATATTTCATTGATTTGAATACATTGGTGTCTACTACATCTGATAGAACAAATTTTACATGTATTTTTAAGGCTTTTTAAAATTTGATAATTATGATCCTAATGGAGCAAAGCCTTTTTGATCCAATTGGCATCTAACCATGTATAGTCCCTGTGGGTATAAATATTAACTTCAATGTTGATTGAGGCTTTAGAGCAAAAAGAAATACAAGGGTTTTATATTTTCTGTATTCCCCTTCATGATAGTTTTGTGGTATTTCCAAACTATGTAAACATCCAATAAAACTTGTCCAATACGGTTTGCTGCTTAAAGACAGCAATTTGTTCAAGCTGCCTTCCTGAAAATCAATACTCTGTAAACTTATTGACTTTCAAATACTGTAGTTTGAATTTTTAACTTCAAAGCTCAATAGAATCCACGATGCCCTCATTTCATAGCAAATCATTCAGCTCAAACGGCCAATATTTTCAGATTTTGATCTTTATGACTGACCTTGACCTTACAAAATGACTAAAATACAAGCATTCGAAGTGGCATGGCAATACCAAGTTCCCTACTGGCTGTTAAATATGTTAAATTAATAGCATCCTTATCAAAGGCCAATGGACTGGAAACAAAGTTAAAATTGTTCTGTAACTACTTTATGCAGACTCACATACCAAAAATCAGCTAAATACCTCGAAGGGTTTAGGAACAAAGTCCGAAAAAAGCATCTATATCTTCCTTAACTAGAAAGCCATGAATGGCTTGAGTCGCTCCACAGGCTTGAAATTCTTGTAATCAAAGTTTTGACTAGATTTATTAGATATTGTGGGTTCTATTTATGTTGAAATGATTTTCGAAGTTTCCACTATTATAACATATAGAGAAATGACCTCCGCCAATAAAAGACATAATTTTCATCCGATCACGATAATTTTTGGCTGCATGATAATGGTTCACCCAAGGATCATACTAATGAAGTTTGATTGATATCCATCAATTACATTCTGAGAAAATGATTTTCAAAGTTTCCACTATATAACATAGAGAGAAATGACCTCCACCCATAAAATACATATTTTTCATCCGAGCACATAAATTTTTAATAGACTGATAAAGAATCACTCAAGGATCATTCCTGTGAAATTTGGTTGATTTCCATCACTTACATTCTGAGAAAATGATTTTCAAAGTTTCCACTATATAACAAATAGAGAAATGACCTCCGCCAATAAAATACACATTTTTCATTCGATCACAATATTTTTTGGTAGACCGATAAAGGGTCACCCAAGGATCAATGATTTTCAAAGTTTCCACTATATAACATATAGAGAAATGACCTCCACCCATAAAATGCATATTTTTCATCTGATCACAATAATTTTTGGTAGACTGTTAAAGGGTCACCCAAGGATCAATCATGTAAAATTTGGTTGATATCTATCAATTAGTTTCAGAGAAAATGATTTTCAAAGTTTCCACTATATAACATATAGAGAAATGACCTCCGCCCATAAAATGCATATTTTTCATCTGATCAAAATAATTTTTGGTAGACTGATTAAGGGTCGTCCAAGGATCAGTCATGTAAAATTTTATTGGTATACATCAATTAGATCCTGAGAAAAGTCACTTTTTACCATATTTGGAAATTAGCCACGCCCATTAAATCCATGTTTTTCATTGGATCAAAATTTCTTGAACAACTTTGAAAGAAGGTCACCCAAGGATCATTCCTGTGAAGTTTGGTTGAAATCCATCCAGTAGTTTCTGAGGAGAAGATTTTTAAAGAAAAAGTTTACAACCGGACGCACGGACCAACGGACGGACGCACGACAGACACAAGCCATGACAATAGCCCCAGTGGCTTTCAGCCAGTGGAGCTAAAAATCAACGGGTGGAACCAAACTCAAACTTGTTCTGTAACTCATTGATGCGAACTCACACAAAATTCAGCTCAATATATCTAAAGATTTAGAAAAAAATCTAAAAAACTGAAAGATGGATGGAGGGATGGGTAGACAAATGCATACCTATTATCTTCTTTGGTTTCACCGGTAGAGGTCTAATAAAAGAGCTAGTAAAAGACATTTTTTCTTGAATATGTAACAGTCATTGAAAGCTTTACACAGCTATAGTGCGGTTTTATTGACTTGAATCTGACCCCTACTATTTAGATGAATAAAAATATGATTATTCCTACTTGGCTTTGCACGTGCTTTGATAGGAATGAACAACAAACGATATTGAATGTACTATACATTTTGTTTATTGATAAAATATGTCGGTAATTGTTATTTAAGCATTTTTTCCACAGAGGTCAAAGTCGGTTCAAATTAATCAGGCTATACCAACTCTCAAATATGGCTATTACAAATTAAACAGAAAATTAACAAATGCATTCAGGTCTATCTTTCACATTTATTTAATACAGTTCTTTATGAGCATATTTTGAAATAAAGAAGAAATACTCATTAGGAACCAAATCGATGGCTCAGCGTGAAACAGTTGTAACTCCCTATATGTTTATAGGGAGTTACAACCGTTTCGCGCTGAGCCATCGAAATGGCAATTAATCAATTCATGGAAAATTTGTCACAGTGAACTGTTCCATAAATGCAGTGGGCAGTATGTTGGGGTTCAAACTTCTGACCATAAGGTTTTGGGTTCAATCCCTGGTTGCAGCAAGTATACTTTTAGAAATTTGTCCAACCAATTGATAATCTTAACTCCCCTTCGGATAAGCAGCTGGGCACTTGGAAAGGATGAACTTGTAGTAATGGTTTAAGAAATACAAATCCATTGTTAGATGCTCTAGCTGCTATGATATATCTGAAATACTGTTAAAAGTGGTTTTAAACCACATTTAAACGAATAAACAAACTGTTTGTAAAACTAAAACTGTATGTCACTGATCAATGCAAGTATAAAATTAATGTTTATAGATACCTGACTTTATTGTGTTTAAACTTTCCGACACAAACGCCCATCATTATTGTAGACTTCTCCACTTATGAAATGATAAAATACCCAAACTGTCCACTATCATATACCCAGTGTCGGACCGAACACCCAACATGTCGCCACCTTACAATATTACCACTTCACATTATCTCCATTAGCAGAATGACTGTAATTACTAGTAACTACATATCCTTCACCAAACAAGTCTGTGTAACTAAATCTTCTTAATACGGATTGCTAGTTACATTAATCTAGCTCAATTTGATTTTATTTTCTAATTAGTTGCTTATTTTTGGGGCATTTCAATGGCTCAGGGCGAAACAATTGTAACTCCCTATATGTTTATAGGGAGTTACAACTGTTTCGCGCTGAGACATCGATTTCTGATAGTTCAGTTCACTAAAGTTTTCCAGAAAGCAGGCAGTATAGCCAAGATCAGACTGTACATCTGTGTAGGTTGGTCTTTGACTACAGACATGTAGGTTGGTCTTTGACTACACTGTATGCCAAAGCTTTGGATATTCTCAGAGAACAAATAAATTGTGGACAGCATGAGAAGGTTTATAAACAGCCCCTATTTAAAAAGTTCAAGAACTTGTTCTTGAATATTCTAGAACGTTAAATGGCAGATCAAGAATTCCTATTTCTAAAATCGGTTCAAGAACTAGACTTGAACTTCTAGAACTATTTCTTGAACTGAAAGTTCGTGAACTCCCTTTTAAGTTTCTTGAACTTGAGATCAAGAACTAGATTTAGATCTGTTCAAGAACTATTCTAGAAGTTAAATTTTTTGTCCTTGAACCAGTTCTAGAACAAGGAGTTCTTGAACATGTTTTTTAATATTCTAGAAAATTCAAGAACTTAAATTCTTGAATTTTTTTGAAGGGGTTTCAACTTTTCTTCCTGCAACAATTATTTTCCGTTTTAAAACAATAAAACAGTATTTTATCCTTTCTAGATATAACAATGTAAGAGACACATTCAACCTTATGTTGGCTACGAGTATAGAATTTCATTATCCATTGAAGTATTTAATTGAGAACCCAATTTGATCTATACGGTCCCACAATATTGAAAAACAATGTATCTAAATCTAATCAATATGGCAGTACTTGAACCCATCAAATTAAACCCTTTTTTATCAACCTTTTTCATGCTAAATTAGAATTCTATGTCAAACAAATTGCCAATTTATGAGGCATTTTAATCAGTCTAGCTTAAGTTTATCCAAAATTGCTTATGTAGTAATGCAGGCAGAATCGTCTAAGATCAGACTGCACCTCAGTGCAGACTGATCTTAGTCTGTACTGCCTGCCAAAGTTTTGCATAGAACAGAACTATGCAGTGAACTGCATAAGTAGGGCTTAACTTGTCAATTTCCACATGTTCCAGTTCATAAACATTTTGAGTGCAATGTTATGATGATTCCAAATCAATGATTCTAAACCAAGGTTATTGAACCTGAACTAGCTGGTTGTCACTGGAACTGCTCCTAAACCCCCATTTTTACCTTTGACCTTACGCTGTGACCTTTACCTTTAAACTTTCTGAAATTTTCTTTCCAGCAGAAAATCTACTCATGAAAGTGAATGATGGTGAAAAGTTATTTTGAAATCCATCAATAAATGAAGGAGTTATTGCATGTACAATTTCTGATGGACAGACCTTTGACCTTATGCTGTGACCTTGACCTTTAAGCTATCTGAAATTTTCTTTCCAGCAGAAAATCTACTCATGAAAGTGAACGATGGTACAAAGTTATTTTGAATTCAATCCATATATATAGGAGTTATTGCATGTACAATAGACAGACAGACACACACACAATGGACAGACACACACACTAACGCAGTCCCACACCAAACTTTTACTGTAACAACTATGTCACGCTCACTGCGAGGGGGCTTGACAAAAATTATCATCATGCAATTACTCATCTAACATTTTAAACAATGCTATCTCATCAGATATCTTTTGCGTTGTATACTCTCTAAGGGTCATTTGAGTAACACAATGAATGAAGCCAAATCCAATTTAGTTAATTAGATTATTGAATTGCAGAAAAACTCTACTTACAACTTTTTTGTGGCTAAAATTCCTAATGGAGAGAAATGATAGTTGGCCATGATGACAGCTGATTAACCCTTGTCATGCTGAACCAAGAATATTCCCGCATTGGCAGGAGCTGTAGACAAACATCAGCCTGCACTTATGTGCAGCCTGATGTTAGTCTACACCACCTGTTTCTCACTTTGAAACCAGAATTGTCGATAGATTTAGTTTTTCCAATAAAAAGTTGGTACCATACTTTCAGTGATTTTTGCCCTTTGATTTTGATGACATTTTTTTGCCAAAATTTATTCAGCATGACTAAGGTAAACAGGTACACAGGAAGCGCATTGCCAGAGGACTTTGCCTTGGGATCAGCTTCAAGGGTAACATTAGCTTCTCAAGACATTACAATCTCCTTGCAAATTATACCCTGCTTTGCCCCCAAGCAAAGCGGAGATAAATTTATAAGAGTTTATTCAAGTTTATCATCCGCAATGCAGGGCAGGTGACAATGTGGAGTCATGTTTATTCTGGAAGAGCTAAAATACTATATAGGGATTGAGATGATGGCGGTAAGGGGACCCGAGGTACAACTCCCACCCCTTTCCCTTAGTAAACTTGATACTGAGGTTAGTGAATGATCATGACATCATAACAATAGCTTATTCAGCTGCATTTATTTTTTTTTTTTAACTCCAGGATAATACGATAAAGGGTCGATTGACTCTTATTTCCATCGTGGTCCTAACTCATTCCAGATCTTGTCCTGCACATAGAAGAGAGGCTATGGTTTCTAACCAGTGCTACCCATTTCTACAGCTGGGTGGACTGGGGCTCTGCCTGTAAAGTGTCCTGCCCAAATACACTACCCGCCTCCGGTCGAACTCGAACCTGCAACCACCAAGTTACGAGTCGAGCGTGCAAACCACTCATCAGCCAGTTATAATGTACTACTGATCATTGACTGACGACAATTTAATTTTATTGCCTACATAATTTGATGGCTGCCTGTATGTTTATAGGCAGTTACAACTGTTACACCCTGAGCCATCAAATTATGTGGGCAATAAAATTAAATTATGTATTGTGCGTAATGCGTAATTTGTAGTTATGCCCATGCTGAAACTTCCAGTCATAGGACTCTGATTGTGGTACCAGAACAATAAATCGAGGGGTCAGTGCAACACTATTGTAAGTGCCTATATATATAGGCACTTACAATAGTGTTGCACTGACCCCTCGAATTTTATTATTATTTATTTCTTTGTATGGTCAATCTGTTTCTGGTATCAATATCTCCCTGGTCTTTCCAATTTTGATACTCTGCCAAACTCTACAAAAGGTTATAAATATTGATATATTTGACCAATAACACCTCCATGTATACTAAAACCTGGTCAACGTGATAACATTGTTGTTAAGCTTATTACTTTTAGGTGTTACTTGACCTCAAATCTTTCCCTATCATGAATTTGATGTACCTTTACTGTGATGTGAGATGAAAAACCGAAATCAAATTAATATGATATTTTAAAACTAAGAAAAGCATTTACTGGTTTTCATTGTCTCTGAAACACCATTCAAACAGCAAATTTGACGGTTGGCTCATACATGCAATTAGCAATCTCTATTCATTGATTCTCAAATTAGTTGGTAATAAAACTGGTTATTGCTATATATGCTTGTTTGTTTCCTTATTTTTTTTGTTTGCTTATTTTTGTATGGATTTAATGACGTTTTCAAAATTATTGCATCTTTATCCCGGATGCAGCTGGAGCACCTTCCAATGGTTACTGTCATTTCTCACACCAGTAGTCACAAATTACATTTCATCCGAGCCACCAGCTGCTCCTCCCACTTAGGCATTCTATATTTTTTTTTATTAAAAGTTGTGTTTATTTGAAAACACTTATCAAAATTAACAACTAGAGGCTCTTGAACATCTGCATCACTCCATAGCCCTGAATTTACTTAGTTATATAATCAAGGGCGTAGCTCCCATTATGCACATTACGCAATTGCGTAATACAAAAAAATCCTCTTTAGAAAAATGTTGTAGATGAATCATCATAACATCGTAACTACTGCTTATTCAAGCTGTAGTTACGATGTTTTGATTATTCGACAATGTTCAATTCATAGAAAAGGGGAGGGGGCAGAGGATATTCATATTTTGTCACAGTCCATATATTGCCTTTATCCTATATATTCTATGTTGGTCGCCATATGAATGTGTGTAAATTTCAAAATACTAGCTACGCCTCTGATAATGGCTCTTTTTTACACAAACAAGATTAGGTGAAAATACATGTTAAGTCAAACTTCCTTTTCAATAAAGTTACAAGGACATCAACTATCTTACAACCTCTTACTTTAAAGTACTTTTTATCTCCCTTGAATTTGTCGATACATAGCTGAGATGAGGCCTGCAAGCAAAATCTTTAACTTTGAAAACTAATTAGCTCTAACTTTAAGCTCGTACTTTACTACTATCAAATTTCTTTTTAAAGCACCAAACTGCATGTATAGGAATCCATTAAAGGTTCATCTATGAGAAATTTGGTTGAATTGAATCTAGTAATTTCTCAGAAAAAAGTTTTCCATTTCCAAGGTCCTGTACCATTTATGGAAATAATCAAATGCAATAAATGCATTTTTCAGACAATCAAACTATATATCTTTGTCAATCTATAAAGTATAACCCAATGAAAATTTCTATGAATAAGTTGACAATCATGAAGATTCTGAGTAAATGATTTTCAAGGTTTTGAGTTTCTAAAAAAACAATTTCCAGAAGTATATGCCATAAATTGATGAAAAGTTTCAAAGTTGTTTTTAAAAATCAAACTGTCACAGTAGGACCATTGTTCTTATGAAATTTGGCCACAAATTTATCAGACTGTTTTGGTAAAGATCTGTAGAGAAAAATCAAGTTGATAAATTAATCCACATCCTGCTTGATTCAAATTCTACTTCTAATAAATTGCATTATTTTTTAAAATTTCAATCTGTTTGGCTTAAAGTTTTACCACAATAATTATGTTATAATTTCATTTTCCCAATGATGTGGACATGAACAAAGTCTGATCGAGGAGGAGTTATATGCAAAAGGTAAAATCCAAGGGATGAGCCGCAGGATTTTGCTTTGCATAATACTCTTCCCCCATCTGGCTTTATTCATAGACACATCAACTCAAAAGTGAAATTAAATCCATTTTAATAAGTCACCATTCTCAAACTAGTTTTATTACCCTTTTCTGGGTGTAACATAGAAAAGTTAAATTTTTCTGGATCTAAAATTAATAGATAAGTAATGATAGGGAGAAATTCACAGAAAACTAAGCACATCATTTAGCACAAGGGAATATATGACGTCAAAAGCATCAACATTCCCGCAAAAGATGACATAATTATGATGTCATAAATGTGCGGAGCTATCTATGTACAGAGTAAAATGTAAAATGACATATGAACTTCATTGCAAATAAAGTTTTATGTACTTCTTCTTATTTCATATATGTGTTTTACTCCATCCTATTATCATAAAGTAATTTAGGCAGGTGGTAAATTTTAGGATCAGATTGCATGTCTGTGCAGGCTGATATGAGTCTATAATATCTGCTGAAGCTTTGTATTCTGCAGGAGTATACATGTACCTTGAACAGTATAAACACATGAACAGCTTAATTGACATTTGCATATTGCAAGAAAACAACAGCAAGGCAATTCAAGGTAGTGGACCCAAAATAGTTCCACAACGTTTTAGTAATAGTTAAGTTCCACAACATTTTGGTAATAGCTAACTTTAACAATGTTAACTGAGGTTTCCTAATGATTTTTTCATTAGGAAACCTCGGTCAACATTGTGAAAGATCAACAGTTATGAAATGATGTGGAACTATTACGGTTCCACTAACTTAACTGACCAATAAAGACAGTGGCTGTCACTGAGTGGGGCTTCTGACCAAATTATTGGGGTTAAGAAAATAGTTTAACTTAAATGAATAGAAAAAAGGTCAGGTAAATTCTAAATCTTTTGTTACCTTTTGTATGTTTTTCATAGATATGTATTGATCTACAATAGATGAAATATTTTAGGCACTTCTGGCATCTTGACAATGGGTATCATTATTCTCTGACCTCAAGTTTGGGTACAATTGATTCATTTTAGTAACAGGGTTTACCTCAAGTCCTCTTAAGGTTTCGTCATCTACAGTTCACAACATCGTGAAATTGACAGTATGAATGATTATGGAATGTTCTTTGAACGAAATTGAGTGGGTGTGTGGAGAGAGTTCGAGTGTTATTAAAGGAGGATAAACCAATATCTCGAATTTTGTTCAGGATGAACAAAATTAGTGATATCAATTACCTCCCTTTAATAAAATATGCATACAAGTTCTATAAATAGCTTCCTATCTCTCCGAGAATCAAACGCTTACAAATTCAAATATGATAGTGAAATAGCAATTTTTTTCTTTACAATTATTTTTAATGTTGTCAAGATTTCATCTTTTTTGATCATTTTGGAGAGTTTTTGAATGATTTGAGAGTATTTGGAATGAGTGATTTAGAATGGTTTCCATTGAGATGAATGTTAAATTCACAATGTAACAAACTGTATGACTTGAAAAATCTAAAATACATTTCAGACAAATTTGTACATAGAGTATTGGCACTTAAAAGTTTTTGCCTTGATCCCTCTATATTTCTTCTCAAGGACAAGAGAGTTAAATGAGGGTTGTGTCTGAATGGTTTCTCTTTCTCCCCAGCAGAGCCAAAATTTGACCCAAGGGATATGATATGAATCAACTTTATGAAGGTCCATTAAATGATGTTACATACCAAATATTATCACTGTCTGCCTTCTCAGGTTTTGGAGAAGAAGATTTTTGAAAAGAGATGTGCCAGGGCAGGGCCGAAATTTGACCTAAGGGTCATTATATAAACAAACTTGGTAGAGGTCCACTTGATGATGCTACATACCAAATATTAAAGCTGTCAGCCTTCTGTTTTCAGAGAAGAAGATCTTAAAAGATTTTCCTACTTTCCCCCTTTTTGTCACCATGGCAACCTGAGTTAAGGGCAAATTTCAATTATTTAAACAACTTTAGTAAAGCTTGACCCAAGGAATATTCCTGCCAAGTTTAATCAAGATTGGCCCATGAATTAAGGAGAAAATGTTTAAAGAAATTGTGGGTGACGCAAGGACAGACATTGGACAAACACAATAGCTCAACTTGAGCACTTCATGTTCAGGTGAGCTTATAAAAATGAAGTTTTCTACATTATTAAATTTAGTTTTATTCAGATACTTACATCCATGTTTTTTTTCTGTTTTTTATCCTTTACCAAGTATTGCACTCCCAATTAATTCTGATTATTGTTTTTTGTTTGGACTTAAAGCACAGTAAATCTTTCTTAATCCACAAAAGCTTATGGAAAGTTAATTCACAACAATATCCAACTAAGTAATCAGTCACTCATGGTAAGGAATTTAAATTTACACAATCTAAATAACTTGAGAATTTAAATTGCATTGGATTGCATAATCACCTCTCCTGAAATAAGACTCTTTTTTTTTCAAACATGATTATCTTGATGTTACACTGCTCAAATCCATTGCTCAGTGTGAAGCAGTTGTAACTGCCTATATATTTATAGGCAGTTACAACTGTTTTGCACTGAGTCATTGAAATGTTGTAATTTGAGACAATAGGACAAACTATCATAAATGCAAATATGTCAATAAGCACTAAAAATAGTTTTGCTCTTATCCTACAATGTGCCTTCACAAGAAATGATTTTATTTGAATTGGTGTTTAAGGCTGCTTTCAACTTTCTTTCAAATATATTCCAGTGAATTTCACTATTTATGTGCTTCCTGAATATCACCAGTTCTCGACTGCAAGAGATCTAAAACGCCTTGCCCAAAGACATTCCGATAGCTGATGGCACTGTAAGGAATCAAACCAATGACCCTCAATTTCTCTAGGATCACAAGTCTGCCACCCTAACCACGGAGCCATGTTGCAACTCTGCCTTCATAAGGCATTTTTGACTTAAATATTGTGAAGTTCACCATCTAGTTAGTGCATTTTGGAGACTGATTTTTATGCTATCATGCTGAACCAGGATTATTTCTGCTTTTTAGCAGGTGGTATAGGCAAAGATCAGCCTGTACATAATTATGTACGGGCTGATCTTAGTCTACACCACCTGTTTGTCCCTTTTCAAGCCAGACTTTTCAGCAATTAATTTTCATTAAGAAAGATTTGCCCTACACCCTTGCATTCTAGCACTTTCAGTACTTTGATATGAATGCAATTCTAAAAGAGGACTTTGATTCAGCATGACTCTAGTGTTGAGACTTTAAACACTACTTTACTGCCTAGCTTTTTTTCCCGATTTTTTTTTCAAAACATTCAACTCATTAAAATTAATAAGTTTCTTACTGACTTTCCTATTATTAACCAGTAAAAAACTTGAAAGAATTTGAATTTTTTTGAAATAAAGAATTAATCCATCCAATTTAACAAAATGCACAGAATAATTTCAATTCGATCCAATACCATTCAAATACATATTTACAATGGTTTGATAAAAACCTAATTAAATCAGCTATAATTCCTTATATGGCACATTCAGCTCAGTATGTAAGTTATCACAAACCTAAATCCCTATCAATCTACCGTAATATCAAACCAACTTGGTTTTTTGCCAGACTTTTTATTTTTCTAATCTTTAACCTATCAAAAACTACGAGAGTCTAGGAATGGCACTATAAGGGCTAAAAACTCATTTTTTTCTTTTCCAACATTGTCTACATCCCTGTTGTATTCTGTTGTTGAGCTTGAAAAATCTGCTCTACAATAAGGTTTTAAGATTGCATGAATTTAAAATGAAACTGTCTATTGGGATTGGAAGAAAATTCATACGGTAAGTACATGTATAGAAGAGAAATGATATAATTGGTGAAGTGAATTGTTTGTGTACAATTATGAATATAGCTAATTGTATATCTTGAAAACTAGATTTTTTTTCTATTCAATAGCAAACTCAAAGGAAGCTTTATAAATTAGGCTTTCCAGGCAAGGGTCCCTCCCTGGAATTTCGGGAATTATCATTTGAAATATTTCTGTAAGATTTGTTCCATTTTTGGAAAATGACATTTTTCACTGTCAAGCACCTGCAGACAAACAAAAACATTGGCACCTGAGTTTTGTGGTGCTTGATCTATTGACTCAATTCGTAATCTAGTAAAATTTTCTAGAGCAGATCTTAAAGTTGGGACTGGAACACACCAGCCCCAACCCCACAGTGCCACATGATCAGAGGGTAAGCAAAGTAATGTGTATCCACAGCTGTTGTTACAACATTTTGATGGCCCATTTAATTATATTAAAATAAAGCTCCCCCACATTCCCCATGAGAAAATATTTTGGGGCCTGTTTAGCTAAACTAGAAAGCCATGAATGGCTTGAGTTGCTCCACAGGCTTGAAATTCTTGTAAAAGCAAATAATTGTTTTGACTAGATTTTTAGACATTTGGGTTTCTACTGATGTTGAAAATGATTCCATCAGTTACATTCTGAGAAAATGATTTTCATAGTTTCCACTATTTAACATATTGAGGAATGACCTCCGCCCATAAAATTCATATTTTTCATCCAATCAAAATACACTGATAAAGGGTCACTCAAGGGTCACTCAAGGATAGTTTCCATTATATAACATATAGAGAATTGACCTCCGCCTATAAAATGCATATTATCCATCCAATCACAATGATTTTTTGTAGACTGATTAAGGGTCACTCAAGGATCATTCCAGTGAAATTTGGTTGATATCCATCAGTTAAATTCTGAGAAAATGATTTTCGAAGTTTCCACTATATAACATATAGAGAAATGACCTCCGCCCATAAAAAGCATATTTCCCATCTGATCACAATGATTTCTTGTAGACTGATAAAGGGTCACTCAAGGATCATCCCAGTGAAATTTGGTTGATATCCATCTGTAACATTCTGAGAAAATGATTTTCAAAGTTTCCACCATATAACATATAGAGAATTGACCTCCGCCCATAAAATGCATATTTTCCATCCGATCACAATGATTTTTTGTAGACTGATAAAGGGTCATCCAAGGATCATTCATGTAAAATTTAATTGGTATACATTGATTAGAATCTGAGAAAACTCACTTTTTACCATATTTGGAAATTAGCCACGCCCATTAAATCCATGTTTTTCATTGGATCAAAATTTCTTGAACAACTTTGAAAGAGGGTCACCCAAGGATCATTCCTGTGAAGTTTGGTTGAAATCCATCCAGTACTTTCTGAGGAGAAGATTTTTAAAGAAAAGTTTACGATCGGACGCACACACGCACGCACGCACGCACGGACGGACGCACGACGGACACAACGCCATGACAATAGCCCCACTGGCTTTCAGCCAGTGGAGCTAAAAACTTACGAAGAAATTAATCGTTTGTCGAAATCACAAATCGTACCTAGTGTTTTCATTTATTGTTAGTTTCTGCCTTCCAATATCTCATTTGAAACGTATTTAGAAGCCGATTCCAATGAGATGATGCATGGCAAAATTACATATTTAGTAACTACTGTAGAAGCAACTTATGCCAAAACTGATCGTAAGTTGTTGAGTAAAACAGGCCCTTGGACCCCAATACCACTATAAGATACAAAGTACTTCAAAATTCACTTACATGTCCAGTATACTTTCCCCACTAGCCTATGACTTCCTTGACTATATGGAAAAACTGTGTTACATGCTTGAGGACCACATATTAATACCATGGTAGGGATAAGAAGATTTAATTGTTTCTTTTTATTACATCCATTCCATTCAAAATCATGTCTTATTGTAATCCCTACATTCTTCTCACATTACGAGGGTTGAGCACAAGACTGTACTAAATGTTTATATACTGTATATACACTTAGTAAAGTTTTGCACTGAACCATCGATTCATAATTTACTTCGGTGTAATACATGGCTATCAACTTGTCCAGAGACAGCGAGCATATTCTGAGAGTATATATATTTTCAACAATGAAGACACCAGAATTCATTTAAATCCCTGATGCTTTGTCTATTTGTATGATGTTTTTCAATAAGTAATTTCTTACACCCGTAACTGGTTCCTGTATTACTTTTTCAACATTTAATTTGACTCCTGGTATGACTTCCACATGCATTTGCAAAAAACAAACTAGAATGGTTTATAAGTCGAAAAAATTTTCCCACCAGCAATTTATCCCTCTATAAGTTCTATTAAGCGCAGGAATCTCAATTCTCTGAAGTAGGAAAAAAGCTTTTGCACTTAGTCACTTGTGACCTTGAGCTTTGTGACCCAAAATTAAAGGCAACTTTCTAAGGTCATGACAATATTTGTATAAAGATTCATTATTCTAAGTAAATTGGTTCTTAAGGTAGAGTCTGGAATTTACAGGGTACATGAACAATTGGAAAGACAGACAGATGGATGGAAGGACAGACAGACAGATGCACAGACATGGTAAAACCAATACCAACCACACTTACTTTGTAGGTTGGAGTGTAATAAAGACACAATTTGCTTGCACAGTAACTGTGGATCTTATCAGTATCCCTTATGTATAATGAACAGACATAATGATGGGCATAGCCAGGCAAACTGTGCATTGGATACATCATACAAATGTGAACAAAGACTATTGATCTATATAGCTATCTATTTAGTTTGAAGTGAAGACTGATCAGACAGTATTAATGCTGCAAAATGTAAAGCTGTTAGAAAAGTCACACACAGGCTCTTTTTTTTCTCACAGCAGAAAACATTCTAGTTCTGACCTCAGTGCATTCGGAACATGACACTGCCATATCCGTAAACTGCAACAGACCATGGATGAATGTAAGGCGGATGGGTATGTAACAAAATTGTGAATTTTGTTAGGCGGAAACAGTGGAAGATAAACAAGAGGGCCATAGTGGCCCTAAATCGCTCACCTGAGTGAACTGTCAAAAATCTGTTTAAAGTAGACTTAGAAAGGATGAGGAATTCTGACAAAATTTTAGGTTGATTGGGCAAAAAATGATGCCTCTACACCACTTACAAGGTTTTTCTAAGATTTGATCCCATGTCCTAGTTTTTGACCCCACTTGACCCAATTTTAAACTTGACATAGATTTCATCAAGATTATCATTCTGACCAATTTTCAGATTAATTGAGCTAAAAATATGGCTCCCAGAGTGTCTACAAGGTTTTTCTATCATTGTGACCTAGTGACCTTGTTTTTGACCCCACTGGACCAAATTTCGCACTTGACCTAAATTTCATTAAGAATATCATTCTGACCAGTTTTCAGGTTGATTGAGCAAAAAGTACGGATTTGAGAGTGTCTACAAGGTTTTTCAAAGATTTGACCCCTGACCTCATTTTTGACCCCACTTGACCCAATTTTGAACTTGTCCGAGATTTTATCAAGACAATCATTCTGACAAAATTTCAGGTTGATCAGGCAAAAAATATGGCTTCTAGCCTGTCTACAAGGTTTTTCTAAGATTTGACCCTGTGACCTTAGTTTAAACCCTACTTGACCCAATTTCGAACTTGTCCGAGATTTCATCAAGACAATCATACTGACCAAATTTCAGGTTGATCGGGCAAAAAATATGGCTTCTAGACTGTCTACAAGGTTTTTCTAAGATTTGACCCTGTGACCTTATTTTTGACCCTACTTGACCCAATCTTAAACTTATGCGGGATTTTATCAAGGCCATAGTTTTGACATAATTTCAGGTTGATTGAGCACAAAATATGGCTTCTAGAGTGTCCACAAGGTTTTTCTAAGATTTGACCCTGTGACCTTATTTTTGACCCTACTTGACCCAAATTCCATCTTGTTTGAGATTTTATCAAGACAATCACTCTGACCAAATTTCTGGTTGATCGGATGAAAAATTTGGCTTCTAGAGTGTCTACAAGTTTTTTCTAATATTTGACCCCGTGACCTTACTTTTGACCCTACTTGACCCAAATTTGAACTTGTCCGAGATTTTATCAAGACAATCATTCTGACAAAATTTCAGGTTGATTGAGCAAAAAATGTGGCTTCTAGAGTGTCTACAAGGTTTTTCTAAGATTTGACCCCGTGACCTTAGTTTTGACCCTACTTGACCCAAATTACATCTTGTTTGAGATTTTATCAAGACAATCACTCTGACCAAATTTCTGGTTGATCGGATGAAAAATTTGACTTCTAAAGTGTCTACAAGGTTTTTTTAATAAGATTTGACCCCGTGACCTTATTTTTGACCCTACTTGACCCAAATTCGAACTTGTCCGAGATTTTATCAAGACAATCATTCTGACAAAATTTCAGGTTGATTGAGCAAAAAATGTGGCTTCTAGAGTGTCTACAAGGTTTTTCTAAGATTTGACCCCGTGACCTTATTTTTACCCTACTTGACCCAATTTTGAACTTGTCCAAGATTTTATCAAGACAATCACTCTGACCAAATTTCTGGTTGATCGGACGAAAAATTTGGCTTCTAGAGTGTCTACAAGTTTTTTCTAAGATTTGACCCCCTGACCTTAGTTTTGACCCTACTTGACCCAAATTCGAACTTGTCCGAGATTTTATCAAGACAATCATTCTGACAAAATTTCAGGTTGATTGAGCAAACAAGAGGGCCATAGTGGGCCTAAATCGCTCACCTGAGTTAACTGTCTGTTACTATTTGGAGAAGGGCTTTGGTTTAATTACAGGGCAGTAACAACATATATCACAAATTTGAACTTGTCTGAGATTTCATCAAGATAATCATTCTGGCCAATTTTAAGGTTGACTGGGCTAAAAATATAGCCTCTAGAGTGTCCACATGGTTTTTCTGAGATTTGACCATGTGACTTAGTTTTTGACCCCATTTGACCAAAATTCAAACTTGTCCCATATTTCATAAAAAGAATCATTCTGACCAATTTTCAGGTTGATTGGGCTAAAAATATGGCCCCTAGAGTGTCCACAGGGTTTTTCTAGGATTCAACCCTGTGACCTAGTTTTTGACCCCACTTGACCCAAATTCAAACTTGTCCAACATATCATCAAAATAATCATTCTGACAAATTTTAAGGTTGATTGGGCTAGAAATATGGCTTCAAGAGTGCATACAAGGTTTAACTGAGATTTGACCCTGTGACCTAGTTTTTGACCCCAGTTGACCCAAATTCGAACTTGTCCGAGATTTTATCAAGACAATCATTCTGACAAACTACAGGTTGATCAGGCAAAAATGTGGCTTATAGAGTGCATACAAGGTTTTTCTTAGATTTGACCCTGTGACCTAGTTTTTGACCCCGGTTGACCCAAATTCGAACTTGTCCGAGATTTTA
Source organism: Fragum whitleyi (assembly GCA_948146395.1). Classification (NCBI taxonomy): domain Eukaryota; kingdom Metazoa; phylum Mollusca; class Bivalvia; order Cardiida; family Cardiidae; genus Fragum; species Fragum whitleyi. The sequence goes on from OX411544.1 coordinate 19,668,726, forward strand.
TCAAGACAATCATTCTGACCAAAATTCAGGTTGATTGGGCAAAAATTGTGGCCTCTAGAGTGCATACAAGGTTTTTCTTAGATTTGACCCTGTGACCTAGTTTTTGACCCCAGTTGACCCAAATTCAAACTTGTCCAAAATTTCATCAAGATAATCGTTCTGACCAATTTTCAGGTTGATTGGGCAATAAACATGGCCACTAGAGTGCCTACAAGGTTTTTCTTAGATTTGACCCTGTGACCTAGTTTTTGACCCCAGTTGACCAGATTTCGAACTCATATGAGATTTTATCAAGACAAACATTCTGACCAAAATACAGGTTGATAATGAAACAAGAGGGCCATAGTGGCCCTAAATCGCTCACCTGAATGAACTGTCAAAAATTGTTTAAAGTAGATTTAGAAAGGATAATGAATTCTTACCAAATTTCAGGTCGATTGGGCAAAAAATGATGCCTCTACACTCATTACAAGGTTTTTCTAAGATATGACCCTGTGACCTCATTTTTGATCCCACTTGACCCAATTTCAAACTTGACCTAGATTTCATCAAGATGATCATTCTGACCAATTTTCAGGTTGATCCGGCAAAAAATATGGCTTCTAGAGTGTCTACAAGGTTTTTCTAATATTTGACCCTGTGACCTCATATTTGACCCCACTTGACCCAATTTCGAACTTGTCCAAGATTTCATCAAGACAATCATTCTGATCAAATTTCGGGTTGATTGGGCAATAAATTTGGCTTCTAGAGTGTCTACAAGGTTTTTCTAATATTTGACCCCGTGACCTCATTTTTGACCCAACTTGACCCAATTTTAAACTTGTCTGAGATTTTATCAAGACAATCATTCGGACCAAATTTCGGGGTGATTGGGCAATAAATATGGCTTCTAGAGTGCATACAAGGTTTTTCTAAGATTTGACCCTGTGACCTAGTTTTTGACCCCACTTGACCCAATTTCGAACTTGTCCGAGATTTTATCAAGACAATCATTCAGGCTAAATTTCAGGTTGATTGGGCAAAAAATATGGCCTCTAGAGTGCATACAAGGTTTTTCTAAGATTTGACCCTGTGACCTAGTTTTTGACCCCACTTGACCAAATTTCGAACTCGTCCGAGATTTTATCAACACAATTATTTTGACCAAATTTCAGGTCGATTGAGCAAAAAAAGTGGCCTCTAGGGTGCATACAAGGTTTTTCTAAGATTTGACCCTGTGGCCTAGTTTTTGACCCCACTTGACCCAATTTCGAACTCGTCCGAGATTTTATCAAGACATTCATTCTGACCAAATTTTAGATTGATTGGGCAAAAAATGTGGCCTCTAGAGTGCATACAAGGTTTTTCTAAGATTTGACCCTGTGACCTAGTTTTTGACCCCACTTGACCCAATTTCGAACTTGTCCGAGATTTCATCAAGACAATCATTCTGACCAAAATTCAGGTTGATTGGGCAAAAAATGAGGCCTCTAGAGTGCATACAAGGTAAATGTTGACGACACACGACGGACGACACACGACACACGACACACGACGGACGACGGACGACGGACATCCACCTAACCACAAAAGCTCACCTTGAGCACTTCGTGCTCAGGTGAGCTAAAAAATGTGGCTTCTAGAGTGCATACAAGGTTTTTCTTAGATTTGACCCCGTGACCTAGTTTTTGACCCCAGTTGACCCAGTTTTGAACTTGTCCGAGATTTCATCAAGACAATCATTCTGACCAAAATTCAGGTTGATTGGGCAAAAAATGAGGCCTCTAGAGTGCTTACAAGGTTTTTCTTAGATTTGACCCCGTGACATAGTTTTTGACCCCAGTTGACCCAATTTCGAACTCGTCCGAGATTTCATCAAGATAATCATTCTGACCAATTTTCAGGTTGATTGGGCAATAAACATGGCCACTAGAGTGCCTACAAGGTTTTTCTTAGATTTGACCCTGTGACCTAGTTTTTGACCGAAGTTGACCTGATTTCGAACTCGTCCAAGATTTTATCAGGACAATCATTCCGACCAATTTTCAGGTTGAAGGGGCAAAAAATGTGGCCTCTAGAGTGCATACAAGGTTTTTCTTAGATTTGACCCTGTGACCTAGTTTTTGACCCAAGTTGACCCAATTTTGAACTTGTCCGAGATTTCATCAAGACAATCATTCTGACCAAAATTCAGGTTGATTGGGCAAAAATTGTGGCCTCTAGAGTGCATACAAGGTTTTTCTAAGATTTGACCCTGTGACCTAGTTTTTGACCCCACTTGACCCAATTTCGAACTAGTCCGAGATTTCATCAAGACAATCATCCTGACCAAAATTCAGGTTGATCGGGCAAAAAATGTGGCCTCTAGAGTGCATACAAGGCAAATGTTGACGACGGACGACGCACGACGGACGACGGACGTCGCACGACGGACGACGGACATCCACCTTACCACAATAGCTCACCTTGAGCACTTCGTGCTCAGGTGAGCTAAAAATGTGGCTTCTAGAGTGTCTACAAGGTTTTTCTAAGATTTGACCCCGTGACCTTATTTTTGACCCTACTTGACCCAATTTTGAACTTGTCCAAGATTTTATCAAGACAATCATTCTGACCAAATTTCAGGTTGATTGGACAAAAATTATGGCTTCTAGAGTGTCTACAAGGTTTTTCTAAGATTTGACCCCGTGACCATAGTTTTGACCCTACTTGACCCAAATTCGAACTTGTCTGAGATTTTATCAAGACAATCATTCTGACAAAATTTCAGGTTGATTGAGCAAAAATTGTGGCTTCTAGAGTGTCTACAAGGTTTTTCTAAGATTTGACCCCGTGACCTTATTTTTGACCCTACTTGACCCAAATTTGAACTTGTCCGAGATTTTATCAAGACAATCATTCTGACCAAATTTCAGGTTGATCGGACAAAAATTATGGCTTCTAGAGTGTCTACAAGGTTTTTCTAAGATTTGACCCCGTGACCTCATTTTAGACCCAACTTGACCCAATTTTGAACTTGTCCGAGATTTTATCAAGACAATCATTCTGACCAAATTTCAGGTTGATCGGGCAAAAAATATGGCTTCTAGAGTGTCTACAAGGTAAATGTTGACGACACACGACGCACGACACACGACGGACATCACTCGACCACAAAAGCTCACCTTGAGCACTTCGTGCTCAGGTGAGCTAAAAAAGGGCAGAAATAACCGGCGCTAGATCTATTTTTAGATTTATATCTTTTACAGAAAATAATGGCTGAAAAATCTTATTTTTTGAGAATGACGAATCTTTCTTAAAAATTAAGATTTTTCAGCCGTAATTCAAGAATCTAATGATATTTATATAAGGATATGATTGTTCACGTCAGTGACTTAAACAAGCTAGTAGCGTTGGCAACGTCGAATGTTTTCACACAAAGTTTCGAGGGCTAACGCCATTTCAACTGACGTCTTCGAGTTTTCCAAGGTTTTCCCGTATTTTTTGAAAATAGTCTGTCTTTGTACATCCGAGGTTGACCGAGTGGTGTTCCGAATGACCTAAGTGTTAACCAAAATGATGAACACAAAGGTCTGCACAAAACTTTTGTTATGCAATTGGGCCTAGTTGTCTTATTGGTACATGTATATGTAAGAAAAACGACTCAGTTATACAAATAGCTAGGATAAGGACAGCCCAAGATTAGATTTTTATTATATTACCAGTGGAGATTCGATAATACATTAGCATAATGAGAAACGAATAAAGGCTATACAGAAGTTGTCCTATAGGTGTGTATTGACAATCTTTTGTGATCGACCCATGATCATTGTCATTCAAATCATCATCATCTGATATACCATATATATTTTTGATGACATATGATAAGAAATTCTAAAATTACATACAGAACTCAGATGATAAAATGAATTGCATGTTATTTAATTGAAGAAAGACCTTGAGAATGCTTCATGACCATGACCTATATAATTAAGCAGCTGATGTCTATTTATGAAATCCATGGCTCAGCGTGAAACAGTTGGAACTGCTTTTATATATAAGCAGTGTTCACTGTTTAAAACTGAGCCATCGAAATCAGCTCATTGTGTTAAACATGAGCATATTGCTGCTTTCACAGGAATGAACTTAGTACGAATTTAAACATTTAAATTCTGCTGTATATTGCACACAGTTTCCTTTTTTTTACTTCTTTTACTGATTTCTAAAGAATATGCAAAATTTTCAAAATATGGTAGCCAAAATTTACATAAAACAGACATCTTTTTGCCAATAAATTGCTGATTCATTCCTTTCAATCAAATAATTATATCTCGCCCCATTTTTTTTTATTGGGGGCCGATATTGACAGATTTTGTAAGAATTAATTTCTGACCTCTCTCTGTAGGTCACCCTTTGATGGATATTTTGATAGGTATTAAAACTACAATACAGCTATATTGAAAATGGCTTAATGTGAAACCACAACCCTTTCATTAAATACTTCTTAATGTTTAAGAGAAATGTAATACTTCATTTATATTAATTCTTGTGACCCTAAACACAGACTATTCCTGTTTTAGCAAGAGGTATAGACAAAGATCAGCCTGCACATATGTGCAGTCTGATCTTATTCTTTACCACCTGAATTTCCATTTTTAAACCTGAATAGTTTAAAAAACAAGAGGCCCAAGAGGGCCTGTATCGCTCCACTGGCTTTAAAATCTTTAGACTTTCATTAAATAAAGCTTACTTTAAATGAATACATTAACACTCCGAAATCTTCTAAAACCTATCTAATGATGATTAACTGGTTCTGGTCCATATTGCACCAAAATATTCAATCACAATGAACCTGCAACCCATCACCCATCTTATTAAAACATAAGGTTCAGAAGGAGATGTCATTCGAAAATTTAGGGCTCAAAATAGACCCCGCCCTGCCACACCCATATTTATGGACCAACCAAAATTTCTTGAACAATTTCAGTAAAGGGGTACCCAAGGAAAATTCTGTTAAAGTTTCATTGAAATTGGCCCAGTGGTTCAGGAAGAGATGTCGTTCAAAGATTTCAGGCTCAAAATAAGCCCCACCCTGCCACGCCCATATTTATGGACCAATCAAATTTTCTTGAACAATTTAAGTAAAGGGTCATCCAAGGAACATTTCGGTAAAGTTTCATTGAAATCAGCCAAGTGGTTCAGGAGGAGATGTGGTTTAAAGATTTCGGGCTCAAAATAAGCCCCGCCCTGCCACGCCCATATTTATGGGCAAATCAAATTTTCTTGAACAATGTAAGTAAACGGTCACTAAAGGAACATTTTGGTAAAGTTTCATTGAAATCGGCCCAGTGGTTCAGGAGGAGATGTCGTTTAAAGATTTCAGGCTCAAAACAAGCCCCACCCTGCCACGCCCATATTTATGGGCCAATCAAAATTTCTTGAACAATTTAAGTAAAGGGTCACCCAAGGAACATTTCGGTAAAGTTTCATTGAATTCGGCCCAATGGTTTGGGAGGAGAAGATTTTTAAAGATTTCGGGCTCAAAATAAGCCCCGCCCTGCCATGCCCATATTTATGGGCCAATCAAAATTTCTTGAACAATTTAAGTAAAGGGTCACCCAAGGAACATTTTGGTAAAGTTTCATTGAATTCGGCCCAATGGTTTCAGGAGGAGATGTCGTTTAAAGATTTCAGGCTCAAAATAAGCCCCACCCTGTCACGCCCATATTTATGGGCCAATCAAAATTTCTTGAACAATTAAAGTAAAGGGTCATCCAAGGAACATTTCGGTAAAGTTTCATTGAATTCGGCCCAATGGTTTGGGAGGAGAAGATTTTTAAAGATTTCGGGCTCAAAATAAGCCCCGCCCTGCCACGCCCATATTTATTGGCCAATCAAAATTTCTTGAACAATTTAAGTAAAGGGTCACCCAAGGAACATTTTGGTAAAGTTTCATTGAATTCGGCCCAATGGTTTGGGAGGAGAAGATTTTTAAAGATTTCAAAGTGTAAAAATGCCACGCCCTGCCACGCCCATATTTTGGGACCAATCAAAATTCTTTGAACAATTTAAGAAGAGGGCCACCCAAGGATCATTTCTACCAAGTTTCGTTAAAATCCGCCCATTGGTTTGGGAGGAGAAGATGTTTAAAGAAAAAGTTTACGCACGGACGCACGCACGGACGCACGGACGCACGACGGACACTCCGCCATGACAATAGCTCGCTGGCCTTCGGCCAGTGGAGCTTAAAATGAAAAAAATCATTCCTCATGAGAGCAAGGCAGATTTGCTTGATGTATTAGACAATGTTTAAGACCTTGGTTGATATACCTGGCATAAATGTGTGAAATGTGTGAAAAACTGGTACGCGAAATATATCTCTAATGACAGGTGTGAAAACAATCTAAGGTCTAGATTGTAGAAAACTGAAATTACGCTTACAAAATGTATTTTATTTGTTTTGAAAATTATATATGGAGTTTTAATTCTGCACTATATGTAAGAAGTGCGAAAATAAATCACAGCCAATAAATAAAAAGACAAACAACGCAAAATGTGGATAAAAATAAAAAAAATAAGCCTGCCCTGCCAGTCCCATGTTTATGGGCAAATAAAAATTTCCCAAACAATTTTTGAAAAGGGTCATTCAAGGATCATTCGGATAAAGCCCCACCCTGCCACACCCATTTTTTGGGGGTCATTCCAAATTTCTTGATCAACTATCAAAGTGCGTCATCCAAGGAATATTCTGGTAAATTTTCATTGAAATTGGCCCAATGGTTCAGAAGGAGGCGTCGTTCAAGGATTTCGGGCTCAAAATAAGCCCCAACCAGCCACGCCGCTTTTTGGGGGTTGGGGGGTGGGTGGGGGGCAATTCAAATTTCTTGAACAAATTAAGGAGAGGGTCACCCAAGGAATATTCTGATAAAGTTTCATTATAATCAGCCCAATGGTTCAGGAGATGTCGTTCAAAGATTTTGGGCTCAAAATAAGCCCCACCATGCCACGCCCATATTTGGGGGTCAATCCAAATTTCTTGAACAACTTTAAAAGAGGGTCTGATTATCAAAGGAACATTCTGGTAAAGTTTCATTACAATTGGCCCAATAGTTCAGGAGGAGATGTCCTTCAAAGATTTCGGGCTCAAAATAAGCCCCGCCCTGCCACGCCCATATTTGGGGGTCAATCCAAATTTCTTGAACAACTTTAAAAGAGGGTCATCAAAGGAACATTCTGGTAAAGTTTCATTAAAATTGGCCCAATGGTTCAGGAGGAGATGTCCTTCAAAGATTTCGGGCTCAAAATAAGCCCCGCCCTGCCACGCCCATATTTGGGGGTCAATCCAAATTTCTTGAACAACTTTAAAAGAGGGTTATCCAAGGAACATTCTGGTAAAGTTTCATTACAATTGGCCCAATGGTTCAGGAGGAGATGTCCTTCAAAGATTTCGGGCTCAAAATAAGCCCCGCCCTGCCACGCCCTTATTTGGGGGTCAATCCAAATTTCTTGAACAACTTTAAAAGAGGGTCATCCAAGGAACATTCTGGTAAAGTTTCATTAAAATTGGCCCAATGGTTCAGGAGGAGATGTCCTTCAAAGATTTCGGGCTCAAAATAAGCCCCGCCCTGCCACGCCCATATTTGGGGGTCAATCCAAATTTCTTGAACAACTTTAGAAGAGGGTCACCAAAGGAACATTCTGGCCAAGTTTCATCAAAATCCACCTATTGCTTTAGGAGGAGAAGATGTTTTAAGAAAAGTTTACGCACGCACGCACGGACGGACGCACGGACGCACGACGGACACCCCGCCATGACAATAGCTCGCTGGCCTTCGGCCAGTGGAGCTAAAAATCAAATTAATAATGATTCAGATCAGACGCACAATTGCTCTATCTAGTGTTTCAACACTTTGATCTTAATGCAATTTTCCTAAAGAATTTTATTCAAAATGACAATAGTTAAACATTTTACTAGGTAACGAAAATTAAGATGTATGGAGCCCACGTTAAAGAGATTAAGAGTCAGTGTCTTTATCAAGAGATCCTAGGAGCAGCTTTCTTAGTTCTATCATTGGCCCTCAGATTTGGTTTCGATGACTGGTGAACTCTTTAGGAAGCAGACTTAAAAGTGATGAATGGATTTTTGTAAGAACTCACAAATTCATATAGAATAACAAAAACATCAACAGCACATTGTACAACCAGTTGCGGCGATACATTGCAGAATTACATCTGTAGTTACTACTGTAGAAACTAGAGCTTGTCACTGAATGTGACTTAATACCCCCGCAAGTGCTTTCAGAGAACGAGATACTTTGACAGAAGCGGCAAAAAATGCTTCAAATATAAAGTTAACTCTTGGATTTGAGACCTCTAAATTGTGTCTTGCAAAACTTAAACATGTGATAAATGTTTTCATGCTATTGAAGGAAAACTGAAGGAGGAGTTTGTAACACAAAATTACTAGTATATGTGAACGAAAAAGAAATAAATGTAGTAAGTGTAAGGGCAGATATTTCTTAACCCAGGACGACTTGGGACCTCATAATTGTGTCTTGCAAAACTTCATGTGGTAAATGTTTGTATATAATTTCAAAGATATTACATGAAAACTGATTAAAGGAAAACTGAAGGAGGAATTTGGGAAACAAAATTACAAGTATACATGTTCACAAAGAAAAATTGTCTTAAGTTGAAGGGGAGATAATTCAAAAACCTGTGGGAGTTGACACTTGAAATTTGAGTCTTGCAAAACTTCAACATGTGATAAATGCTTGTATACTGTTTCATTACTTTTGAATGAACATTGAAGGAGCAGTTTGCGACACAAAATTATAAGTACATGGTAACAAATAGGAAAAAATGTCAAAGTTCAAGGGGAGATAACACATGAACCTGGGGGAGTTGACACTTGAAATTTGCGTCTTGCAAAACTTCAAAATGTGATAAATGTTTGTATAATGTTTCAAAACTATTGAATGAAAATTGAAGGAGGAGTTTGCGTCACAAAATTATAAGTACATGGTAACAAATAGGAAAAAATGTCTTGAGTTCAAGGGGAGATAATTCATGAACCAGGAGGGTTTGAGACTTGAAATTTGCGTCTAGCAAAACTTCAACTTGTGATCAATATTTGCATAATGTTTCATTACAATTGAATGAAAATTGAAGGAGGAGTTTGCGACACAAAATGATAAGTACATGGTTACAAATAGGAAAAATTGTCTGAGTTCAAAGGGAAATAATTCATGAACCAGGGGGATTTGAGACTTGAAATTTGCCTCTTGCAAAACTTCAACATGTGATGAATGTTCTTATAATGTTTCATAACTATTGAATAAAAATTGAAGGAGGAGTTTGCGACACAAAATTATAAGTACATGGTAACAAATAGGAAATAATGTCTTAAGTTCAAGGGGAGATAATTCATGAACCTGGGAGAGTTGACACTTGAAATTTGCGTCTTGCAAAACTTCAACTTGTGATCAATATTTGCATAATGTTTCATTACAACTGAATGAAAATTGAAGGAGGAGTATGCGACACAAAATTATAAGTATATGGTAACAAATAGGAAAAAATGTCTAAGTTCAAGGGGAGATAATTCATGAACCAGAGGAAGTTGGGACCTAAAAATTGCGTCTTGCAAAACTTCAACTTGTGATAGATGTTTCTATAAAGTTTCAAAGCTTTTGAAGGAAAACTGAAGGAGGAGTTCGCGACACAAATTTACTACTATATGTGTCCACAGACGGACGGACGGACGGAAGGACAGACGGACGGACAGACGGACAGACGCACGGACAGACAGGCTGATTCCAGTATACCCCCGAAAACATTCGTTTTGCGGGAGTATAACAATTTTATTTCTATCGTAGGAAGTTTAGTAAAACAGGTCCCCTGTTCTCTTCTAGCACCAAGGCATGACATAATTCATCAGAATCAATAGTAAAAGTTTGACAAATTTTCAAGTTAAGAACACTGAAAGGATACACCCTTATTTCATGTCCAATATTTCACATAATGGAATTTCATGTAATTAAAGATCTTTATCTACTTGCACCAAATCAAAGATATAATCCTATATACAGCCTATTTGTCTGCAGACATGTATAATATGAGCCTATAATATAGAGGATAATCGTTTGTTTCAGTCTAAGAATGATTTATTAAGTGAACAACAAAAGCTATATTTTCACATGTGAAAATATAGCATTTGTTGTTCTTGAGACAAAACATTAATCAATCTTACTCAAAAAACAAACAATTATTCTATTTCTTTAATTTATAAACAAGGCAAAATGTGAAAAATTTGGGATGAATTATCTCAAAGTACGCCATTTTGCTTGTGATTGCTACACAATGTTCATGTCACTTTTTGGTCTCTGCTTTGCTGATGTCAGAAAGATTGAAAGGAACAAAAGCAAAACAAGTCTTTGATTATCTCACTGGTAAAGCAGTGAGTTTATCAAAATGGTAACTTGCCGTTATTCCTTGATAAACCACCGAAAAGCATTAAAGAAATAATAGTTATTTTCAACTATCTTACATGTGAGAGAAAGACAGACATCAAGCAGCCTGAGCAGCCACAATCATCCCACATTAACCCTTAGCCTGGTGACTTTGAATTTTTTTTCAAACAAATTACCAAATTTAAGTACGGATCTCAAGTTTGTTGGGTTTTTGCAATGGTCAAGTAGAAAGCAGGCTGTGAAGGCCAAATCAGACTCCTCTCTAGACATTTTTACTAGTAGAAAACATGCTGTGTAAATTAAGATCAGACTGTATATCCCCTATTCATACCTCAATGAACTCAAAAAATACTCTCCATCACAGACATAAAATTGATGGAACTGTCACAGACCGTTACATACAAGTCAGGGACCTTCTATTTAGTATGCATTTTCTAAATTCAACAAATCATTAAAATTGAGGTCTTTTAGGCCCCTTTTCCTTTAATTTAATGCGAATTTCCTCTAAGCAATGATACAAATGATTGTTTAGAGGAAATCCATCTCAAATTAGAGAAGAAGTTTCAAAAAGTTCTAGAACTAAGGCATCTGAAATGGGTTTTCTTAATAAAAATTGTAGGGGTGCTACTATTTTGGAGGGTACTAATCTTAGAGGAGATACAGTACTTTGCAGATAAACTAAACGTTTTGATTACTGAGTCAGCCAGCTACATCTGAGAGGTCAAGGGACATGACAAGCGCTTTCTTTTCTCTGCTGCTTTGCAGTGGATTATCAATAATTAAGGGTAGATTATCACTTGATAAACTCACCGCCTAACCAGTGAAATTATTATGAAAACTTAAATACCACTTTTGTTCATTTAACATTATAGGAAGTTATCTGGGCAGAATCCTAAAAGTGATGCCATAGTATTAGCAATCACATGCAAAGTGACATGCTTTAAGAAAATTTTTCCCAAATTTTTCTTATTTTGTCTCATTTTTGCATTACAAGATATAGAATTTGCCATTCGCTAGGCTGCAATTGGTCACATTAACATGAACTAGACCTGTCACAGAGCAGACTTATACCCCCCACCAGCGCTTTGTCGAAATGTAAGTACTATAAGTGCAGGATGTAATTGTTAACAAATATTGAGGTCATATGCAGCATTTGCTTGAAGTTACATGATTTTAGGTCACTTGGTTCTCTATTTAGAGTCCAGAAACAAAATTAAAACAAAAATTGAACAAAATTGACAATGACCTTTGACCTATGTGACCCAAAAACAATAGGGCACTTCCTTTAGCCATAAGCAACATTAACATAAAATTTCTCGATTGTAGGTTGGTTGGTTCTCAGGTTAGAGTCCAGAAACAATAATTGAACAAAAATTGACTGTGACCTTGACCGTTGACCTATGTGACTGAAAAACAATAGGGCATTTCCTTGGGTCATAAACACCATTTGCATAAAGTTTCATGATTGTAGGTTGGTTGGTTGATTCTCAATTTAAAGTTCAGAAACAAAAAATGAACAAAAATTGGCTGTGACCTTGACCTTTGACCTATGTGACTGAAAAATAATAGGACACTTCCTCGGGTCATAAGCAACATTTGCATAAAGTTTCATGATAATATTTAGGTTGGTTCTCGAGTTAGGGTCCAGAAACGAAAATTGAGCAAAGGCTTACTGTGACCTTGACCTTTGACCTATGTGACCAAAAAACAATAGGGCACTTCCATGGGTCATAAGCAACATTTGCATAAAGTTTCATGAATACAGTAATGTCTCGGTGGTTCATATCTCAAGGGACCGGGACAATTTATACAAAATAAACTTAGTACGAACCAACCAATGTCAAGCGGCCGGTTGTTTTTTGATGGCTCTGATCGGACATGGTCTTAAGGAACCCTATATTTGTAGCTTTATTCTAAGGTTTTATGGAATATGTTTTAAATCAAGTTCTAACGAGACCATTTTATAGAGAGTAAGGACGCAATGATCATCTTTAGTTTCATCCATATTAAATCCTAAACAAAGTAATTTCGGCAATTATTTACATGCCAAATATTAACTACATCAGAGTGTTTTCCCTTTGGATCAAATCATTTTGAGTACTTATTCAGTGGACGATGAAATCTCGGCATTATGATGAATCTGTGTGGAAGTCATGTTGACAATCAAGTCTACAAAGATTTGCACATTCATTTATGCACGATCGGTTTGAGAAAGCCAGATGAAATACAATAATTAAGGTCACTGATTGATCCTTTATTTGATTAAAACCGTCAAAAATTACAAATCAAACAATGCCTGTAAATATTGATGCAAAACAATAACTTCGATTACTATACCAATCAAAAGGTGTGAAATTCAAGATATACTTCTATTATTACACCTAGGACAGCTATTGATTGCACAATTCACACCTAAAGATTAAACATATGAATTTGTAATATTTGGAAGCTTTCGGGACTTGACACGGCTATGAACTACGAACCACTGACGTGCGAATTACTCCGAGCCTTCTTTAAAGATAAAGAGGGAAGAAAATCGGGACCAAAGAATGCATACGAACCAACACATAACTACGAACCACCAGCGTGTGAACGACTGAGACTTTACTGTACAGTTAGGTTGGCTCTCGAGTTAGGGTCAGGAAACGAAAATTGAGCAAAGGCTGACTTTGGCCTTGACAATGACCTATGTGACCCAAAAACAATAGGGCACTTCCTTGGGCCATAAGCAGTATTTGTATAAAGTTTCATGATTGAAGGTCAGTTGGTTCTTGAGTTAGAGTCGGGAAACGAAAAGGTCTACGGATGGACAGATTGACAGATGGATGGACAGACAGACATGGTGAAACCAATATACCCCCCTCTACTTCATTGGTGGGGGGTATGATAAATTGCACTGTATAAGAATTCTTCAAAAATAATTTCAGGGGGGTCCGAAATCTTAGTTATTACATTATTTGGAAGATTCTTGTAAAATTTTGGTCTTTTTGATGAAACCAGCTACCATCACTAATTTCTGATTCCAGTAAAACAACAGCCTTTTCCTATCTCAGCCATCAACTTATCATCATCCAAATAAAGTTTGCCAATGGTTTGATAGATCTTCAAACATTATTGAAAACATTTAAGCATGTGCGTGAGATTTCCAACAATTTCAAATGTGTGCAAAGCAAAGACTCTGACCAGCCTGTGCACCTGAACAGTCTGTCCAGAGTCTTTTCTATGCGTTTTGTAGATAGATAAGGCCTCAATGTATTTGTAAACCATCAGGTTATTCTCTATTTACAGTATGAGGCTGTCTACACTTCTCAATGTTTGCCCCTCATACACATTTCAAATTGTTGGAAATGTCACACGCGACTCATTTCAGAACTCTGACGACCATGTAGCACAAAGAAGATACCTGTATCAAACTCTGACCTCTTAATTCTGTTTTAAAAATAGTTGTAATCCAATCTGGGGTATAAATTCCACAAAAAACAATCACCCCAGTACTTTGTATTTCACACATCAGATGTACAAGCAAATATCAGGAAAATCTTCTATCAAATCTATACAAGCATTCATCCATAAAAATTCTACAATTTGTTTACTCAAAGGATATCCAACATTAATTGAAGTTTCAAAATTAAATTGAACTATTCAAATAGATTTACAAAATATCTAGAGAAATATACCCTTGAACAAATTATATTCACAGACAGCCTTAAAAATCCTCATTTCACATGTTGTTTTCCATAAAAGCAGGGTTTGACACTAAGGGGAGTCTGAGACTCCTTGTTCACCAGTTGGGACTCATTCATTTTGTTAGTAAGGCATTTGGTGGACTTCCAGCATTTTATGAGAAAAGTTTGAAATTGCGCATAGCAATTTCTACTTTTCCACAATGTTCTCCCTATTATGTAAATCCAGATTCACTACTTTGAGCTTGTATTCCTTGATTTTACATTTTAGGAGTCCAATAGACTTCATATAAGTGTTGATCCCTGAATTTCAAACTTTAAGCCTTAGTTAATACTAATTTTTTTTAGTTTGGTTGCACTAAAAGCTTAAGCTTATAGAATTGCTCTCAAACACTCAATCCTGATGTTTCATGTCCCAGAAAGAGGCAGAGGTTTTAACCCATTGTTACCCTATTTTACAACTGGGTGAACTGGTAAACACACTCCAGCAACAGTGGGGGCTCGAACCTTGGACCTCCAGGTCATAATCAAGTGCATTTACCACTAGGCCGCCGAGGCAGTTATAATTACACATACTGTTCACTTGTTGATTGATTGAATGGAGTTTAACGCCACTTTCAACATTATTTTAGTTATATCGCGGCAGCTGGAGCACCTAACAATGGTTTCCTGGTATTTCTCTAACCAGTACAACCACCACATCTTTTCCTAGCCTCCAGCTGCTATCTCACATAGGTCTACGATTATCAACCCATTGGTGAGAGACAAATAGAATGGAAAGAATGAGTGCCCCCGTCGGTGTTCAAACCTGGAACCTCTAGATTGATAGTCTGACGCGCAACCAATTGCGCTATGACGGCGGCTCATGCTGTTCACTGGACTTTCTATTTTCATAAAAAGGAAACTTTTGTTCCTACAACATTTTCTTTCTTTGGTTATATTTTCATAATGCTTCTAATTCAATTTTAGGACCAAGATCATGAAATAAAACCATCTTGGAAGTGCAAAAGGTATCAAACTTGGCAGACAGCAAGACAACCTCAGTCAGACTGATCAGAGTTGAAAGTTATATTTTAGGACATAAATTTCGTAGTTGATAATGACCCTTTAACTTTTCTATGTAAGAATTTTCAGACTCTAATCCCTGCTTAATGGCCTCTGCTTGATTTTATATTGATTTCAAATCTAAATTGTAGGGAGTTCCCGAATGGTCCATTTTCGCACACTTTGTCATCTTTTTTTCACAGCTAAAGAATTATTAAATCCTGTTAATTGCAACTCCATTTTTTCATCAATTTTGTATTTTTTTACCAGCAGTTGCTATTAAATTGAGCTATTTGATTATCAATTTTATTGTTTGTTCATATTAATCAGTGCAATTGAGCATTGAGTTTCCACTTTCAATTGAAAAGTTACTCAATGTATCTTTCTCATTCTATAACTTAATCATATGTAGTTGGATTTGCAGGTATTTTTCATTTTTTATCATGTTGCATATGGAAGGTTTAATGCAAGTCTGTACTAAGTGTATATACAATGTATATACACTTAGTATAGTCTTGCACTTAATCCTCCATATGTTTTGTATAGTTGACATTTTTTCAGAGGCTTAAGGAAATTGGGTCAAGATATGTATAACGGTTGTAGATCTACTTGAACTAACTATCATACTAATCAAATACTTCAAAACCTTGTTACATTTGTATTGAGGTTTTGTCAATGTAATTTAGCTATTCAAAATTACCCGATATGTTTTTTGTATCAAAATTTTCAAATTTAGCCTTCACTTTTGGGGATACTCATTTAAAGTGTTTCAAGAATTCAACTATTTTTGAGATTTCTTTTAACATGAAGTGGTTCTCCTTCACTTTATAAGATTAGAATTTAAATTGTCTTAAAAAGCATTGATTATCCATCAGGGTCTGATATTTTGGGATATTTAAGCTAGTATAATCTTAACCATTGTCATGCTGAACCTGGAATATTCCTGTATTGACAGAAAGTATAGACCAAGATCAGCCTGAACATATGAGCAGTCTGATCTTAGTCTATACCACCTGTTTTCATTAACAAGTCAGAAAAATTTGTAAATTATATTTCCCAATGAAATACTGACCAACAATCAGTGCATCAAGCACTTGGATATCAATGCAATTTTGCCAAGTTTTTTATTCAGCATGACAAGGGTTAATTTCAATGACCAAGAAATAATTGTTAATAAAGTTCATGTTGTTATCTATTTTTTCTACAGTTTTTTTAAAACATTTTCCTGGTGTGTTTTAATGATGCCCTGCATGAATTCTGTCTCAAAAGAGGTCCATACTTTACCAGAAATATTGTTGACTATTTAAAACCTTTCCACTAGATCGACATTACTTTTTGCATACTGAAGAGAAAATAAGAGCAGAAAACATTGTGGCCAAAGGAGAAATTAATTCTTCTCACAAGATTCCCATTTTCAATGTGACATTGCAAACCTACTGTAAAGGCCAATAAATATATAGGCAGTAATACAATAGTTATGCACTGAACTCTCAATTTTGCATTATTTTCAAATGAAAATGTGTGCATTTTTTTCCAAATTAAAAGCTGTCTAAAAATGTTTAATCCGTTGAATATAAGGACACTTACTTTGCTGGTAGCTGATCAAGGGCATCCTGTAGCACTTGCAGTTCTTCATTTGGGTCCATTGAGTCATTAGAATCTTCATCGCCTTCCACAGTGTTCATTAGATCAGGACTTGTACAAATACCAATGGTCCTAGTTTGGGGTGTTGTTTGCATGTCTCCTCTTTTTGTGAACTCAGCTATATTACTGATTTCTTCATCAAGGTTTGCTTCCATGGAAGATTCAGGTTCTGCATCCTGTATAAGATCTTCTGATGTAAGGTTATTATTAGAGTCAGCGAAGAGTCCAGGTTTAGAATGTTCTTCATCTTGATCTATATCACCTGCCTCAGGACCTGCACCTTTTGTCTGTTCATTTGCTGAGGCACCAATATCACCATTACTTGCAATTTGCTCATCTTTTGCTGAAGGTGATTTTGATTTATGGATATCACCCCCTGATTGTTTTTCTTCCCATGTCTCTTCAATATCACCAGTTTTGTGTACAGAATTACTTTCTAGATCCTTGGTTTCAGAATGTTTTATCTTTGTCTCGGGATTATCAGTTTGTATGTTTTCATTTGCATTTTGTTGCAAGTTGCAGATTTGATCTTGTGCTCCTGCTACAACTTCATTCACATACTTTCTAACCACGGATAAATCATCTGTATTGTCATTTTGATCTTCTACTACTGGTTGCCAATCATCAGTGGATTCAAATGATACAGTATTACAATCTTTCAATGAGTTTTCCGATTCTAATTTTACAACTTCATTGTTTTCCGATTCACTTTTAGCTACACAATTTGATTCATCAACAGAAGTGTCATTGTCTACATTTGGTTTTTCTCTGTTCTTATCCATTCCTTCTGCTCTGTCTTCAGGTGTTAGATCACTCTCGGTGTCATTTATATCCTCTTTAATTGATTCGATACTATGACCATCAATATTAAATTCATCACCATGATCAACATCATCAATCGTATTAACATTTTGTCCTAGTAAATCCATTTCATTCTTTGTACCACATTGGATATTCAGATTGCTGCCCTCCACTAGTGCCACAAAATCACACTTTTGATCTGATATTGAGTGATTTTTGGATAATTCGTCACTTACTGATTCAGTAACAAAATCATTGTTTTGAGATTCTGTTTCATCGTTACTTTCTGTATTTACACTTGTTGATACTGTTAACTTATCTAGAATAGTTCCGTCTTGCAGTAAAGTTTGAGTAATTGTTTCAGGCATTTTACTTTTGTCAAGTTGTAACGAGTCTATATTATCATGGCACACAGTTTGTGAAAAGGCCAAATTAAGCTTCCTTTTTGATGGGCTTAAATGGTTTGATTTTTGTTCAGCCTTCAGAACATTTTCTTGATCACCAGTCACTTTACTCACTAAATTACTATCATTTACTCTACTCAGTTCAGATGCCTGTTGGTCCTCCAAGGGTGGTGCTTCTCTATTAAGTTCCTTTTCATTGGTTTTTGAATCTGCGGACTTCTTAATACTATTATTCTGATCTTCCAGTGAATCATTGAAAGAATCCTCAGAACTATGTTTTTGGTTATCAAAGAAATAAGCAGGTAGACTCTGAGTTAATCTTTTACTATGTTTGCCTTGACCACCTTTCTCCAGTGAATCACTACTAACATCCAAGGAATCAGCAGAACAAGACAAACTTTTGTCTAATTCACCTATTTCACTTGATTTGGGTATTTTAGCTGGTACAATATCTTGGTCAACACCAGTCTGTGTATCTGAAACATCAGAAGTATGTTCCCTTTTACCTAAAGTGACCTTTTCATCCTTAATATCTGAATCTGATATTGTTTCTGAAGTGTTAGGTTGGTTGGTCCTTAAGTTTCCACTAAGAATGACACAATCATCATTGTATATTTGTGTATCTATAGCTTCATTAGAGTCTGATTTATTATCACTGTTAACATCAATCCCTGACTCTGTTTCAATGTCATAAGATTGCTCTTGACTTTTAATTTCTGTATCATGACTTGGGCTGAGTTGTGATTCATCAACTGAGACTGATGTTTGAAAACTTGGTATAACTTTGTCTACTGCTGCTCTACCAGGTATCTGTAGAGCATTCATTTCAGCAGTATATTTGTCAAGAGCATCAGCCATGGTTTGTGAATCTGGAGCAGAATGTGTTCTAAATTCATCATCATCCCAATCGGACCTTCCACGCCTGTTTCTACGTTTAATTACTGGTTTTGGATCAGGCTGCTCTTGTCCTGTGTCATCATTACCTTCACTCAATGATTCAGGAACACTGGCAAGATTAGATGCACTTGCCATTTGTCTGATTTTACCTGAAGCACCAAGTCTACCACTCACTGAACTTAAATCGTTAGATCTCTCTGGTGATTTACCACCAGGAGTTTTAGGTGACAAAGTTCTGGATTTCACATTAACAGGAAGGCTAGGGTCCTTTTTAACCCCAGATTTTACACCAGCTTTTCCTTGTTGAGTCCCATCAGATTTTGCATTGGTCCCTTTATTGTTACCTTTCTTCCCTACTGCTCCTTTATCTCTAGAAGGTGATGGGCTGTGTTGTTTACCCAAGTGTCTCTGTGGAGAGGGACTGTTCCCTTTACTGTGATCCCTTAAAAGCCTTGAGGGACTTCCTCTGGAATGTGAATCTACATCTCTGTCCCTTGTCACTCTCGTCCTAGCTGCAGGTTTAACTTCCTTCTCCTTGGTCTTTGGTACATATTTAAACTTTGGTTCTGGTGGTTTATACAGACGACTGGTAACATCTCTAGCAGCATTGGAGATCTTGAAATCTTTCTTTGATTTTTTAGTTGTTGTATCCTCCATGTTTTCGACATTCATCTGGTTTGTTTCTAATTCTAACGATTCTAGACTGTCTGACAGTTCAACTGCTCTAGGAGTGGATAAATCATCAAGATCCTCCCTCAAGCCACTCTGAAGCAGACGAATAGGTAGGTAAAAATATTGTTTTTGAAATGATCATGAGCCTTTGTGTGAGATTTCCAACAATTTCGCAAGTGTGCAATGTAAAAACTCAGAGCAGCCTGTGTATCTGCACAGTCTGATCCGAGTCTTCACTGTGCCTTTTATCAATATATTCCGACTCATGGCTTCTATTCACAGAGAATATCATTAACATACTGTGAGGTTGATCAGACAGCTCAATGTTTTTCATCACCAACAAATGATATTCTTTGAAATGTTATCCTACAGGCTCATATCTATTGGAATCTTTAAGTATACATAGAGGATAATTGTTTGTTTCAGTGTAAGATCTATTATTACGAGTGGCAGAGCAATAAGTGAAAATATAGCTTTTGTTGTTCACGAAATGAAATATAAATCAATCTTACTCGAAAACACACAATAATTCTATTTTTTTCTTTTATGCCAAGATGAGACAAAATGAAAAATTTCTAGGACGTAATTTCGTAAAGCGCTTCATTTTGCACATTATTGCTATGTAATGTTTTGATGTCACTTATTTTGCCCCGCATAGATGATGTCAGATAGGATGAAATGCACAAAAGCAGGGTTTAAGTTATTGATAATTTCACTGCTTTTGCAATGAGATTATCAAGTGACAATCAACTATTATTTCTCCATAAACCACCAAAAAGCATAAAACAAACATGAGATCTTTAATGAGATTTTATTTGAGACAAGCTGATCTTAACCGAGGCTAGAATTGAAATGTTATTAATGGAGTCTTGTTGGTATAAAAAGACAAGAAGAGTTATGTGAGGAATAGTTGTGTTGTGATGAAAAATTAACCCCACATCCTGACTTCTGTATAGTCACCACTTGCAGTCTAATTGAGTTAAATTTGATTATATTCATTTATGCTTCCTTACATAAAATTATAGGGTATGAAGAAAATATTGCTCTATTTCATGGAAGTAAAACCAAAAAATCTTATATCCTACATATATATGAATCTAGATATTCTTTGATAATCTGTCATTTTTTGTTTGATGACCGTTTTCCAAAGTTAAAGACTAGTCAAAATTGAAAGAGATTGAGGAAAAGAAAGAAAAGTGGATGCAATGTGAATAGAAGTCATCTTACACTGTAGGAAAAATTGTGTTAAAAGGATTAATTGCATGTGAGAAGTTAGTAGTCATTTTCCATAATATTTTCCCATTGAAAAAAATTAAAAGCACATTTAAATCTTGGGACTACAAGAAAGGATCAAACATTTTCAATTCATTTAAATATGTTTTTTTTGATAGGTTAAAATTAATGCCCTTATGAATAAGATAGAAAAAAGTTAATGCTAATGACATAATGGACAAAGGTAGATAATAATATCTTTATATGACGAAATAGCATATTTCCCTTTTTAAGCTTTATTCACTCAAATATAGACCTTCTTATGCATGCAATTTATTGGAGCTTTTACCACAAAAGATGCTATCAGTTCTCATGCTATTCATGACAAATTGAGCCTGTGTGTGACATTTCCAACAATTTGAAATGTGCATAAAGCAAAGACCCTGGCCAGCCTGTGCCTCTGCACAGCCTGACCAGAGTCTTCACTCTGCTCTAGATAGATAAATAAGATCCAAAAGTAAATAGTCAGTCAATCCTCTTGTAACATGGTGCAGCTGGCTGGGCTGCTGAATGTTTGCACCTCAAACAATGTCAAATTGTTGGAAATGTTACACACAGGTTCAATTGTTATTGCATATAAAGCTTTTGCAGGCAGTATTTACTTAGACCTGCCTACGCAGTTGTTTAGCCTACACTGCTTGCTTTCTACTTACCATATTTCCTCTAATAATAGTGCCCTCCCTAAATTAGCACCCCTACATTTTTAATTAGAAAACCCACTTCAAATGCCAAATATTTAGGGACTTTTTGCAACTTCTTCTCTAATTTGAGATAAATTTCCTCTAAAACATCATTTATATGATTGTTTAGGGGAAATTTGTCTCAAATTAATGGAAAAGGGGCCTACAAGACATCAATTTTGATGATTTTTTAAATCAGAAAATGCATACTTAATAAAAGCTCCCTGACCATGTTGTGTATAGCTCCTAAGAGCATTTATTACGAGAAATAAGGTAAATGTTATAGGAAAAACCTGGTTGAAATGCCCAAAATTTGACATGTTTTGTAGAAAATGAATTCAAATTAAGCAGGTTAAGGATCTCAATTTAACTCTGATCTTAGCCTACACTTACCTAACACTACTTGCTTTCTTTTTTATTATTTTTGGACAAATTTGAGACAGATTTATAATATAACATACGTCACAAGAGTGAAATAACCCCGTTGATTATTTTTGTATTACACAGGTGATATTATACTTGTAGAATGACTATGCAAATGAGCTATAATAGACATTAATGTTATATTGTTGTTGTGAAAATGATGTCATAATTGATTTGGTAACAGTATTTTGCAAACTGCGTTATAAGTTTCGCAGAATAAGTTCAATCAATAAATGTCGAAATATCCTAGCTTTAATCACAAAAACTTGGGTCGTATTAAAAATAGAATATCAAATTTGTTGTCAATAAATACCAAATTTATTAAACTCGTCATCTAAAACAGATAACAAGAGGACCATGATGGTCCTAGATTGCTCACCCGAGTCTCTTTGACCCCTGGTACATCACATTAATTCAATAGGCAGATGTCAACAAAGAGATAATTTCTATATAAGATCAATACCATGGAACATTTTCAGCCAAGAGCAAGAAAAATATGCCTTTTCGGTCTTTGATTCTATAAAAAAAAGGTTGCACCTGGGTAGAGCCTAAATATATCCCCAGGGTCTTGATATGAACAAATTTGGTAGAGGTCCACTAGATGATGCTACATACCAAATATGAAAGCTTTCTGCCATCTGGTTTCAGAGAAGAAGATTTTTGAAGATTATCCTATTTTCACCCATTGTGCTCAGATGAGCTAAACAGGATGTGCCCTGTTGGAGCCCAAATATGACCCCAGGGTCTTGATATGAACAAACTTGGTAGAGGTCCACTAGATGATGCTACATACCAAATATGAAAGCTGTCTGCCATCTGGTTTTAGAGAAGAAGATTTTTAAAGATTTTCCTATTTTTACCCTTCCTGCTCAGAAGAGCTAAAAGGGTTGTGCCCAAGCAAAGCCCAAATATGATCCTAGGGTCTTGATAGGAACAAACTTTGTAGAGGTCCACTAGATGATGCTACATACCAAATATGAAAGCTGTCTGCCATCTGGTTTCAGAGAAGAAGATTTTTGAAGATTTTCGCTCTTTGATTCTATGTAAAAAGGGTTGCGCCCAGGCAAAGCCCTTATATGACCCAAGGGTCTTGATATGAACAAACTCTAGATGATGCTACATACCAAATATGAAAGCTGTCTGCCTTCTGGTTTCAGAGAAGAAGATTTTTAAAGATTTTCCTATTTTCACCCTTTTTGTAAGGGGTAAATGGAAAGTTAAGGGTGGATTTCTTAATTTGAACAACTCTGGTAGAGCTTGACCCAAGGAACATCCCTGCCAAGTTTCATCAAGATTGGCCCACCGGTATAGGTTTATTTCTGTTTAAAGATGACTTGTTTAATAAATTTGGTATTCAATGACCTCTCATTTAATATTCTCTATTTGTTGAATTGTCCCAAAAATTTGCAATTTATTAATCAAAATTTAAATTTAGTAAGACAAAGGCTAATCACTACAACTAACCTGTACATTCTGTAGACTGGATGTCTTGTGTTCACTATCTTCAGGAATGTCTAAAGTCTGACTAGCCAGGAACAGTTCACTACTGGCACTGCGGAGATGGGTAGGTGCACCAGAACTGACGTTGATCAGTTCTTCCTTCTCCTGAATGTATACTTCTAACTGGGCCTCCTTTTTGTGTAACTCCTTTACCTTCTCAGCCTGTAAATAACATTAACCCTTGTCATGCTGATTTAGAATAATTATTTGTGTCTTCTGATTGGCTGAAAAATTGGTTTTATTCCTCATTGACAACGATTTTTTGAAGTTAAATTTTTTGCTTGAGGGAGAAGTAGTCTTGCAAGAAATTAGTCTTTTTATGGAGAAAGGAATCCAGTTTGGCTCCATGGTAATAAGATATGAAGAGGATTTTTTTAATTTCAGTGAGGTATGAAACTAAAAACCTAACCACACTTGAGTATGAATCCCTGATGTGTATTCATACAATGTGATATGGTTTATAATTTCACGCCTCATTGAAATAAAAAAATACTCTCTTCACCTCTTAAATATTTCTGCTTTGGCAGGAAGTATAGATTTTTGTTTTTTGAATGGGGTTAAATGCCACTTTTAACAATCTTTTCAGCGGCTGGAGCACCTAACAATGGATATCTGGTATATTTCACAACCAGTAGCTATTCCAGAAAGGTTTATGATTATCAATTCTTTGGTTGAATACAAATTGTTGGAAAAGATGAGTGCCGCTGTCTGGGATCAAACCCCTTTATATATAAAGTATGTGGCTGCTTACGCTGCTCAATGTTTGCACACCATGCACATTTTAAATTGTTGGAAATGTCAAGCAAAGGCTCAAATATTGATCATACACAATCAATAATATTATCAATCCCCAATTTTATATCTTAAAATTTCTTAAAGAGAATTCAAACATGATAATTTTTGTATCATGGCCAACTCATTCAAATTATGACATTATGTAAACTGCCCTGCGTTAAGAATGCAAATGTTACAAAGTGTTTTAACAAGAGGGCCGTTGGCCCTGGGTCGCTCACCTGAGAAAAAAGCTTCATTACCTAGGTATGTCCATGCAACCACAGAAAAAGAGATTTTCACTTATTTAATCAGATAACATTTGAAATAATCCTCCCCCCCCTCTGCTCCTCCCCTGGTCATTATTTATTTAAGCTTTTTTCATAAAAGGTCTGTGCCAGATATACAGGCTGAGTCTGAGACTTTTAAAGTTTTCTTTAATGAGTTGATCAATCCATGTCAAATATAAAGGCTGTAGGGACTCAAAATTCTCAACAAAGCACCCCCTCCCCCAAGATGCTCTGCACCTGGTGAATCTACAGTCATGATTTTAGCTAATTCAATTAATGTCCATAATTATGCTGATCATCCATACCAATTTTCAAGTCTGTAGGACTCCTGGTTCATTAGAAGATGAAGGTTAAAGATTTCAAAAATGATCCAAAGTACTAACCCCTCCCCAAGACACTCAGCACCTGGTGACCCTACAGTCATGATTTTAGCTATTTTAATTAATGTCAATATATTGATCACCCATGACAATTTTCAAGTCTGTATGGTTCCTGATCCAGGAGAAGAATAAGGTTAAAGATTTCAAATTTGATCCAAAATACTATCCCCTCCCCCCCTAATGCTCCCCATCTGGTGGCCCTACATTCATGATTTTAGCTATTTTATTTTAGATCCATATGCTTATCATCCATGCCAATATTGAAGTCTGTAGGGCTCCTGGTTCATAAGAAGATGAAGGTTAAAGTTACAAAGTTTTCACAAAAGTACTACCCCCTCCCCCCTGGTCCTCTGCACCTGGTGGCATTACAGTCATGATTTTAGCTATTTTTGTTAAGGTCTATGAGCTGATCCTCCATGCCAATTTTTAAGTCTGTAGGGCTTGTGGTTCAGAAGAAGAAGAAGGTCAAAGATTACAAATTTTTCACAAAAGTACTACCCTCTCCCCCCTGGTGCTCCGCACCTGGTGAATCTACAGTCATGCTTTTAGCTATTTATATAAAGGTCCATATGCTGATCATCCATGCCAATATTCAAATCTGTCAGGCTCCTGGTTCAAAAGAAGAAGAAGGTTAAAGATTACAAAATTTTCACAAAAGTACTACCCCCTCCCCCCTGGTGCTCCGCACCTGGCAGCCCAAAAGATATGATTTTAGCTATTTTTAAGGTCTATGAGCTGATCATCCATGACAATTTTTAAGTCTGTAGGGCTCCTGGTTCCGAAGAAGAAGAGGCTTAAAGATTACAAAATTTACCCTGAGTACTACCCCCTCCCCCCTGGTGCTCCGCACCTGGTGGCCCAAAAGATATGATTTTAGCTATTTTTATTCAAGTCTATGAACTGATCATCCATGCCAAGTTTTAAGTCTGTAGGACTACTGGTTGAGAAGAAGAAGAATTTTAAAGATTTTCTTAAAATTTCACTGTTTGTTGCCATAGCAACCAGAGTTTTTCATGGATTTCAATTCTTTTAGCTATTTTTGAAGGGGACCACCTAAGCAACATTTCTGTAAAATTTTGTGTTAATTGGCCAAGTAGTTTAGGAGGAGATGTCGTTTAAAGAAATTGTTGACGGACGCCGGACGACGACCGACGACCGACGGACGGACGCCGGAGGAAAAGTGATCACAATAGCTCACATGAGCACTTCGTGCTCAGGTGAGCTAAAAAGATACCTTGCTTTGCACATATGTGCACATACAGGGTATCATTTCAAAGCGCTCACTAAATGTTTTTACATCCTGAAAACAGGGCTGTATTCTGTGTTTTTAGTTGTTTTTGTTCCTTTTAGGCTAAAAATGTATCAATTAACTTACCTGAAAAAAAATACCTTTTAACTATTTCATTTAAACCACTAACACCAACATATTATTATTATAACAAAGTCATGCGTTCAAAAAATAAATATCAAATGGAATACAAAGAAAACTCAATATTTAGTTTTCAAAAACTTCTTAATTGATAATAATCTAAATCCAATTCCAATATCTACTTATCTTATTATTGTCATTTAGTACAGAATTATGCAATATTGATAGTTTATTTAGTATTTAATCCATTTCAACAAAATCCAGCTTTTTTAATGGCCATGAATAAAAAAGCTCAGAGAAACATTTTGGTAAATGAAGAAATTGCTTGTCACAAGCAATATCCTTTTTCCACGATGTTTCTTCCCCAAAAAGACAAAGATTTAAAAACAAAACTAAAAAGCTTCAGCAACTGAAATTTCATGTCTGCATTTTCCAGTCTAAAGTTTTGTCATTTAGTAATTTCTTAAATAATTCAATATTTTCATAACTTTCACAAATGATTATAACACTAAAAAAAATTCTTATATAAATACTTAAATTCTCATCTTTAGCAATTGTCAAAACAAAATGTTTCTTAACACATTATTTTTTTAAGTATTATCTGAGAAACAAAAGTTTAATCGCCATTAAATAGACCTGAATAATTAAAGCATAAAAAGTATGAATTGCTTACTTTGACATTAAGGCATTCAAAAGTCTCTTTTAAAGATCAGAATATGAAATTAAATGTAACAAAAACCTTCCAAAACTATTTAAGAGATTAATGCCTTTTAATATTGATTTCAATAGAGAAAGGCAATAAAATTCTCTTTCCATCAAATGTGTGAAAACTTTTTCTTTCATAAATATAACTTATTTCTTTCATAAATATACACAATCACACAGTATTGTTAATTGGATTTTGATATGTTATGACATGTGAAAAGAGGGTCATTTTTTTTCAATTATGTCTAAGGGAAAATTAAATGGTTAAATGATAGCACCAGGCTTAACATAACTTACTACATGGGTATCCTGTGTAATACTATGTTCTTACAATAATCTAATGCACAAGCACTATCATTCTACTTTATACAAGGTATATGAAAATCATAGTCTAAGGGAAACAACTCAGTGATCAATTTGTTTTTCAATTGGGTTCTGCAGGAATTCCTTCTTCCTATTTACTCCTATTAAAGATGGATCCCTCAATATGACCAGGGATCCCTTTCTTTATTGAACAGTTATTATTTCAATGATCTAGCAAGAAAAAGCATGGGCTAATGATATATTCTAACATTTTTTCCAAGCTATGGTTCTATTTTTCCACTTTGTTCCTTACATTTGGATTCCTGGCTTGGAAATGGTAGATATTGGTCAAAAGAACTTCTAAATTCCATAAATATGGAAGGATCCAGAAAACTAAGTGAACAAGCAAATTCGTTGAATTGATATCCCCCCACTGAACATATTTTCATTGTCAATGGAGTTAATATCAAACTTAGGTACAGGTTATCTTTTATCTACATCAACCTATAGTTTTCAAGAAATAGTGCGGAAACAAATATCACTCTGTATGTATATGGCTTAAACAGTCATGGGCAGAAACTCTAAATTCGACGGTCGAACCGGGTAACTCCGACAATATGCGCATGTCCTCTTTGTAGTGAAGCTATGTGCCAAGTTTCATTGAAATCCGGTCTATAGTTTTCAAGAAATAGCGCGGAAACGAATATCACTCTGTAACTCTAAATTCAGCACTTGAACCGGGTAACCCCGACGATATGCGTATGTCCTCTTTGTAGTGAAGCTGTGTGCCAAGTTTTATTAAAATCAGGTCTACAGTTTTCAAGAAATAGCGCTGAAACGAATATCACTCTGTATGTATAATGCTTAAACAGTCAGGGGCAGTAACTCTAAATTCGACGGTTGAACCGGGTAACCCCGATGATATGCACATGTCCTCCTTGTAGTGAAGCTGTGTGCTAAGTTTCATTGAAATCCGGTCTATAGTTTTCAAGAAATAGCGCAGAAATGAATATCACTCTGTATGTATAATGCTTAAACAGTCAGGGGCAGTAACTCTAAATTCGACGATTGAACGGGGTAACTCCGATGATATGCCCATGTCCTCTTTGTAGTGTAGCTGTGTGCCAAGTTTCATTGAAATTTGGTCTATAGTTTTCAAGAAATAGCGCGGAAACGAATATCACTCTGTATGTTTATGGCTTAAACAGTCAGGGGCAGTAACTCTAAATTCGGCGGTCGAACCAGGTAACCCCAACGATATGCGCATGTCCTCATTGTTGTGAAGCTGTGCGCCAAGTTTCATTGAAATTTGGTCTATAGTTTTCAAGAAATAGCGCGGAAACGAATGTCGGACTGACTGACGGACGGAAGGAAGGATGGACGGATGGACGGACATGGCAAAAACAATATCCCCCTGAAGATTTCTTCTGCGGGGGATAACAAACATAGATTTTCGGGGTAGAAACATTGTGAGAAATGAAGATATTGTTTGCTAAAAGCAATTAATTTTCCGAGCTGTTTCCCTTGATGGTCATCAAAAATTAAGATTACTGTATTTCTGTAATTAATGCACCATCCCTCATAGTACCTCCCCTTACACATTTAACCCTTTCCTGTTTTACAAAATTTTGGACCTGTCCAAATTGAAAGGCTTTGCAGACGAAAATTTCAAGTGGAGTTAATTTGAAAAACAACCATTCAGTAGGGTAGGAAATAGTGTGGAAAAAGATGAAATTGCTTGTCAGAAGCAATTTCTTCTTTTTTCACAATATTTTCTCAATCATATAATCACAGGCAAGTAAAAAGCAGGGATTAAACAGTAAAGGGTTAAGGGAAACTTTGTTTGATCAAATGAAATTACCTAAATTTACAGAATTTTGTGAGTCTTTTCCTCCTATTTGAGGTAATTTTTTTTGAACATTTAATTGAATGAATGCTTAGAGGAAATTAATCTTAAATATAGTGGGAAAAGCAAATAGACATATATGCTGTCTGATCTTTTTCTATACCATCTGTTTAAACAGGAATATTCAAGTTTCACCATGACAAGGGTTAATACAATTTCTTCAATGTAACCATACTTTCTCTCACCTGTGTGCTGCCACCATAGCACAGTTGGAAGCACATAAGACTGTCATTCAAAAAGTTCTGGGTTCTATTCATGACAACAGCACTCATCCTTTCCAACTATTTGTCATTCAAACAAACAAATCTCTCACCTGTGTGTTAATCTCTTGTAGATGAACTTTATCCAATTCTTTATACTCTTCTTCAATCACTTTAATCTGTTTAATCTTTGCCTGAATCTGTTCTTGTGTTTGTAGATATTGGTCCTCTATATCTTCTTCCTGTATCGACAGACTCTGCTCCGTCTCTCGGTACGACATCCGACGTGTGAACTCATTCTCCTCTAGTTCCTTTAGCTGATCCTCTACTGACATTTGTCTTGCAACTATTGTAAATAGATTCATAGTTCAATAGTCTCAAAAGTAGAAAAGTTTTACAGATAAAGCTATCTGTAACATTTAAACAAGATCACTGCCTATGATTGCCTACCCTTGGCTGTTGGGTGGTAGAAAGTGGATAAAATATCCGAGTCAAAAAGGAGCATAATTTGCACAAAATGCATCTAGTTATCCCCCTTAATAGTATTGGTTGCTTTTTTGATAATGAACATGTGTAAAAAGTTTCAAGTGAATGCCTTTAGTAGAACCACAGGTATTACAAAATGTCAAGGTTTTTACATGACAACGACAACATAGCTATAGCAATACTTGGGGTTTAATTCCAAAAACAGCCTAGCTAAAAAGCATCAATTGAGCCTTTGCTTGACATTTCCAACAATTTCATATGTGTGTGATGGATCCAGATTGAGCAGCATGACAGCCTCACAATGCATTAATACAAACCTGCAATAGTCTAAAGAAACTTTCAGTCAGTATCTATTTATAGGCTGATCTGAGTCTTGGAAATGTTATAAAGTAAAGGCTCATTTTTATCTATGCATATTAAGGCAATGTCATCAGTTTTATACTGCCCATTGCAAAACATTCTCAGGAACAAGATATATGTTGTACCTTTAGATTTGGTAGGTTGTTCATCTGTATCAGACTCCCCAAAATCATCATCACCTACAGAGGTAGTAGTAGTACAGGGTGAATCAGTCTGGAAGCCCGAAGATGCAACCGTCTGACGTTTATCCTGTGTTTGTAGGTCTTTCAATCTCTTTCTCTCAGCATCTAGTTCTCTTTGAACTGTAATACAAATATAACATTTAAAGGTGATACCATAATTTTATGATGTTTGATAAAGTCAACTGCACTAGAATATCAAAGGAAATTATTGCATAAAATGTATGTTTTAGGCAAAAGTTAATGGACAAAACCGAGGTGTTAATGAGAGAAAACATGGATTAATAAGTAAATTCATGTGCAATTAACACCAGGCTTTGTTTACTTAAATATCCTTGGTCTGGACCTATTCACTTTATCAGCACCTTTGAATAACATTAATATATAGAGCACAAATAAAGACGTTGATCCTATTTCTGCTCCAAATTTTGTGACGTCATAAATTAACCAAGCAATGTAGACACATAACACAATTTTTCTGGCAAAAAAGTCTGGGGGTGGAGGATGGGGAGGTGTGGTGGATGGGGGGAAGGGGGGGGGGGGGGGGGGGGCAATTTCCAAGTTCCTATAAATCATTTTGCTATCTCTGTTTGAATAAAATCTATACTCTATTAATGCCCTCAAATACTTGAATCAACCCTATAGTAATGCTTAACTGATTCTGTTTAACTTCACCACTGCTTATCTTGTTCTTCAATAATTTGACTACCTTTAGCCATTTGAGGAAATGGATCCATAATAGTTCTGTAATGTTTTGGAAGTTACAAATTTTCACAGTGTTAATAGAGGTTTCCTAATGATTTCATCAGGAAACCTCTGTCAACATTGTGAAAGATCATGAGCTCCAAAATGTTGCGGAACTATCAAAGGTCCATTACCTTAAAAAGCTGCCTTACCTGTGTAAGTAATGTATAGATACTTACTACAATTTTGCGCTAGACCCTCAATATATGTTCTTAATAATCATGCGTCTGTTCATAAAATTGTGCCCAATTCTGGGTTGAGACAAAATAGAGTGTTCCAGAATTGCATTATCTGAGGCAGACAATAATCTGTTGTGCCACAATAATCTATTTTGCTCTTGTCAATACAAGACCTAGTTTCTGAAACCATTCAAGTCGCTGCCAAATCAAATTACCAAAGAATGAAATACCCAGTGGAACCATAAGCTTTGCAAAAGGATATCAAATTTTATAATATGACCTACTTTGCAGGAATGAAATAACTCCGTTGAATATTTTTGATATTACACAGATGTCATAAGAAAATTTTAATTTTGGGGACATTACAACCAGTCCAGCTCACACTTTCATTGCAAAAAAATCAAGCAGAGAGCAGGCAGTGCAGGCTAAGATCAGACTGCACATCTGTGCAGGCTGATCTTAGTCTATACAGTCTGCAAAAAATTTGTGTATGACAGAATTTGTTTGTTTGAATGGAGTTTTACATCACTTTCAACAATCTTTCAGTTATATCGCGGTGGCTAGAGCACCTAACAATAGATCCCTGGCATTTGTCACACCAGTACAACCATCACATCCTTTCTTAGCCTCCAGCTGCTATCCAACATAGGTCTCTGATTATTGACCAATTTTTTGTGGAAGACAAATAGTCCGAAAGAATGAGTGCCACCTTTGGGGATCAAACCTGGGCCATCCCAATTGACAGTCGGAAGTGCTACCAACTGTGCTATGATGGGCGGCGTGTATGGAAGATGCTGTGAAAGGTAGAAAAAAAAAAAAAAAACATTTATCCTGCCATGGGAAATTGTACACAAAAGCCCTTTTTCTTTGGCATAATACTTTCAGAAATTAGTGGCCCATGAGGGCCTGAGTCATGTACCTGAGATGCTCTATTGACTCCCTTGAAAAGTCTATGGCAGGATAGGTCTGTATAGAATATATAATTAGAAGTATTCATGGAAAGGCCTTATCTTCAAACTTAGTCAGTCAATGGTTAAGGGCAGGGGTAACTTTATAAGGCTCTTTTTTCCAGTGATACTTGATGGACCTGACCCATTTTCAAAGGGAAAAGTTGTCATATTGGTACAATTATCCTGTAGAAGTTTGAAGAAAATCAGATGTAAACTGTGGACTATAGAAAAATAAGGATTTTCTAATTAAATTTCCAATCATCAACCCTTCATATGTGATATGAGACAGACTGACCTCTTTTTCAAAACAAACTGTCATTATTTTGATACAATCATTTAGTGAACCTTTGAAACAAATTGCATGAACATGTAGACTCTATTGTGATAACAAGGATACTCCAGCCAATTTTTCAAAAGACCCCTTTTTCTGTGATACTTGATGGACCTGGTCCATTTTCAAAGGGAACTATCATTATGGTGGTGCAATCATTCTGTGAAATTTGGAAGACTAGAGGCGCTTGAGCGCCTGATTCGCTCCACAGGTCTGAATATCCTGATAATGATTATTAGAGGATGATAAGGCTGTTAAAAATAAGGATCATTCCAGTGAAATTTGTTTGAAAACCAAAAATACAAATTTCAATACTAACAGAATGTTACTTCATAATATACTGGTATATGTCCACAAAATTTTGATTGTAGATCTTTCCGCCTTATAACACCACTATAAGGGTGTTACTTCACAATAATTGTTTGTCACCAAAACAAAATTCTATCTAAGGATAATAAGAGGTAAAATATTAAATCCAATATTTTTATTCTGCCCAATGCCTTAGAGTGCAGTCAACTCAGCTTTTTCTGCCCCACTCTGAACCTCAGTAGGCCACTTTACACCACTTGACCTCTTTGCGCAGAGTCACCCTTCGTTCAACTAAACTGACCAATTCTAAGGGGGTATCTCAGGCTCCCTATTTCACCTAATGTTTCTACACATTTGGATTCTAACAAAGCTTATGTTCCATCTAACCTACAATCTTTGCACCAGTTAAATTTAATGAGTCTAAACAAATTCATCATTTAGGTGATCCCAAAAGGGTGGTCAAATATTCACTTTATATGTTGAAATGTCCTCTGCCAATATAGAGCATGCTGTTCATCTAATCAAATAATTTTTGCAGCCTGATACAACTTCACAGAAATAAAATTCCTATGATATTTGGTTGAAATCCATCTGTTTGAACTTTGAAAAAGTTTGTTTTACCCCATATTGGATATTACCATATAACATATCAAAAGAAATGACCTCTGACAATAAAATATATATTTTGCATCTGATCACAATAATTTTTTGCAGACTGATAAAGTATCACTAAAGAATGATTCCAGTGAAAAATGACCTCCACCCATATAACACTTATTTTTCATCTGATCACAATATATATTTACAGACTTGTAAAGGATCATTAAAGAATCATTCAAATGAAATTTGGTTGTTATCCATTTGTTAGATTCTGAGAAAATGATTCTCAAAGTTTCCACTATATAACATATAGAGAAATGACTTCCGCCCATAAAATACACATTTTTCATCTGATCACAATAATTTTTTGGTAGACTGATACAGGGTCACTAAAGGATCATTTCAGTGAGAAATTTGGTTGATATCCATTGATTACATTCTGAGAAATTATTTTTCAAAGTTTCCACCATATAACATAAAGAGAAATGACCTCCGCCCATAAAATTTATATTTTCCATCCAATCACAATAATTTTCAGTCTACCAAGGGTCACTCAAGGATCATTCATGTAAAATTTCATTGGTGTCAATCACTTAGAATCTGAGAAAACTCACCTATTACCATATATGGAAATTAGCCACGCCCACTACAGCCATGATTTTCATTAAAATTCTTTGAAGGGATCTGATAGAGGGTCACCCAAGGAGCATTCCTGTGAAATTTGATTGAAATCCATCCAGTACTTTAGGAGGAGAAGATTTTAAAAGTAAAAGTTTACATACGGACACACGGATGACGGACACCACACCATGACAATAGCCCGCTGGCCTTTCGGCCAGTGGAGCTAAAAACCAGATGAAAATGAGTATTAACAATAACAAGGATATTTAATTCAAAATGTAATATTTAGGCCATCTTTTCCTGTGATGCTTGACAGACCAAACCAGTTTTCAAAAGGAACCATCCAAATTTTGGTACAATCATTCTATAAAACTTTGAAATAATTTGCATGAAAACTGGATGCAATCACAAGAACAAGAATATTTTTATCAAAATTTCATAAATCCTTTTTCTGTGATACTTGATGGACCTAACCTATTCTCGAAAGAAAAGGTCCTTACATTGCTATAATCAGGTTGCAAGTTTGAAGCTAATCAGATGAAACTATGGACTCTTGCATTAACAATAGTTTGGCGGAAGCATGGGTGGATGTGCGGGAAATACACCATTGCCTTTGTTCTTCTGAGCTTTAGTCTGTAGAGCTAAAATTTGTCATGGAGGTTTTTATCTGAGATAAAGCGAAAAGTTACTTGATGATGAACATGCTGTGAAAGTTCCCAAGGTGATGCGAATTAAACCAATCAAATTTCTGTATTTCTTTTAATTACAATTATAGGACAATGGAAATATTTGAGATAATGAAGGGATGAACTTTAAGCAAGAAGATTAAAATCAACTTTATGACTTGTTTGAGGCAAAATAATACATGAATGATATAATATTTAATGATGCTTTAATTTAAATGACAAAGATTGGAAGAGTCTACAAACCTCTTCAGTTCACATACTCCATCTCTAAAACACAATTCAACAAACTTAATTGTAATAATTTGTGTGAGTTTTCTTTTGCATTATTTCCAAACTGTTAATAAATGCTGAAAAAACTTGACTTAGAAATGAATAAGATATATGGAACTTTAAACAATTATCTTAAATGGAATTGATGATAGATTGCTCTATGTCGAGAAAGAAAATTTGTCAAAAAATATTGCTTCGTACTTTACATAGCAAACTGACTTTTTTTTGGAAAGCCAAAAGTAACGCAGAAAATGTGCCAATAAATTATTAAATTATGTAACTATAATGGCCATCCCAACACTAGTTTAATATCAAATGATAAACTGTTACGAAAATAGACCAATATCACAAGAGCAATTTTTCCACATTCTGGCAAAATCCAATATCAGAGAGTCGCAGATAAGCTTGTTGTTTGAAAAGATCAATTCTGTCTTTAGCTCATCATGTATATTTAACTTGTTACCAGACATGTTAGGTTGCCCTGGTAGACATTGTTTTGTTTCTTTTAAACATTTTACAATTGCTTAGGCAGATTCTTGTAAAGTGTGTATATTACCATTTAATGGCTTTAGATTCAAATCCATGAAATTTGCTGTTGTTTATATTTTTATCATCCTTGCATGGCGCCCAGGCATAAAATATTATATTAATCTCCATTCAAAACCCCTAGGACAATATGCTAGGGAATATTCTTTTTATGAATATTTATGATTGAATATACCTTGATTAGCAAATCAAAATTTCAATAACACAATGCTTCTTTTCCATTAAGAGATCAAATAGAGAGTTTCCCATAATAAACAGCACTAATATAACCTACGAGAACAACTGTCTCAGGTTATTTTTCAATTTAACCTAAAATGTTGAAATTATGCTCAAAACAAGGATTGGACACAGGGTCACACATACACTTAAACCTGCCCGATGACAAAACGGTGCAAACAGTTTTCTTATTATACCCTTTTGCAAGTGCACATACGCAAAGTGGGGAATAATTGTAAAACTGTTTGCACTAATTTGTCATCCTAAATACAGAGATGGACAGGACTATATTATGGCCCTTGCCATTTCAGGGGTGGGGGTGGGGGTGGGGATTGGGAGAACAAAATGAAGTATTGTGTGTCTTAGCTGTGGTACTTAATTTCATTACAACAAATGTTGAATTTGTTTCATCAGAAATTTAAAGACTTCCTCGTACAATATAACTTATTTCCCATTTTTGTTTATTTTTGATTTTAAGTATTGTCTGCCTAAGCAAGAATTGTTCGTCTTAGTTTTGGTACTTTATTTCATTTCATCAAATATTGAATTTTTTTCATCAAAAATTCAAAGACATCCTAATACAATATAATCCATTTCCAATTTTTGTTTGTTTATTTTTGATTTTCTATGCACACAAACAAAAAAAGTATTTACATGGTGCACCAAATAGGCAAGAATTTTCTCAAGATCAATCAAAGCCTATTTATCTTCAGAAGTTTCCCAAAATAGCAGCATTATGCCCAGAGACACATCTCAAGATGGAAATAAATTTTTTAAAGTCACGCAAACATAATCAAATTTGCATAACATCCTCAAATATCCATAATCAAGGACTGCCCCATCCCTAAATATGTTAACCCTTTCTTGAATAGAAAATATGTGATCCATCATTCATAAAGGCCAACCACCATAGAACTTCATAAAGTAAATATTTGGTTTGAATCCAGTAAAGGTCAACTTGAAGGAGAGCTTTGGATAAAAAAATTATTGGAAAAAAATACATAGGAAAGTAGAAAAGAAGGTATTTCTAAATTCAGAAAATTTATTATTGGTGAATATTACATTGAAACAAGCAATAACCCTCTACAAATGCAACTTACAAGCTTCTTTTTCCTTTGCAAGGCTATCTCTAGCATGTGTTAACTCTTCCTCAGCCTTCTCCCTTGCCCTCTCATTCTCAGCTATCAGTCTGGCTAGGTGAAGTTTCTGGTCCTCTAGGTCCTGTTTGTGGTGCTCGTGCTGGACGTACATCTGCTCTTCCTTCTCTTGTCTCAGCTCCTCCGCTCGCTCATGCTCCTCTTGTAACTTTTCAAGTTCTTGTCTACAAATATACAAGGATATAGATAAGTTTATTTGACCCAAGATTGACTTCTATGGTATAGTTGAATCAATATCATAATTGACATTTTATCAATTTACAAAATATCTATATCAGGGTTAAGCCCAATACTATTTTAGATGCCAAAAATATATAGGCACTTACAATAGTATGGCACTGACCCATCAAATAATATTATATACATATTTATACATAAATATTTTACATAAGGGCAACAATGACATAAGGATGTTCTTTAATTCAATACCTAAGTGTTAAACAATTGTTGTTTTGCACAGATATAATGCAGTCACAACTGTTTAGCACAGAGTCATTGATAAAGGGTTCTCTCTTCATGCAACACCTTACAGTTATTTTGATCGGGTTGATGCAAATGCAACAAGAGCCATGTCAGACATGGCCATCCCCCACCATGAAAGCTTGAGAGTAAACTAAAGCCTAATATAACAAAGGGCAATAACTCCAAAACTATGCAAGCAAGAGTTGTTGTTGAGATCTATCCAAGTTTCAAGTTGATAGCTACTGTATTTACCTTTCAGAGAGATATTCTACGACAAAATCTAAGTAATGTACAATAACAAAGGGCAATTACTCCAAAATTATGCAAGCAAGAGTTGTAGTTCTTGTGCACTGTACTTCTCCTCCATGAGATCTATTCACCCATAAAGTTTCAAGTTGATAGCTGTTATACTTTAGGAAATATGCTCCGGACAAGTAAAGTGATGGAATGACGGAAGGACAGAATGACAGAATGATGGAACGACTGAGGCTATTACTATATCCCCTTCGCCAAATGGTGGGGGATAATAAGACAATTGCTTTTTAGTTTCAATGATGAGGAGACTCAGAATTCTCTGGCCATGTGCATGGATTGGACAGAAAACTCTCCCTTAGTAAATTTAAATGCCTTTAAGGATAATTTAATGACTGAGAATTGTAATCAAGGCCCTTTTTTCTGTGATTCCAAAGGTGACCTGACAAACATTCTGACCAAGTCTCACGAAAATCAGGCTATATATGTGGCCTTGAGTGTAAAATGTACCCTTTTCAAGTATTTTTTTATATGGATCCTTCTAGATTTCAAAAGGGTTTAGCCTTGTGACCTACAAAGATTCTGACCAAGTTTCATGAATATTGGGCCATACTAAACAAGAAAATTATCATAAAGGCCTGTGATATCATATAGATCCTTCCCTATTTCAATAGAGTTTATCCTTTATCCTGAAAATATTCTGACCAATTCATGCAAACTGATCTCCAATGGTAGCCTCTAGTGTGTTAAAAAGAAAATTATAAGTAAGGAGCTTTTCCTGTGATTTTGAATAGATCTTTCCCATAGGGCTCATCCTTGTGACCAGTCATACATTCTGACCAAGTTTGATGAAGATTGGACCACAATTGTGGCTTTTAGAGTGTATACAAGAAAATTGTCATTAAGGCACCTATTCCCGTCATTTCAAACTGATCTTTGTTTTCAATAGGTTTATCTATGAGACAT
Organism: Fragum whitleyi; assembly: GCA_948146395.1. Taxonomy (NCBI): domain Eukaryota; kingdom Metazoa; phylum Mollusca; class Bivalvia; order Cardiida; family Cardiidae; genus Fragum; species Fragum whitleyi. The sequence goes on from OX411544.1 coordinate 19,707,417, forward strand.
TTTTAAACATTCTGACCTAACAGGTTTCATGAAGTTTTGGCCATATTTGTGGCTTCTATATTATAATTCTTTTTTTAAAAATCCTAATGACAGACACCAAATGGCAAATGGTACATGACAATGATCACAAAAGCCCATCTTGCCAATGTCGTGCTCAGGTTAACATAAATTTTGTAAGACAATGTAGTCCCATTTGCTGATCAGGGCCTGTATGTTGCACACATGATTTTGAAATAGTTGTTTATGTCAGACTCAGTCTTAATGAGTTTACAGATACTTTGAAACCTTTTTTTCTACAAATTGTATAGTGAAGACTATGGTCAGACTGTGCGGATGCACAGACTGGCAAGAGTATTTACTTTCAGCACATTTGAAATTGTAGGAAATGTCACACACGGGCTCATATCTATTTCTCTGTATATGAATTCTGGCTGTACATTCTTGAGTACAGTATCATCATATAGATCTACATATCTATTTCTAGGAAATTCTGTCAACTTGTATCCCCCAATTATCCTAGTATCTTTATGATCTTGGAACTTGGGAACCATTCATCATTAGATACATTCTCAGGCTTTTGTCAAAAACTACTTTACTCTTTATGGGTTGACACATTCTCAGACAAATTGTTCGCAGACAGAACTATGTTGGAATGAGCGATTTTTTTGTTTGTTTGAATGGGGTTTTACTCTGCTTTACATCCTTTTTAAGCCTTCAGCTGCTATCCTACATAGATCTTTGATAATCAAGCCATTTTGGAAGACTAATGAACTTGTGTTTTATTCTAACAAGAGGACCAAGATGGTCCTAGATCGCTCACCTGAGTCTCTATGACCCCTGGGACATCACATTAATTAGATAGGCAGATCTCAGAAAGAAGATAATTGCCAAAGATCAATACCATGGAACGTTTTCAGAGAAGAGCCCGACAGATATGCCTTTTTGCTCTTTGATTCTATGTAAAAAGGGATGCACCTGGGTGGACCCTAATGTGACCCCAGGGTCTTGATATGAACGAACTTCGTAGGGGCCCACAAGATGATACTACATACCAAAAATAAAAGGAGTGTGCCCTCTGGTATCAATTAAAGAAGATTTTTAAAGATTTTCGTACTTTGATTCTATGTAAAAAGGGTTGGGCCCGGGCAAAGCCCAAATATGACCCCAGGCTTTTGATATGAACAAACTTGGTAGATGTCCACTAGATGATGCTACATACCAAATATGAAAGCTGTCTGCCATCTGGTTTCAGAGGAGAAGATTTTTAAAGATTTTCATTTTTTTACCCTTCCTGCTCATAAGAATTAAAGGGATGCACCCGTGCAAAGCCAAAATATGACCCATGACTTCATAACTTGTGGTAATTTTTAAGCAGTATTTTACCATATTTATGCTAAAAAAGGCTCGGGCCAATTACAAAATAAAGCATTTTACATAACGAAATTTTGATTGAACATGAGTAAAAGGTTCATTATTACATACATATAATCCAAGGAATTGTATCTAAGTGTAGCCATGCTAGAAATATTCTAGACTACTTCAAACAATTTTAGGGTGCATACCAAGTGTCTGTTTCGAACTTCAGATCAGAATGCAATCATAGGTAAAGTACGTTCAAATGTGGGAACCTGACAAATACATGCAACTGATGTTCATTGTACATAATTTTCATCTTTAAAATCATGACAATAGCAACGAAATCAAATGTAAATAACTAAATAAGTTCTGACTCTTTGAAAAGCCTATGTCTTGATAGTGCTATTCAAGATATAACCAGAAAAAAGAATAAAGAAAATATATCAATAATTGAAGGAGGAGTTGTGTTGATAAGGAAATTCATGGCGCTGCATAATTAAACTAGTCCGGCAGATATCTAGCTTGACCCGGAAGTAGGGTTCAAAGTTTTTTTCTTGACTGATTCTTGTAGCTTAGGCCTTCCCTAACCAGAATCTGGCTGATGACATCTTGTCATCATTGAGCATTTTGAGAAAATCGAGATGGCAGCCAGGGTTATCGAAAGTTACGCCAACAGCTCGGTAGATCACTATGACGACCTTTTAAATGGATGTTTTGTGTCTAATTTGCTGTTAAAGTTCGAGATTAAGAATTAGAAATTAGCAAGTTGGCAGCCAAATCAAATAATTGAATGGCATTTCAAGTATCTTTTGACCCACGTGACATAAGACTCTTAGGGGAGGGTTTAAGGGCTTATTCAGTAAACATTTATAAGTGGTTTTATGCTTTCTAAATATAAGGCTAGTGACAACTCTCATCTATTGTTACATTAATTCTTGATTTGAAGATGGCAGCCAGGAAAGAGAAGATTCTAAGTTAATTGTGTTTAATGAGGATTTTTAGAAAAACATTCGCCTTGATTTATGGTTTCAAGGTCAATTTCAAAGTATTTTTTTTTTAAATTGATGCCTTAAATTATTGAAAGCAATGGAGATGGCAGCCAAGAAATATACCTGAAAGAAAGTTAGAGGTTGCAAAATTATATTCGAAATTGATTCATTTTTCCTAATGTAAATACAAGTCACCATTTTGAAATTAGAAAAGTTACAAATGCAATATATAAAGTATTAATGTGTTCTAAGATGGCAGTCGATAGTACATAAATATCGCATTTCCGGTTTTTTTAATGTTTTGCCAATTCAAAATATATTATTTTTGGAATTCATGTGTAGACAAACACTTAAGCTTGAAATGTATCTTCCAGAAAGTCAAAAAGGAAGCCAACAATACATACACATGAATAACCAAATAGAAGTCTTACTTTACTTGTAGCATCATTACAGATACGTATTCTAGTAAACAATGCATAGCACTTACATTGCATGTTAATTGAAAATAAAATTCTATTTGCTTTGGAACAAATTATATTCATCTCATATCGATAGATTGGCACAAAACAGTTGTATCTCCCAACAGACATTAAGGCAGTTAGAAGTGTCCATGCTAAATCATCGATATGGTCAAATACTGACAGAAAATTCTTTTATGAATATTTTGGAAAATCATACTTATTTTTAATTGAATATAATTTTTTTTTCTTAATTATTTATTTTTCGCTAGTTTAGGATATGTTACGCTGCGTTTAAGATTATCAATATTATTTTCATGATAACCTCACATATAATCGACATAGTTTCTTTATAAAATTATCTGATAAATTCACTGTAGCTGACCTATCAAACTACATCCATATCAGTATCTATAGCCATGTATGTTTATTAGTGGAAAAGAACTTGTCTTGCTAAGGCTTATTTAATACTAAAATTAAAATGCCTATTCACAACCGTTCCAAAATGTTATGTAAGCATGACGGTTGACTATTCTGACTTTTACCCAGATTTATTGGGTAATGCTTGAAAACATGCTATGTACTCCCTTAAATTGTCCTTGCGACAATTGCAAGCTTTGTTCAAACAACATGTATGTCTCAAATTACTAGCGCGCAGAGTGACTAAAATGCTGATTTATGCACGGATCTCAAATCCTCGAAATGGCAGTTGATTAGGTTTGAGATTCAGTTCGGATATAGAAGGGAAAAGTTTTCAATAGTGTTTGTTCAAAAACACCTACTTACCTATTCTTATCTTCATTTTGATGGCAATTTGAAGTATGACGATTTGGCAACAGTATTGGGGCTTCGCTGTACGGCTATAATTGCTTTCATATAAGAGCATGAACCTCACATCCTCAAAATCGCCGCTTACTTATTCAAGTCATCACCAAAAGTTGGTGATTCAGTGCGGATTTAGCATCGAAATGTTGTCAAAAATATCTTCGATTTGTTGACTTTTGAAAAACATCCATTTGATAATATGTAGTTTATTGTCCAGCTATAATTGTTTTCATCTTTTTTGTTCATGTTTAAATTATCATCTTGGATTTATTTTGGAACAGTTGCCATGGTCCGGACAGTTGATTCGAGCATATGCTTGTGCTCGTCAGTTTTTTTATGTCTACATCTTACTATTAAGGCCTCTGGTGGACCGATACTTGTTGCTTTAGGTTCAAATCACATTGAATACTAATGGCAAGTGGTTACTTACATTACTTTGAACTTCACGAAAATGAAAAATGAAATTAAATACGAGTCTCAGTAAATACTCCGCCGTACTTATGTTGAGATCCCTTAAATGCTTTATGCTTGAAACGAATGCTATCTGTATTGTTATAATTTCATGCTTTTAGCAACTGTACTTTTATTGGCGAATTTTTTAAGCGACTTTAACGAGCAAGCTAAATTGTCCTTTGATTAAAACTGGAAGGAAAAACAGCGAGGCTGCCATCTTCAAAATAAGATGGTTTAATACTTTACATCTGAACATAGTTACCAAAAAATCTAATTTCTAACAAATAAGTTTTTGCTATAGAAAAAACAGATCAATATATTCTCATGCGCATTATTGAATTACATGTATCTATAATTTACACACTCTCTTTAAAGGCTGCCATCTCGACTGCAAAACTGGATTTCATTGTAAAATCATGTTTTCTCTTACTTGCTCAGGCAGCAGGTCAAAAGCATGATATTTTAATGGTAAGGTGTTTGTAGATATGTAAGATTAAAATTGATTAACTTGTCTCAAGAAAACATTTTAGTTGTATCTTCAAATGATTATAAAAAAATACACTTTTTTACACTAGTAATCAAGCAGGTTTTTTTCCCATTTGGCAGCCACCTTGACAACTATACTTATTCTTATCATCATTCAAGGTCTTCATTACATCAGGAAACTTAAAATTAGCATTTTGTCAAGTAAATTAAGTAAAAAATTTAGATGAATTGTCAAATCATAGTAGCAAGTACATATATGTTTTTAGTGGTCTTGGCTGCCACCTCGCCTTTTTTTTAAACTATTCCATGGTAGAAATACACTATCATCCAGAATCTTGAAATGTTTGGCTTTCGCTACTAGAAAAGTAGTTTAATGTAAATTACTTTGCTAACTTTAAGCATGAAAAAATTGTGTTTCCTTGCTGCCATCTTCAAATTGAGTATTTTCATAACACACGATGAGGGGTGTATCTGGTCAGATATTTTGATGTCATAAAAAAGATTACGAAAGTTTATTTAGAAAACTCTAAATCACATTTCTAATATGCTTATATATCGCTTGGATAGAGAATTACTTTAAACATATTCTATCTGGCTGCCATCTTGATCACCATACTCATATCTAATGTCATGTTATGCTTTTATTATGTTACATAGATTCAGGTCAATATCTTTACAATAAAATAACCACTCAAATAGGTTTTATATTTCAAAGAGAGTGATTTAATGAGCCATTGACTTAATTTTTGATAGTCCTGGCTGCCATCTCGATTTTTTCAAAATGCTCAATGATGACAAGATGTCATCAACCAGTTTCTGGTAGGGGAAGGCATTGGCTACAAGAATCAGTCAAGAAAAAAACTTTGAACCCTACTTCCAGGTTCAGCTAAAATATGCCATATTTCTGCCGGACTAAACCAAATGGCAAAGCTTAGAAAACTTAGAAAAACATTGTTTAAGTTTTTTGACAATCCATGCATAAATGAAGAAGTTGTGTAAACGTTAACATAGCTAGGGGATCATATAAAAACATCACTGACCCTCAATTGAAAATTCAATTTATTTTTTTAATTTATGACAGTTTTCATGATTGTCAATTGCAATATCATGACGTAAGGTATCCTGGATTGATGAGACAACTCGATGTCTTTGTTCTCTGTAAACCCATTGAGACTGAAATGAAATTTGGCTCTGTTTGAAAGTTTGACTTTTTTCTAAGGCTAAAACATTAATTCGCTTCTGTTTTGGAATGGTGATTAAGTAGCTATGAAGCAAACGCGACCATGTGAATGAGCGCATTTGGCATGACGTCTTTCCACAGGCCCTTACGAGTTTTAAAAGGGTGCCTAGCAATACTACTCTATCGGAAGGTCCGATTTAGGTCCATTTTTTGAATTAAGACGCAGTTTAAAATCACCAGGCCACATCAATATGTACATGGTCACATGATGTAGAATAATAAGTGAATTTTTCATAAACTTCCATGCATATATGAAGAAAAGTTTAAATTCAAATATAGTCCCCTTTTCAGAGAGAGCAATCATTGTGATGATACAATCATTCTGAGCAAGTTTGAAGTCAATTGGATAAAAACTGCGGACTTTTGAGCGTTAACGAGGATTTTCTAACTATTTTTTTTCAATTATTTTCATTTGGTCCATTATCCCATGACGCTTGATGGATCGGGCCCGTTTTCGAAAGGAACCATCCTTGTGATAGTACAATCATTCTGGGCAAGTTTGAAATCAATCCGATGAAAACTGTGGACTTAATTGATTCCACTGCTATTTCTGCAACCTTTAAATGTGCATCTCGGATGTAAATGAGCTGTAACAATTCTTATGCTATTTTATTTCTGAAGATGCCCATTCAGTGTCGCATACTCTCTCACTTTCTGTTTACCATCCTCGCCATCAACCAATTAGCAGATCTTTCCTAGATGCCAGACATATAATTCAAAATCAAAGGAACGTTTCAACACATCAGATTTTCTTTTCAACACAGTGATTGTATCAACGTCCATAATTGGTGTAACTTAGATTCTGAATTATAAAAGAAAGATTTAAAATCAAAACAATCAAAGATTGAAATCAGTGAACATTAACTACTAACTAGCACAAAAGCAGCAGGATATAACGACAAATTGTATAATCAAGTCTCAGTAGCACATTTTACTAATAACATAACTGATTGCAACATATCTATCACCATATCAGAATTTAAAAACTTTTGACTTCAAAAAAGTGAGATAGTTTCTTATTTAGAAAGAGTGCACGTCGCCTAGCTTCCGGTAAACAAATGCATTCAATTTGTCGTTTAGTAGCACTGTATTCACTGGTACAGAGACTAGCACTATGTGCAGAGTATTTAATGTCAATTTCCCGTGTAGAGGCTTATAACAAAACTGTTGAACAGAAATCTAGAACTCTTCTTAATATTGCAAGAATTCAAAACCTGTAATGATACAAATTTTACAGCGTAATCTCAATATTAAATACTGAGCAAAATCAGCTGATTCCATTGGCCTACCCACATGAATTTTTAAGTTTATAAAAGCAAAATGCAATTCAAGTGTACACGCACCCTTACACAGCGTAGAGGACACAATCAAAAGTGAAGAAATACATAAGACTGAAGCATGATGGCAAATAACATTGAAAAAAGACTGAAAACGTCCAAAATATTCAGAGATAAACCGTTTTTAGCTTCGGAAAGTACATTTTTCTATCCCATAATAGTCAAAATATTCACAAAATTTGTCTTTTCCATAAAATAATGTCTCTGATGCAGTTTACAGAAAATTTAGCACAATTAGAATTAACAATACAGCATGTATAGCAATTAAAATATCACATTGAGGATTTTAATGTGAAAATGTACCTATTTGACCTTTGACCTTGCTGTGACCTTAATTCTAAGTTTCAGCCTGGGCATCCACCCTGGGAGGTTTTGTCATACCCCAAAGAATATTACTAGCATGGATGTCGCGCATTAACAAAGAATGCCATCAAAACAATTTTCTAGAGCCTGTACGAATTATAGTCAGTAAATTACAAGGTTGAGAACAATTGTACTAAATCATTTGATCCTATGCATTACATTACCAATGATTTGAAATGTTTTTGCAGTGCAAACATTGAGTAGCGTTGACAGCCAAATACTGTAAATATAAAGTTAACTGATGGCCTAAAGACTTTGAGAACTTACCTATCTACTAAACACATAGTGAAGACACTGGTCAGACCGAGTCTTTACTTTGTGCATGTTTGGATTTGTTGGAAATCTCACACAGTCTCATTTTCAAATGTAACGAAAATGTAGAGGCTATACTCTGGACAAGCCTTTTTTTAGTTTTGACCTAGACCTGTAAACCTTGACTTCCAACTTATGAGATGTGTCACGCAAAAAGTGACCATCTGAGAAGTGAGTAAAGTGTCGACCCTAGTCAGACTGCGCATACTGACTAGGGTCAAATCTTTTTCCACCCTGCTTATTTTCTGAATCTAGAATGTTCAATCTACCTCCCAGTGAAAGAATTTTTGAAATACAACTTCTGGTTGATCTATGCTGGATCAAATCTCTTTTTCAATTATTCATTTTACAGAATACTTTCCAAGATTTCTTTCTTTGTCATTAAAAAATCCCAGGTAAACAGCTATATCCGTTATGAGGATTGTTAAGTACCATATCGCAATGCTAGTGAGAATTAAGGCTTAAAAAGAGTACATACATAATAGCTGCTAATAACTGGGTATTCTATTCTAATCATTTGAATGTTTGTCAAAGGCTTTTAGCAGAATTGAAACAATAAACAAATCATTATCTGTTTCCTGATAATGTTCCTTATTTCATAATTATGTCTCCCTACAGATAAGATTCCTATCAGATATGCTTGTTACTGTCTGTTTTTTCATTACTTTGTTTAAGGTAGTGGACCTGTAATAGCTCCGTATCATTTCGGAACTCATGAGCTTTCATAATTTTACTGAGTATTTCAAATGAAAATCATTAGGAAACCTGGGGTTAACAATGTTAAAGTTCATTACTTCCAAAACCTTGCGAAACTATTAAGGGTCCACTAACTTAGACCCATTACCAGACAACAAAACTAGAGCTTGGTTAAAAATTCTAAAGGTCTAAGACAATTTTGATGCATTTTTGTCAAGCTTTGCTTTCCTTTAAACTTCTGATTGACCTTCAGCCGTGCTGAGCCCGAACTATTTTGGCTTAGGTTGGAGGTATAGACAAAGATCAGCTTCAAATGGAGTCTGATCTTAGTCAATACCACCTATTTTCCTTTCCTAAACAGAACAGTTTTTTTTTTAAAAAAAAAAAGAATATTTTCAAAATCATTACTATCTCACAAGTGGTACTACTAGAACTTTCAGTACTTTTTAACTCATTTTTGTCAAGATTTTGCAGGATTAAAGGGATAAAGATTCTTTTCGAAACATAAAGACAAGAGGACTATGATGGTCCTAGATCTCTCACCTCATCTCTTTGACCCCGATATCACATTAATTAAATAGGCAGATGTCAAAAAGGAGATAATTTCTACATAAGATCAATAAAATGGAATGTTTCAGCCAAGAGCAAGATAGATATGCCTTTTCGCTCTTTGATTCTATGTAAAATGGGATGCACTCGGGTGGAGCCCAAATGTAACCCTAGGGTCTTGGTATGAAGAAACTTGGTAGAGGTCCACAAGCTGCCGCTACAAACTAAATATGTAAGCTGTCTGCCTTCTGGTTTCAGAGAAGAAGATTTCTGAAGGTTTTCCTATTTTCACCCATTGTGCTCAGAAGAGCTAAAAGGGATGAGCCCGGGTGAAGCCCAAATATAACCCCAGGGTCTTGATATGAACAAACTTGGTAGGGGCCCACTAGATGATGCTACATACCAAATATGAAAGCTGTGTGCCCTCTGGTTTCGGAAAAGAAGGTTAAGATTTTTGTTCTTTGATTCTAATTAAAAAGGGTGGTGCCCGTGTGGAGCCCAAATATAACCCTAGGGTCTTGATATGAAGAAACTTGGTAGAGGTCCACTAGATGATGCTACATACCAAATATGAAAGCTGTCTGCCTTCTGGTTTCAGAGAAGAAGATTTTTGAAGATTTTCATATTTTCACCCTTTTTGTTAAGGGTAAAGGGAAAGTTAAGGTTGGATTTCATTTATTTGAACAACTTTGGTAGAGCTTGACCCAAGGAACATCCCTGCCAAGTTTTATCAAGATTGGCCCACTGGTTTAGGAGGAGAAGATGTTTAAAGAAATTTTGGACGACAGACGACGCACGACTGATGCCGGACACCGGACAATGTACGATCACAATAGCTCATCTTGAGCACTTCATGCTCAGGTGAGCTAAAGTTGCATGCAAAAAGCAGTGTCTTCATTTCCCACAATGTTTTTTTTTTTTGGTCAACCTCTGTTATAATTATAAGGCTTTATGTTTTTTTAAATATCAAAACCATATTTTCATCTTAATTTCAGAAGAGAGACAAGAGATACCCCTGCCTTGATCCGCTCAAATAAAATATTTTGCTGTCCATCCAAAGAGATGATTAACTCAGACAATCTGAGTCTATAATTTGATATGATGTTTACTCCTAGCACCCAATATAGGGGTAATAAAGATTAATCTTGTTTAAAACCATATACAGCATGACACGAAGAATGATTTACTAAACTTGTACAAATATGGAACTGATATTGGTATTGATAAAAGGACATGTACCAAACAAACTTCAGACAGGTCCAATTTCTAAAACTCTTCAGAATTAACCCTTGTCATGCTGGACCCAGAATATCCCTGCTTAAATAGCAGGTGGTATAGACAAAGATCAGCCTGCACATAATGTGCAGTCTGATATTAGTCTATAACACCTGTTTTCCCATTTCAAAGCAGCTTTGTTCTTGAAATTGATTTTCAAAGAGAAAGATTTCCCTACACCCTTGGATTCTAGGGCTTTCAGTTCTTTGATATGAATGCAATTCCGAAAGAGGATCTTAGTTCAGCAATGACAATGGTTAAAACATAAAGGACCCATATGCAATCAATAATATTTTAATACAATAATCATTATTGTTGATAAATTTTCCATTATGCCCACATATGATTGATGATTATACATGTATTCTTATTCAAGGGATTGGCCGCCGTCATAGCACAGTTGGTAGCCCTCTGACTGTCAATCTAGAGGTCCAGGTGCAATCCCCGACGGCTGCACTCATTCTTTCCAACTATTTGTCACCGATGGGTTGATAATCCTAGACCTATGTAAATTAGCAGCTGGATGCTAGGAAAGGATGTGGTGGTTGTACCGGTGAGAGAAATACCAGGAAACCATTGTTAGGTGCTCTAGCCGCCGTGATATAACTGAAAAAATGTTGAAAGCGGCTTATAAATCCATTCAATCAATCAATCAATTATTCAAGGGATTGATAATTTCATTAATTTGACAGTTCACAATTTTAAAATTTGTTAGAATTCAAAAACTGCGGAATCGTATCACAATTGATGGTTACTTTTAATGATATCATACATTTACAAGTCCTATGCAATCAGCAAAATAGTGTGGCAATCACATTATAACTTGGATTGAACTAGGGCGTTTGGTACTGCAGAAGAATATTATAGCTCAGACAGAATTTTAAGTGAAACCATAGTTTCCATCAAATGAAAATATTATCATACTCTTATTTGAAATTTATCAATAATAATTAAAGTAGTAAACATTTTTAGTCAGATATTGACTCACTTTAACTGAATCAGTTCTGAAGTTTCCCAATCCATCCGGCCCAGTAAATGTCTTAATGCCTCTTGAAACACATTTCAACTCCAAGTTTTTAATTAATAATTTTATCACAGAAACCCAACTGTAAATCACTCAAAACATCGTAGACTATCAGTGACTGTATTGATCTATTTTAGACTTTTCAATACAATATCAAGTACTATCATAATAGTCAATCTTTAAAGGTGTCATACCTTAATTTGCACATTGTAATACATGCTATAAAATTGTTTACAGTGAGGCCAAGTTAAACCCTTGTCATGCTAAATTAAAACTTTGACAAAAATTGCAGTAAAATAAAATGCTTAAAGCACCAAATAAATGATTTCAGAGTCAGTATTTGTTTTGAAAATGACCTTTATAAATTCATCCAACAACAAAATGAATATCAGGTGGTATGGACAAAGATCAGACTTCACATACGTGTAGGCTGATCTTTGTCCATTTCTCCTGCAAAAGCAGGAATATTACAGGCTCAGCATCTAAAGATTAACCAGATAACTGGAGATATTTAACCCTAGATTAGTTGGAAAATGATAAGTTTATAATAAGGGGTTTATCTCACTTTAAACAAGATCATTTTATACGACAGGGACTCGGATGCACCAAGTAAAGTCTGCCTATTTATTTAATCTCAGCATGAAATTGTCCCATCCTCAACAGCACATCCCATTCATATGATTCTTGGCTAAATATTTTCACAACTCTTATGAAAAAAGGCTAAAAAACAATTTGGAAAAGATGTCATTTTGTGGAAGAAGTATAATTAGGCCCATCAAATTTGAGAAGCAATAACTTTTCATTGCATCAAACCCCATTATCCAAATCAAGAGTGATTTAAATGAGATTTTAAATATCACTTGACATAATTTTACAATACTTTATTATGCACACACACACACATAACTAAGCAACAAAACAAAAATATGCCCATATAAATTTGAATTCTGATTTGAATGGGGTTCAACAATGCATCCACTAATTTTCAGTGATACAGCAGTGACTTAATTAAGCACCTGACAATGGATTTCTTTTATACGTCACACCAGTTCTGCCATTACATCTTTCCTAGCCCCTGTTCTCTGAATAGGTTACGAGTATCAACCTATTGGGAGCAGAAGAAGGGGTGTGGAAATACTCATTTTCTCTTCTTGTCCCTAGACAAGTAAAAGATGATTTTCTACTTGTCTTTGATTGGAATAAACTTGTCCGCAAAAGAAGAAAATAGATTAAATTTGAAAAATATTGTTTTTAAGGAAGAAAATGCTGAAACAAAGCATTTTCTTCATTAAAATCAATATAAATAATAGGCTTATCAATCTCATAGATCTACCTAGTGCCATTCCAAGATTTGCCCTGGTAATTACTTGTCCTCAGACAAACTGCCAAGAAAAATGCACTTATCTACAAGTAGAAAAGCCCATTTCGGACAAGTCGGACATAGGAATTCCACACCCTTGGTTTAAGCAAATGTCACTCACTCAGGGATGTGAAAACATCTGGATCAAGTATTCAAGAGCTAATCTATAAGCTTCAACTTTCATCGCAAACAAATAAGCATTGACAAACACTATATCTTGAATAGAGACAAACAGTCTCCACAGCTAAGGTTTTGCAGCACCTTTGAAATATTCACGGGGGTGTGGAAAAATAGGACAAGTACAAGATGACTTTCTACTTGTCTGGTATCAAATTTTAATCTGTCCGCAACAAATGATCAAATAGATTTTAAGAAATAATGTTTTTAATGAAGAAAATACTGGAACTCAGTATTTTCTTCATTAAAAACAATATTTACTACCCTTTGAAATGTAAATTAGGATAACTAATCATTTAGATCTAATTGATACCTTTGCAAGACTTCCCATGGTATTCACTTATCCACAGACAAGTTGCCTAGAGAAATGCACTTGTCAGCAAGTAGAAAAGCCCATGTTGGACAAGTCAGGCATGGGAATTCCACATCCCTGATTCAGATACAAAGTCATACTGAGTTTACCCCCTCCTATCTTTAACCCTTTGCTGTATATATAAACCCTGCTTTTTACGTGCCTGTGATTTTATGATTGAGAAAACATTGTGAAAAAAGAAGAAATTGCTTCTGACAAGCAATTTCTTCTTTTTCCACACTATTTTCTACCCTACTGAATGGTTATTTCTCAAATTAAATCCATGTTTAATTTTCGTCTGCAAAACCTTTGAATTTGGACAGATCCAAAATTTTGTAAAACAGGAAAGGGTTAACAGAACATGGCATAACATTGCTTGTCTCAAGTTGTATTTAACCTCCTATAAGAATTCCACACCCCTGATTCAGATTCATCAGTCACAATGAGTTTTACCCCCTCTATCTATAAGTGTCTAAAATTCTTACCTAGCCAAGTCAATGCGTTCCTGTTCAGACTGATGTTTCTTTTCCAGCTCCAAGCTGAAAACAGAGGAAAAAACAAGGTTATCCTGTTATGTCATCAGGAGGAAGCCAGCACAGAAAACGGCCTATTTGTCTTGTAAATGGGAGGATTACACTGACATTATGATAAATGGAGTCTTCTTGGGTTCCCGAAGGCTATCTGTCACTTGAGTAATTAGTTAACTGAGCATGGCATAACATTGCTTGTCTTAAGTTGTATTTAACCTCCTATGTTATACAAGAAAGAGAATGAAGCTTTGAATGAATTGATTGAAAAAATCAGGTTTAACACTGCTTTTAACAGTTTTTCAATCCCACCATTAAAGAAACTATCAATGGATTCAAAGTATTTACCACACTACCATTACAGCCTCAATCTGCCAACCAAAAGATTTGGAGTCATTTGCCTACCAAACTAAATTAAATTAAACAAGAGCTGTCACTGTAAGATGACAATGCCCCCGACACCGCTTTGATTTAGAAGTTATGGCCAATGTTAAAGTTTTTGGACGGAATGACGGACGGACGGACAGACGGACGGACAGACGGACGGACGGACAGACGGATGGACGGACAAGTCAAATTTATGATGCCTCCCTATCGGGGGCATAATGAAAGCACATTTATTGAATACAAGTAAACCAAACAATTAATATAGATGTATGGAATAACATAGTTTGTTCAATTATAAGTCTTAATTCATATGTATTGTAACTTCTTATATTGTATTCAACTTTGAATGTTACACAAAAGAAAGAACAATTTTCATAACTCAATTTTAAAAGCAAAAGTATTGAATAATGAGTAAAGTGAATTATTCAACTAATAGTCTTGAAATATGGAAATTTTTTATTCAAACAACTTTTGGGGCATTTTGTCAACCAAATTGTTAAAAACTATTTTTTGCGATTGATTCATATTTCATTCATGATTGATCATTAGGAAACCTCAGTCAACATTGTGAAAGTCCATGAGTTACAAATTGTTGTGCAACTATAATGGGTCCACTACCTCAAATCAAAAGTGTTGATGCAAAACTGTAAGTTGGTATTCATCATGAAAATGCTTGTTTTACACGTTTTTGGTTTTAAAGGAAAATCAGGTTGTATCAACAAAGTTCTGACTGCACATATATGCACAGATTGCCTTAGTAGAAACATTTTGAGTGCAGCATGACAAAGGTTAATAATATAACCTTTATCTTTCTAAGTTGGTATGTTGTCTTTCTTTTAAGAAACAGGAAAAGTTGGTTAGTTAGATTTGTTTACATCATATTTTCAGTGTTTTGATTCCTTTTGTAATAGACAAATGTTTTTAGTAGTGAAAAAAATTACATTTCAGTATGTTATGCTTACTACTAATGAAATACCAGTAGGCTATATGTATACAATTGGCAATAAGTTAAGCACAATATTATGCAACTAAATCCAAAATTTCCAAAATGGAGACTATCTGTTGTGAACCTTTCAGAATTTCATAGGAGAAGGTTGAAGGTCATGAAGTTAAAATTTGGTTTTAGCACACTGAGATACATGGACTTTGTGTTTTCAATGTTCAAAAGTTGACCAATTATCATTCAATAGAAACCATAAGGCCATGAACAACATTAACAGGAAGCTGAAAGTTATAACGATCCATTGTAAGTTACAGTAAGTTCTAACATTATGATTGTCTAAAGTAAAGGAGGAAAAGTTGTGCCAAACATGGGACTCGGACCCACAACCCCCAGAACGCTAGCACAGGGCTCTACCAACTCAGCTAGCCAGGCTTCTGCCATGAGTCTACCCACTGTCATTCACTACATGTCTGTCAAAACAAATAAATTTAGAAAAATTCCATTAATGGTGAGGTTTTCAGTTTTTGTCACCCATTATTTTTTTCCTTTTTTTTCTTTGGTGTGAGTTTTTTAACAAGAGGTCCACTTCCAAATCCGGATTGCACAAATTCAATGCATGTCTAAAGAAAACTGACAGTCAGTAAGTGTACTTTATTTTTTTTTTTACTTTGTTTAATTCCTGTACTTTAAACAAATTGCAATTTAGTTTGGTTATAACGATAAAGCCCATTGCACTTTTATTTCTGAATACAAAATGCTTATCTTTATGCCAATGATATATACAGCAAAGACAGATTATGTAAGTTTGAAATATTCTACAAGAACCAGTGAGTGACATTTCCAACAATTTCATATGTGTGCCAAGCCAAGCCCCAGGTCAGCCCGTATATCTCCACAGTCTGAATGTAGTCTTTGCCATGCTTTGTGTATATAGATAAGGTCTCAACATATCATTAGCAGTGCTTTAAGGGACCCAGGTTTTGCAGTATCTGGGACTCCCATATTAGTAGCCAGACATCTCAAATTTATTTGATGAGAGTCCTATTGACCCTATGGGGCCAATTTCAGACAAAACTTCAATTCTTTTCTGAAGTTGATCCAAAAAAATACATATTTATCCTTTTTATTCTAAATTCAAAGCAGGGACTCCCAAACCTTAAGCAATGACCCCCATGAGCCTTACTTTTGAGTCCTATAAGGAACAAATTTTGTAGATGGTGGACTAAAACCCTGTCTTAGTCACTCAATGAATATCATTTTTATACTGTTGGTAGTCTAGACTGCCTCATTATTACTCATTATATATGTCTCACACATTATATGTGATATTGTTGGAAAAATCATGCATTGGCTAATTTGTATAATGAATAATACAGTTTTACTTTTTTCCTTACCTAAAGTTGCAACTAAGAAAACAACAAAATATATTTTAAGGGTGAAAGTAGGATATGTAAAAACATATCATACATTAAGAAAGATTTCATACATTTAAATTATTTCTTCTTATAATCGCTCCCGAGAGCTATACATAACATGGTTGGGGAGCTTTTATTTAGTATGCTTTTACTGATTAAAAAAAATAAGTTAAAGTCTTTTAAGCACTTTTCCCTTTAATTTGATGTGAATTTACTATAAACAATCATGTAGATGATTGTTTAGAGGAAATTCACATCAAATTAAGAGAAGAAGTCTCAAAAAAGTTCTTAAAATAAGGCATTTGAAGTGGGTTTTTCTTGGTAAAAATGTACGGATGCTACTATTAGCGAGGGCGCTATTGTTGCAGGAAATACAGTAACCAAAACCATAATGACCTTGACAATACCATTTCAAGATTTTTTTTATATGAACAAATATTGAAACCATAGATCGTTTTACTGTTGGTGATTGTAATCATTTCAGGTCTAAATCTTTTCATTTATAATGCCTACATTATTATATGTTTTCATGAGGAATATTGGCATACAGTGGGCCTTGTGGTTCACTTGTATCAATTGTCTTTTGTTAAAAAAAATCTTGAAAATAGCATCGTCAAGGTCGTAAAAAATGAATATCTTGTGCAGACACAAAGGACCCAAAATATTTTGGGGGTCAAAATGAACCCCTGTTTGAAATTTTTTTGAGAAAGGTTAGTTTTTTACAGGTTTTGGAGGGTCAAAAACTGGCCCTACCTTAAAGATAACACAACAGCACTGCCTATGGGTGCCTACTCTCGGCTGTAAGTGCTGGATAGTAAAACAAGAGCACCGCCTACGGGTGCCTACGCTCGGCTGTAAGTGCTGGATGGTAAAAAAACTAATGGATGGTAAAAAAACTAAGTAGACAAAGGGGCATAATTTACAGAAAATGTTTCAAAAGTTATCCCCCTTGTAAAAAAGGTTGTCCTTTGGATGGTGAATAAGTGTGCCAAGTTTCATGTGAATGCCTTCAGTAGAACCAGAGATATCACAAAAATGTCAAAGTTTTCGCTTTTTTTTCACAAATTTGACCTTGAAAAATGATCTTGACCTTGACTGATGACCTTGAATTTGGTACCAATAGAAAGTGCTTGTCCCAGGCAATCATCATGTGAAATATGAAGACCCTATCACTTACCATTCAAAGTAATTGCAATATGTCAAAGTTTTTGCATTTTTTTCACAAGTCTGACCTTAAAAATGACCTTGAACTTGACTGATGACCTTGAACTTGGTACCAACAGAAAGGTCTTGTCCCAGGCAATAATCATGTGAAATATAAAGGCCCTATCATTAACCATTCAAAAGTTATTGCAAAATGTCAAAGTTTTTGTGTGTTTTTTTCACAAATTTGACCTTGAAAAATGACCTTGACCTTGACTGATGACCTTGAATTTGGTACCAACAGAAAGTGCTTGTCCCAGGCAATTATCATGTGAAATATGAAGACCCTTTCACTTAACATTCAAAAGTTATGGCAATTTGTCAAAATTTTTGCATTTTTTTCACAAGTTTGACCTTGAAAAATGACCTTGAACTTGACTGATGACCTTGAACTTGGTACCAACAGAAAGGTCTTGTCCCAGGCAATCATCATGTGGAATATGAAAGCCCTATCACTTACCATTCAAAAGTTATCACAAAATGTCAAAGTTTTCGCACGACGACGACAACGACGACGACGACGACGACAACGACGACGACAACGACGACGACACCAAGGCTATAGCAATACCTCGGGTTTTCTCCGAAAACAGCCGAGCTAAAAACTAATGGATGGTGAAAAAAGTAAAAAAAGGTGCATAATTTGCAGAAAATGCTTAAGTTATCCCCCTTGATAGAAAAGGTTGTTCTTATGATGGTGAATATGTGTTTCAAGTGAAGGCCTTCAGGAGAACCAGAGATATCACAAAAATGTCAAAGTTTTTGCTTTTTTTCACAAGTTTGACCTTAAAAAATGACCTTGACTGATGACCTAGAACTTGGTACCAACAGAAAGTGCTTGTCCCAGGCAAACATTATGTGAAATATGAAAGCACTATCACTTACCATTCAATAGTAATGTCCAATGTTAAATTTTTCGCATTTTTCACAAGTTTGACTTTGAAATATGATCTTGACCTCTACTGATGACCTTTAACTTGGTGC
The DNA here is from genome assembly GCA_948146395.1 of Fragum whitleyi. Lineage (NCBI taxonomy): Eukaryota > Metazoa > Mollusca > Bivalvia > Cardiida > Cardiidae > Fragum > Fragum whitleyi. Next base: position 19,726,128 of record OX411544.1, read on the forward strand.
CAACAGAAAGTGCTTGTCCCAGGCAATCATCATGTGAAATATGAAGGCCCTATCATTTACCATTCAAAAGTTATCACAAAATGTCTAAGTTTTTGCATTTTTTTCCACAAGTTTGACCTTGAAAAAGGACATTGACTGATGACCTTGAACTTGGTACCAACAGAAAATGCTTGTCCCAGGCTATCATCATGTGAAATATGAAGACCCTATCACTTCCCATTCAAAAGTTATCGCAATTTGTCAAAGTTTTTGCTTTTTTTCACAAGTTTGACCTTGTTAAATGACCTTGACCATGAATGATGACCTTGAACTTGGAATCAACGGAAAGGCCTTGTCCAAGGCAATCATCATGTGGAATTTGAGAGCAATATTAATTACCGTTCAAAAGTTTCCACAAAATGTCATAGTATTTGCACGACAATGACAACGACATCGATGACACCAAGGCTATAGCAATACCTCGGGTTTTCTTAAAAATGACACCAAGGCTATAGCAATACCTCGGGTTTTCTTCAAAAATGGCCAGGCTAAAACTGTGATAATCTGTCAACGAATTACAACCCACTTTGCACATGCATTTTTGCGCAAAGCTGGGAGAGTTTGCAATGTTTTGTCATCCTGAATACAGGGCTGCTTGAAAGGTAAAAAAAAAAAAAAAATTTGAGAAATTATTGAAATAACTCCAGTATGCCAAAAACCCTAGCTTTTGATTAACCAGGGATGTGGAATTCCCATGTTTGACTTGTCCAACACAAGCTTTCCTACCTGCAAACATATACTATTTCAAGGCTACTTGTCCATGGACAAGTAAATACCAGTGTAAATCTAGGAATGGTACTTAAAAGATAGAACTGATTAATTCTCATAATGTTTGTATCAAAGAGAAGAAAACATTGTTTTTTAAAAAAAAAAAATGCTGGATTCCAGCATTTTCTTCCTTAAAAACAATGATTTCTCAAAATTCATTTATTCTCTTATTTTGCGGACAAGTGTGTTTCAATCTTGGACAAGTAGAAAATTGATTTTTTTCTTGTCCAAGGACAAATGGTAAAAATCTGCATTTCCACATCCCTGAAATAATCGTAAGATGTGTAACAGCAACATTCAGCTTGAAGTTGACCTAAGTATCTGCAGATGTGTATTTATAAGATCTATCATCAAATATGACTTAAATACTAGTCAAAACTTCTAACCGGCCACTTTAAAAACAAAGATAATTCTTTCTGTGGTGTTTGGATTTTTTTTAAATTTGCTATGTGAATTTTTAAGCAACTTTTCAGATGATTTTGGCGAAAAGTTACCATTATTTCATTGAATTTAAAACGCAACATGAGAAAAGCTCAAAAAGCTCTAAATTCACACAGAGCTCAAAATATTGTCAATGTAGCAATTTTTGTCTCATGGGTCGTTAGCTGCAACATAGACTAGGAAAAGAATTGAAAATGTTCGACAATTGTGTGCGACATATGGCCCTAGAAGAAAGTGATAGAGCTTATGTATGCAGAAAAATGGTTCCTAGAAACAACACCTAAAACACATTTTTTCTTCAAAAATGCATAAAATATTGACTGGTAATTCCCGTTGAGCTACAAAATGTAGGATATGTGAAAAAAAATCAGTTTGATACATCGTTTTTTCACTCCAGACCATATTTGAGCATATTTGCTAGATAAAATGGTTTGCCGGCTGAATTTTAACACCATTTTACCATGCCTCCTATTCTTTCTGTTTCTCCTGTAGTCAAAGGTCACCCAAAATTGAAAATGTTTTCCATTTTTTTCTTGGTCTGGGTTGCAGCTAACAATTTGCCGACTTTGATTTGTTGAAAGTGTAATATCCCGAGTTCTATTAAGATTTAGAGCTTTTTGAGCTTTTCCTTTATTACACATCCAAATTTAATATTTATTGGAAAATCATAATGGAAATCCACGTACATTATGCTTAAAAATTAACACATCAAATTTCATTAAAATGTTGCAACTTTTAAAAAAGTTATCGTCATTTTTGAAGTGGCCAGTTAGGACTTTTGGCCAGTATATATATCTAGAAGAGGCTGAAAATAACATTGAGTTTTTTGGTCAAGTTTTGCTGGCAGACAGAGGGGGTTTCAGACAAATGGACAAGGGCAAAATTCAGGGAAAATGACTAGCAATTCGAACTTGGGGGCCCAGACTTCAAAAATTAAATATTTTATATTAGAGGTATAAGCATTTTACCAAAAAAATCTAGGGGCTCAGCCCAAAAACTAGGGGCTATGGGTGACTGGGTCCCTGCTAGTCTTTTTCCCTGAAATTATATTTATGCTTGGGCATGAAAAGCAGAAAATCATGAAACAAACATATAATTCTGGTTAAGATATAAATAAAAAGTTACAAGCATGCAAAGCAAAGTTAACCAAACCAAACGAGTGACATGCAGGGATAAATCTAAACAACAGCATATACTGTGTAAAATACTCACCACAAATCAGGGGCTGCATAACTAGTGTAATACACATACAACATATATCAGGTCATTACACATCCAACACACATTCAAAATATGCAAGGTCAAAAACACATGCTAAATGCAATACAATCAAAGTCAAAATATGCATAACACACATATATGTTCTAATTTATGGAAACTTTGTTTGTTTGTTCTTTGTTGACAAAATATCATCTTATGAATCTAGGTTAAATAAATATGAACATGTGCAAGAGATTTCCAACAATTCCACATATGTGCAAGGCACCAATATTGAGCAGTCAAAACAACCAAGCAATGTATTAAGAATATTTGTTGACTACTTGAAGAGATGATGAGACCTCATCCATCTACAAAGTGCATATATAAGACTGGTCAGACTGTGCCGATGCACAGGCTGGCCATGAGCTTTGCTTTACACACATGTGAAATTCTAAGAAATGTCACGATCATCATGTCGGGATCATATTTAAATGGCGCATATTAAATCAACTTGTAACAAGAGGACCATGATGGTCCTATATCTCTCACCTGAGAAAGTCAACTCATGACATAGTCAACCTGGTTATAAATACCAGAGATTGTTTCAAGTACATTTAGGGTGTTTTGAAAGAAATAGACTTTAATTTCGTACAACTGAATTTTAATTTTTTTAACAATTTTCTTAAATTTCATATGTTTCTGTTACCATGGCAACCCAAGCTATTGATATTACTGAAATCTTTTAACAACTTTAGAAAAGCAACACAGAAAGAACATCCCTGCCAAGTTTCAGATTAATTGGCCTGGTGGTTTTGGAGAAGATGATTTTTCTTAAGATTTTCAGCAATGTTCGGCCTTTCTGTTTCCATGGAAACCAGAGTTTTTGATGGAATTAAATATTTAAAAATGTGAGGAGAGCTTCAGCCAAGATACATATATCTACCAATTATCAGCTTGATCGGCCCAATGGTTTAGGTGAAGATGTATTATTTCTAAAATTTTTTGGCAATTTTCGGCCTTTCTATTACCAAAGAAACCAGAGTTTTTGATGGAATTAAATTCTTTTAATTACTTTGGAAGAGCTTTATCCATGGAACATCCCTGCCAGGTTTCAGCTTGATTGGCTAAGTGATTAAGAGGAGAAGATGTTTTAAGAAATTGTTGAGGAACAGATGGACAGAAGATGGAAGAACGACAGATGGTGAGGGATCACAATAGTTGACCTTGAGCACTTACTTTGTGCTCAGGTGAGTTCAAAAGTATAGTAACATTCAAAGGTAATATTGTGAATTCTATAAATTATGGTCATGAATGAACTGGCATTTATACTGAACAGTTTAAAAGTTGTTAAAATGATGAGCTCAAGACAAAATCTTCAGCTTACACAGCAGAGCTGTAAGTACAAAGGATATATTTTTTATCATTAAAAAAGAAATAATCTTTTAGCAGCTTGAGCTTGACAAAATCAATGATTTTTTCACTGGTAAGGCAGAGCCTAGAAAATGGTCCATTTGAATTAAGGCAGCTTTTTTCATCCAGAAAGAGTGAAATTGAAACAAGCAACTTCTCCTTTTTCTTTAAGTTTTTCCTCAAAATTACAGTTATAAACAACGTGAAATTGAAGGGAGGTAACAAATATCACTAATTTTGTTCATCTTGAACAAAATTAGCGATGTTGGATTACCTCCCTATAATTTCACTCATAACTTGCTCCAAACACATTCTTTTTCAATCAGAAATCATTCAAAGATCATTCATCTTATCAATTTTCACAATGCTCTTAACTGTAATCACAAACTAGAAAGCCATGAATGGCTTGAGTTGCTCCACAGGCTTGAAATTCTTGTATAGTGGAAGTATATTGACCTAAACCTGGCCTTTGTGATTTTAATAAATTAAATACCGGTCGTTTCTCCTCGGCAAAACACGACTTATCTGCGGAGTCCAAACGTAAAGTAGAAGTGCACGTGTTAGCTTTGTTAACCCGTTATCGCACATGCTTTTCACTGTAACGCCGATATTTGGTCACCCTCATGAACTAGTGAATCAATACATAAATTGAGTTTCTTATTTAAAAGCATTTAGATGCGGGTGAGAAAAATATAAATTTTCAAATTTCTTTAAATGTGTTTTGAATGGAAATGTAATGAAATCCCCTCTCTCAGTCGCAATAATTGTTTTTGAAATCGAATCGTCTGCTTCATGACTAGACGCCCCGTATATAGGTAAACTACTAACACCACGCATACCTGTAATTTGTGCTTTATAACGGAATGTCCATGCTTGATCGTCACGTGCCGAAGTATCTTCGGGATTTATTCATGTGCCTAATTATTTATTCTGCATAAAGGTCAGGTTCAAGTTAATATGCGCACGCTATAAAAGCAAATAAATGTTTTGACTTGATTATTAGATATTTTGGGTTCTACTGATGTTGAAAATGGTTTTCAAAGTTTCAACTATATAACATATAGAGAAATGACCTCCGCTCTTAAAAGACATATTTTTCATCAAATCAAAATGATTTTGGGCGCCATGATAATGGGTCACCCGAAGATCATACCAAAAATTTTTGATTGATATCCATCAGTTACATTCTGAGAAAATGATTATCACAGTTTCCACTTATTTCTTGTTGAGAAATGACCTCCACCCATAAAAGGCATATTTTTCATCCAATCAAAATACACTTTGGCACACTGATAAAGGGACACTCAAGGATCATTCCAGTGAAATTTGGTTGATATCCATCCATTACATTCTGAGAAAATGATTTTCAAAGTTTCTACTATATAACATATAGAGAAATGACCTCCGCCAATAAAATGCATATTTTCCATCCAATCACAATGATTTTTTGTAAACTGATAAAGGGTCACTCAAGGATCATTCCAATGAAATTTGGTTGATATCCATCAATTTCATTCTGAGAAAATGATTTTGAAAGTTTCCACTTTATAACATATAGAGAAATGACCTCCGCTCATAAAATGCATATTTTCCATCTGATGACAATAATTTTTCGTAGTCTGATGAAGGGTCACCAAAGGATCATTCATGTATAATTTATCTGTATCCATCAATTAGAATCAAAGGAAACTTACTTTTTACTATATTTAGAAATTAGCCTAGCCCATTAAATCCATGTTTTTCATTGGATCAAAATTTCTTGAACAACTTTGAAAGATCACCCAAGGATCATTCCTGTGCAGTTTGGTTGAAATTCATCCAGTAGTTTCTGAGGAGAAGATTTTTAAAGAAAAAGTTTACAATCGGATGCACGGATGCACGGACGGATGCACATACGGACACACAATGGGCACAACGCCATGACAATAGCCCAAGTGGCTTTCAGCCAGTTGAGCTAAAAATTAGTTTTGTGGGAAAATGGTAATACAAACAGGCCAAAGCAATTTTTGATTTTTTGAAAACAACACATTTTTCTTGTTCTACAAATAATAAATATTGCATTGTTTTAGAACTGAATTTTAATTCTATTTACATTTTCATTGACATTTTGGCAGGTTTCCTGGAGAACATATATTCTAAAGTATAAAACATCTATAAAATAAGGGAACAAGCAAAAAGACATGCAAATATTCAGACACAGTATTGAAAGGAGTACACCGATTATTACTTTTGAAGGAACCAAGGTATTGGACGGATTTTCCTTCTTCGTCTGAAAAATGGGGCACATTTTAGTTACAAAAAATAGCAAGAGGACTGTGATGGTCCTTTATTGCTCATAGTATGTGAATTCCAAATTCAAAAACATTCTTCAATCTTACATGACATATATATTGGATAAAAAAACACAAATTATTGAGAACTTTTTTAGTAGATCAATGTGAAATAATACCACAAAAATTTTAAAAACTGTATGTATGAAAGCTGTTCTTCTATTATATATTTGCCTTGTTGTTTAGAAAGAGAAGATGGTTGTTTCTTCTTCCTTTACTTTAATAAAAAATCTGGGATCCCACAACGGCTTATTTTCAAGTTGGTACACTAATTTGATTGTTATAATGATTATAAAGAATAATACAAACAACTAAAGTACTTTAATTATTTGAGTATTTAAGGTTAGAAATGTAGAATTCTTACTATGTTTTTTTTTTTTTTTCTCTCTCTTTTAGAATCTTTACTTTATTCAGAAACAAGAGCAAACAGAAATGTAGATGGAACAACATATGAAGTGTAGATGAAAGATTTGAAAGAGGTGATATATATTTTAGATAAATAATATTGCTGCTATAAATAGATTTGTTTGTTTGAATGGGTTTTACGCCGCTTTCAACAATTTCGCAGTTATATCGTGACGGCCGGAGCACCTAACAATGGATTCCTGGTATTTCTTTCACCTGTATTACCATTACACCCTTTCTTAGCCTCCGACTGCTATCTCACATAGGTTTACACAATTATCTACCAATAGGTGAGAGACAAACTTGTTATAAATAGAAAAAATAATTTCAGTATATTAACTGACAATTTGATGCAGCCATTTTCTAGTTTGATTACTTTTGACAATTTCTCTTTCTTTTGATTGATAGATTAAAGTAAATTCAACAAAATCAAAGGAACTTTTTGTTCAACAATCTTATGAGGCAAGCACATTTAACTCTATTATTAGCCTGTGCCTACATGTCGACTTCCGTAAATTCAGAAAGACAAAATGATGCAAATGGTTTGCAAATTATGACCCACTTTGCACGTCAGTGCACATGCAAAGTGGGGAATAATTCACAAACAGTTTGCACCATTTTGTCATTCTAAACTCATGGCTTATTTTTACAACCATAGCCATGATTGATTGATTTCTATTTCATAATTGATTGTGTAATAGCATCCTAGCCACTTTCAATACTGTATGAGATATACATAGAGAAAAGGTTCTACAAACAAAAGCTTACATTACAAAGTCCGAGTGCCTCCTGGAGCTAGAAATTAAACAAACCTCATCATTTAACTATAGCATTCATGTGAGACCTCTCTGTTGCCATTAAATTTATTAGCTTACAAAAATCACAAAACATGAGAAGTATAATATTACTGACATAACAATTCAATTACACTTTCTATAATTTTTTTTTTTTACTAGATCTGCTGAAATAGTGGACAAATACCCCCACCAGCGCTTTGTCCCAAGATCCGAAAACAGTTTTTGAATAAAGTTCAATTGTGACCTAGCTCTTTGACCTTCATCACCTTGGATGATGGGTTACAATTGTATAATTGTATAAAACTTCATGATTTCAAGTCACTTTGCTCTTGAATGAGAATGAGTATCAGAATGAAAAGGATCAATGGATGGATGGATGGACATAGTTAAACCTATGGTGAAACCTCTACATCACAGGTATAGGGGGTGGGGGTATAATAAATTCTGAGAACTTATTGTTATATAAATAGTGCATACTTAGTGTATTGTATGAAAAATATCTAACAAGGTTGAGGGAATTGATAATTGTCAAGGCTCTGCCGAGACAATTATCAATTCCCACAACCGAGTAAGATAATTTTCAATAAAATACACTAAGTTTGTATTATATTTATCTTATAATTTTGTTTGCCTTGTTTTCTTTGATGATTATAAAAGAAATACAAGTTTTTTTGTTGTGTTTCTAAAAATAACCGCATTATATCATTGTTCAAAAATATCCATGTGATATCACAAAAAATATCATATGGGGTGTTATCACACAGATATTGGTATAGTTATATGATAAATTATTACAGGCACTTACAATATCTTTGTGTTGTGCACTCCTTTTAAAAAAAATTAAGTTTTCAATCCTAAATTTTGGCTGTTAAGAAATAAATAATCGAGACCTGATACTTACGTCGGATATGATCTGCCTAACTGTGAATATGGACTGAGACAATTGGGGTCATCTCCCCCTATAGAACTGTAACTACTGGCCCTTGATAATCCACCAAATGATAAATGTGAAGTACTTAATGTGTTTAAACTGCCTTGACTCTGTAAAGATATTATTATAATGTTTATCTGATTTGCCTAACTGTAGGTACACATCTGCCTTACTATTAGTCCTCGGGCCAGGAGGGGCCACCATGCACCCCCCTAAGCGCTCTCCGAGAGTGGTATGAAACTGTTCATAGGACCTCCCTGAGTGAGAATCAAGACGTTAACAGGTGGTAATTTGGGTCCCAACTGCCATTCCGAGAAGTTTTCCAGATGGCAGCCAAGAATAACATCATTTTACCTTTGATACACTATAGAGGGATTTTTTTCATTTTAAATATTTTTGAGAGGCTAAAACATGTATATTTTGCTTTCTGGTAAAACCCTTTATTACTTAAAATGATTTTGAAGATCCCAACTTCTGAAATAGGAAATGGCAGCCAGTTCTAGATAAGAATTTTGCTATTTTTTTGATGGATGCTATGAGATAAAAGTGTTCACCATGTACTACACCATAGATCATTTGCAAAGTGCTATGATATTGTTGATATGACCTTCCCGAGTTCAAATCAAGTTGTTAACAGTCGATATTTTGGGTCCTGACTGCCTTTCTCGGTGTTTTTCTAAATGGAAGCCACTAAAAATACAAATAATTTCTTACAAAATACAAATTAACCAGGAGACACTTTACGGATGTCACTTTATTTTAAATCATATTTAAAGAGTAAAACATGTTTATTTTACATTCTTGGTACCTATTAGTACCTATTAGTTAAAGATAATTTGGATGATTTTATGAGAGATGGCAGCCAGTTTAAGATAGAAATTTTGTTATTTTTGTTGCATTCTATGAAAGATGAAGGGCCACCATGTACTTTGCAGAAAATCCTCTCTGATTTTGCCATGAATGCAATGCAAAATGTTAATGCAAAATCCCCAAGGTTGAATCAAGTTGTATCTAGTCGATATTTTGGGTCCCGACAGCCTTTTTGGTTGAGGGGGGATTGGGTCTAAATGGTAGCCAATGCAAATACAAGTAAATAAATTTGAACAAATTGTATACGAGCATCCTTCATTTTTTATCTTTAAGGTGGCAATGGAAAGTCGTCTCCCAACTCTACAAACCGGAAGTGGGTTTTCGTTTATTTTACGGCTCTTTTTGCGCGTTGATTAAAAAGGCCGGCTTTCGTGAGACTCTGCTTATGGAAATAACGAAGAATAATGATGGTAAAATCTCATAACTAAGCTTCTTTTCAACATTTGATATCAATTGAAAGACTTGATCATTAAATTTAACAATAAAATGCGCTAAAAGCGTCATTCAATTAGGAGGGGTCACTTTAAAATAACGAAAAACTTTCTTATTTGCATGGAAAGGTATGCTGATTTTTTTACTAAATAAAGAAAAAATATGGGTTTTAAACATATCGGTAAAAAATTGTCACAAGATACGCCCGTCACACTGCTTAGTATTAACTGGGGGTTTGAATAGAACTGAGGTCTATTTTGAATGAATATTTTTTGCACCCATGTAGTTTCATTATCCTAGCTATTATACTTTTAGAGATATACTCCGGACAAGATTCTAGTATGAAAAACAAAAATGGGCAATAACTCAAAAAAAGGGCCAGGTAGAATTATGGTTCTTGTACACTGCACTCCCCCTTGATGACATTTATACACCCATGAAGTTTCATGATCCTAGCTTTTATACTTTTACAGATATACTCCGGACAAGATTCAAGTCTGAACAACAACAAAGGGCAATAACTCAAAAAAAAAGGCCAGGTAGAATTATGGTTCTTGTACACTGCACTACCCCTTGGTTAGATCTATACACCCATGCAGTTTCATGATCCTAGCTATTAAACTTTTAGAGATATACTCCGGACAAGATTCAAGTCTGGAAAACAACAAAGGGCAATAACTCAAAAAATAGGCCAGGTAGAGTTATGGTTCTTGTGCACTGCACCCCCCCCCCCCCCCCCCCCCCTTGGTGAGATCTATACACCCATGAAGTTTCATGATCCTAGCTATTAAACTTTAAGAGATATACTTCCGACAAGATTCAAGTCTGAAAAACAACAAAGGGCAATAACTCAAAAAATAGGCCAGGTAGAGTTATGGTTCTTGTGCACTACACTCCCCCTTGGTGAGAATTATGCACTCATGAAGTTTCATGATCCTAGCTATTATACTTTTACAGATATACTCCGGACAAGATTCAAGTCTGAAAAACAACAAAGGGCAATAACTCAAAAAAAAGGCCAGGTAGAGTTATGGTTCTTGTGCACTGCACTCCCCCTTAATAAGATCTATACACCTATGAAGTTTCATGATCCTAGCTATTATACTTTTACAGATAAACTCCGGACAATATTCTAGTATGAAAAACAACAAAGGGCAATAACTCAAAAAATAGGTCAGGTAGAGTTATGGTTCTTGTGCACTGCACTCCCACTTGGTGAAATCTATACACCCATGAAGTTTCATGATCTTAGCTATTATACTTTAAGAAATATACTCCGGACAAGATTCAAGTCTGAAAAACAACAAAGGGCAATAACTAAAAAAATAGGCCAGGTAGAGTTATGGTTCTTGTGCACTGCACTCCCCCTTGGTGAGATCTATACATCCATGAAGTTTCATGACCCTAGCTATTATACTTTAAGAGATATACTCCAGACAAGATTCAAGTCTGAAAAACAACAAAGGGCAATAACTCAAAAAATAGGCCAGGTAGAGTTATGGTTCTTGTGCACTGCACTCCCCCTTGGTGAGATCTATACACCCATGAAGTTTCATGACCCTAGCTATTATACTTTAAGAGATATACTCCGGACAAGATTCAAGTCTGAAAAACAACAAAGGGCAATAACTCAAAAATAGGCCAGGTAGAGTTATGGTTCTTGTGCACTGCACTCCGCAATGATGAGAAGAATATAATTGCCAAGTTTGAAGTCAATCGGACTTCAAGTGACAGAGTTATGCTCCGGACAAAGAAGTGGACGCCGCCGCACGCCCGGACGCCCGGACACCCGGACGCCCGGACGCCCGGACAACCGGACGCCGGACGCCACGGGTGATCCCATAATACGTCCCGTCTTCAACGGGCGTATAAAAAGAAAAATTCATTGGGTAATTTCTTTAAAAATTAGTTTTTTGTGGCATTTTTACCCCGTAAAATTACAAAAATTAGTGCATTTTTAACTTTTGAAGGCAAATTGTGCAAATACAATTGATCAAAAAGAAATTTTCTTGGCAACAGCCATTGTATAAGGTCTATCAAAATGTATGTATTTTATAGTTAAAAGGTGGTACTGAGTTTATACTAGACCTTAAACGGATATGAACGTTTTACTGAAAAATGACCAATACCACTCAAGGGCAGATAACTCTAGCACGAAAACGAGCATGGAAAGATACCTTCAAATTTTGATATAATGACTACACAATATTAATCTACAACATATGTGACCAAGAAAAAAATTCATTGGGCGGAAAAAAATGGCGCCATGTGTCCATTGCTACCTTAAGGGCCAAAAACATATATATTTGGTGTTCTAGCTATAAACTGAAAAAAATATAGTCTATTTGAAGATTAAACATCCCGAATAGAAGATGGCAGCTTATCTTGAATATGAAATTTGCCCATTTTTGTTGCAAACCACAAGCCAAGAGGAGATGAACCACACTAAAACCCCTTTCTGAGAGTGCAAAGGAATGTTTAACTGACCCCACTGAGTGAGAATCAAAAATCTTTTAATCGATATTTTGTGTTCTGACTGCTTTTATGGGCATTTTTTAGATGGCAGCCAAGAAGATGCTTGAGTAACATTAGAATCCCTATGCAAACATTGTTTCACATTTAAACTCAATTCAAGGACTAGAAACCTTTATTTATTGTTTTAACTACCGTTCTATCAGTTGATGTCGAAATTAAAATCCCAAAATAATGAATTTTAAGCACGAATTTCTTTCGGTGGGGGGGAGGGGGGGGGGGGGAGGCTCTGAAGAAAAAAAAAAAAGTCCACCAAAACCTCCGAGATAGAATCATGTATTAACATCAATATTCGCTATCTTTAGTTTCGCCTGCTGATAAACGTTTTCAAACTCCAAAGGGAAAAATATTTGATTTTTTGAAATTTTCTTCTTGGTTATCTAGGGCTAATTTGATGTTCCCGAAAGCGAGATGACATCCATATATTCATATGGATATTCCATATTTATTTAGTTCGATGTAGGAATACTTTCAAATGGCAACCGAAAAATGTCCACCAAATTAACTAGAAAGCCACGAATGGCTTGAGTCGCTCCACAGGCTTGAAATTCTTGTAAAAGCAATAAAAGTTTTGACTAGATTTTTACATATTTTGAGTTCTTCTGATGTTGAAAATGATTTTCAAAGTTTCAACTATATAACTTATAGAGAAATGACCTCCGCCAATAAAATACATATTTTCCATCCAATCACAATAATTTTTTGTAGACTGATAAAGGGTCACTCAAGGATCATTCCAGTGAAATTTGGTTGATATACAAAATTTAGATTCTGAGAAAATGATACTCAAAGGTTTCCACTATATAACATAAAGAGAAATGACCTCCATCCATAAAATGCATATTTTCCATCCGATCACATTGATTTTTGGTAGACTGATAAAGGGTCACTCAAGGATCATTCCAGTGAAATTTGGTTGAAATCCAAACAATAGATTCTGAGAAAATGATTTTCAAAGTTTCCACTATATAACATTTAGAGAAATGACCTCTGCCCACAAAATACATATTTTCCATCCGATCACATTGATTTTTGGTAGACTGATAAAGGGTCACTCCAGGATCATCCCAGTGAAATTTGGTTGATATCCATCAGTTACATTCTGAGAAAATGATTTTCAAAGTTTCCACTATATAACATAAAGAGAAATGAGCTCCGCCCATAAAATGTATATTTTCCATCTGATCACAATGATTTATTGTAGACTGATAAAGGGTCACCCAAGGATCATTCATGTAAAATTTAATTGGTATCCATTGATTAGAATCTGAGAAAATTCACTTTTTACCATATTTGGAAATTAGCCACGCCCATTAAATCCATGTTTTTCATTGGATCAAAATTTCTTGACCAAATTTGAAAGAGGGTCACCCTAGGATCATTCCTGTGAAGTTTGGTTGAAATTCATCCAGTAGTTTCTGAGGAGAAGATTTTGAAAGAAAAAGTTTATGACCGGACGCACGGATGCACGACGGACACAACGCCATGACAATAGCCCCAGTGGCTTTCAGCCAGTGGAGCTAAAAATGTAAAAGAGTCGGAAATAAATCCACCAACTTTGCTTAGTTCAATATCTTTAATTTACTTAAATCTGTTTTATTATATTCCTTTTAAAGGGATCAGCAGTGCTAATCCCTACGTAGCTTATATATTTAGAAATTCAATTATGATTTTTTTTTTACGACGTTTAACCTAGCATTAAATTATTTAATTTTTCAAAAACATGGCCGCCATTTGACCATATGGAAGTTTTCCCATATGGAATAATTCCTGGAAATGTAAATCTGGATTTATTTGTTTTAATGAAAAATATGAGTCCTGTTTGACAAAATAAACGCCTCACTAAAACATTCTTAGAACAAATGACTACTTTTTTGCGACGCGGCATTATGTATAGACAATCGTTGAATATATGCTAATATTTATATCATGAAGTATACTTCGAAAGTATCATCAAAAACCACTCTTAAAGATTGTGACTCTATAGCATGGACAATTACATGCTATGATTGTCCCATGATCAGGAACATTATGTGAAACCTTCTAAGAAAACTATCAATATCTTGATGAAATCCATATATTGATTGGAAGGAGTAATGTTTGCAAGACGATTGATAAAAATGAAGCTTTTTTGCAATTCGGAATTATATCACCTTACGGAGTTGATAAGCACACATGATGAGGAACATCCGTGAAAGTTTCATGCAAAAACCATCTTTAAATGCAAGACGAATATGTTGATAAGAAATTTTAGGTCAAGCCCCCTTTTTCAGTTACTCGGCATTTCATCAGCAATCATCAACAAAATGAGTTTTGTCATATTCTGTGAAAGTTTCATAAAAATATGTCTATAAATGAAGGAAATGTTTTACGGTCAAAAAACACTGTGTACACTAAGTCGAGTCAAAACCATTCTGAATCATTTACTCAGCGTTCCATTCATGGCATTTTTGAAACAATAAGTCAAATGCCCAAAAATCTTTCAAACAGCATTCAATCGACGAGATCAACTCCGAAATCATTCAAAATATTCCAATCATTCAATAATTCCATTAGCTGGAGTGGATTTGGAAACATTTTATTCGTCCTTGAAGACATACATATCTTCTTATAGAACAATACGTTGTTATATTGTACAATTATGCTCAAGTTCGATAAAAAACTAAACATTCAAATCATTCAAAAGTCGCTTATGCTACTAACCCTTGTCAATTTCGATGTTCTTAATCGAAACAAGAAATAAACTAACCTATGTATAAACACACGGACTGACAGACAGAGAAAATGATACCAATATGTATCCATATTCGACTGAAACATGTACGCATAAAGATAATTTTTTACAGAAATAAGATAAATTCAAATTATGACCTGACTGCCCTCTCATACTTCAAAGATGTTTTACCGAAATAAAAGGATTTCAAATTATGACCTGACTGCCATCTAGTATTTCAAATTTAATTTTATCACGTATTTTCTCGAAGACCATTTAAAACAACCCTTATCCTTCAGGTGAAACGAAAGAGACAGAATATTGATATCAGGGATATATGGTGACCAACTTGATACACCCCCTTCCGTAGGAGTGACATGCCCACCCAACTAGTTTCAGAGACTATAACAGTAAAAATAAGCGAAATTACGTGTTTAAAATTGGCTGCCATCTTCGTTTCAGTATGTTTGGTTTTTAAATTAGACACTCAATTAAAGATATAATGAGAGATATGCTTTACTTAGGTGATTTGGTCCTGCAAATAAGATAAAAAAATAGGCCAATGTTTGCAAAGGGATATTTATGTAATACTTTTTCTTTGCTGCCATTTAGAATAACATCCAGAAAGGCAGTCGGAACACCAAAAATTTTGATTGATACTTTTTTTATTCTCACTGAGTAATATCAGTTAACTTTTCCTTTATCTTATCAGTGATGGTTTTTTATGATGATGATGGACTGAAAAAAAGGCAAATTTCACATTTTAAACTGGCTGCCATCTACCATTCAGGATGTTTGATCTTCAAAAAAAGACATAAGCTATTTCAGCATGTAGAAGGAACTCTAAAAATTTCTGGTTTTGGTCATTTAAGTTTATAAAAAAAACCCAAAGGTTGCTCATATACAAGTTGTTCCAATTTATTTACTTGTATTTGCATTGGCTGCCATTTAGAAACAAGAGGGCCATAGTGGCCCTTAATCGCTCACCTGAAATAACAATCTAAAAACGTTTTTCTAAGATTTGACCCTGTGACCTAGTTTTTGACCCCACTTGACCCAATTTTGAGTTTTTCTGAGATTTCATCAAGATAATCATTCTGACCAATTTTCAGGTCTATTGGGCTAAAATTATGGCCTCTACAGTGTCCACAAGGTTTTTCTAAGATTTTACATTGTGACCTAGTTTTTTGACTCCACTTGACCCAATCTCGAACTTGTCCCAGATTTCATCAAGATAATTATACTGACCAATTTTCAGGTTGATTGGGCTAAAATATGACCTCTAGAGTGTTCACAAGGTTTTTCAGAGATTTGACCACGTGACCTGGTTTTTTACCCCACTTGACCCAATTTTGAACTTGTCCAAGATTTCATCCGGATAATAAATCTGACCAATTTTCAGGTTGTTTGGGCTAAAAATTTTGCCTCTAAAGTGTCTACATGGTTTTTCTAAGATTTGACTCTGTGACCTAGTTTTTTATCCCACTTGACCCAATTTTGAACTTGTCTGAGATTTCATCAAAGATAATCATTCTGACCAATTTTCAGGTCTATTGGGCTAAAAATATGGCCTCTAGAGTGTCCACAAGGTTTTTCTAAGATTTGACCCTGTGACCTAGTTTTTGACCCCACTTGACCCAATTTCGAACTTGTCTGAGATTTCATCGAGATAATTATACTGACCAATTTTCAGGTTGATTGGGCAAAAAATATGGCCTCTAGAGTGTTCACAAGGTTTTTCAGAGATTTGACCCTGTGACCTAGTTTTTGACCCCAGTTGACCCAATTTCAAACTCGTCCGAGATTTTATCAAGACAATCATTCTGACCAAATTTCAAGTTGATCAGACCAAAATTGTGACCTCTAGAGTGCATACAAGGTTTTTCTAAGAATTGACCCCGTGACCTAGTCTTTGACCCCAGTTGACCCAATTTCAAACTCATCCGAGATTTCATCAAGACAATCATTCTGACCAAATTTCAAGTTGATCAGACCAAAAATAAGACCTCTAGAGTGCATGCAAGGTTTTTCTAAGATTTGACCCTGTGACCTAGTTTTTGACCCCAGTTGACCCAATTTCGAACTCATCCAAGATTTTATCAAGACAATAATTCTTACCAAATTTCAGGTTGATTGGGCAAAAAATGTGACCTCTAGAGTGCATACAAGGTTTTTCTAAGATTTGACCCCGTGACCTAGTTTTTGACCCCAGTTGACCCAATTTCGAACTCATCCGAGATTTTATCAAGACAATCATTCTTACCAAATTTCAGGTTGATTGGGCAAAAAATGTGGCCTCTATAGTGCATACAAGGTAAATGTTGACGACACACGACACTCGACGGACGACGGACGACAAACGACGGACGACGGACATCCACCCAACCACAAAAGCTCACCTTGAGCACTTCGTGCTCAGGTGAGCTAAAAAAACATTCCAAAAAGGCAATTGGGACTCCAAACATATACTGTAAACAACTTGAATCAACCTAGGGAATGTTGAATTCACAATTTCGTGGTACTTCCTGAGAGAATTGTATGGCAAAGTGCATGGTGACCCATTGTCTTTCACAAATCGCAACAAAAAACAAGTGCATGTTGTATTGCGATGCAATACAGGAGTCCCCCACCGGATAACAAAAAATCCTTTCTTATAATATATCTCCTACTTATCTATAACTGTATACAAAATTTGAAGCTGCTAGCACATTAAGTTTTGAACAAAATGTCCTAAACAATAATATAAGAGTAAAAACAACCAATGGCAAAAACTCCAAAAGTGGGCGGAGAAGAATGATTCTTGTACATGCCAATTGTCCTCAATGAGATCTATAAGTGTACCAAGTTTGAAGTTGCTAGCACTGATGGCTCAGGAGATATGGTCCGGACAAAAATGTCAAGACAAAAAACAACAACGGACAATTTCTAAAAAAGTGGCTGTGGCAGAGTAACAGTTCTTTTGCATTACACATCTTCTCAATGAGATCTACCAGTGTACAAAGTTTGAAGTTGCTAGGGCTTATGGTTTAGGAGATAAGTGCAGGACAAAAATGTCAGGATAGAAACAACAAAGGGCAATAACTCAAAAAGTGGACATGGCAGAGTGACAGTTCTTGTACATGACACTTGTCCTCAATAATATCTATAAGAGTAGCAAGTTTGAAGTTTCTAGCACTTATGATTTAGAAGATATGTTCCGGACAAAAATGTAAAGGTAAAAACAACAAAGGGCAATAACTCAAAAAGTGGGTGTGGCAGAGTAACAGTTCTTGTACAGGACACTTGTCCTCAACGAAGTCTATATGTGTACAAAGTTTAAAGTTGCTAGCACTTAGCACCTAGGAGATATGATCCGGACAAGAATGTAAGACTAAAAACAACAAGAGCTGTCGGAGGACAGCGAAGCTCGACTATTCCTAGTGCTGGATAGTAACAGCAAATCAATATCGACATTGGGAATTCAATACAATGAAAGTCAAGAGAAAAGAATCTTTGTCTAGAGGCTGATATTATGGTAACAGAAGCATGTGCAGAGTTTCAAAGCAATAGCTCTAGTAGGAACAGATATACAACCAACATAAAACTTTTGCACGTAAAAACTTAACCAAGATTTTCTAAGGCCAAAAAGGGTTAAAATTCCACTAAATTAAATATCAGAGTAATGAATATTTTCCTGTGGGCTAATATTATGATCAAAGAAGCATGTGTAAAGTTTCCAAGCAACAGCTGTAGTAGAAATAGAGATATTACACAAAAAACAACATTTGCACGTAAAAACTAAACCAAGAATTTCTAAGTCCAAAAAGGGTTATAAATCCACTAAATTCTATACCAGAGAATTGAATCTTTATCAAGAGGCTGTTGTTATGATCATTGAAGCATGTGCAAAGTTTGAAAGCAATAGCTTTAATAGAATTAGAGATAAACTGATGTACAACATTTGCACGTAAAAACTTAACCAAGAATTTCTGAGTCTGAAAAAGGTTAAAATTCCACTAAATTCAATATCAGAGTAATAAATCTTTGTCAAGAGGGTGATATCATGGTAACAGAAGCATGTGTAGAGTTTCCAAGCAAAAGCCTATGTAGAAATAGAGCTATAACTGATGTACAACATTTGCACGTAAAAACTTAACCAAGATTTATAAGTCCGAAAAGGGTTAAAATTCCACTTAATTCAAAATGAGAGTATTGAATCTTTGTCTAAAGGCTGATATTATGGTCACAGAAGCATGTGCAAAGTTTCAAAGCAATAGTTTTAGTAGAAATAGAGAATACAGAATACAACATTTGCACGTAAAAACTTAACCAAGATTTTCTAAGTCAGAAAAGGGTTAAAATTCCATTAAATTCAATATCAGAGTAATGAATCTTTGTCAAGAGGCTGATATTATGGTCACAGAAGCATGTGTAAAGTTGCAAAGCAATAGCTTTAATAGAAACAGAAATATTACAGATAAACAACATTTGCACGTAAAAACTTAACCAAGATTTTTAAGTCCGAAAAGGGTTAAAATTCCACAAAATTCAATATCAGAGTAATGAATCTTTGTCTAGATGCTGATATTATGGTCACGGGAGCATGTGCAAAGTTTCAAAGCAATAGCTTTAATAGAAACAGAGATTTTAAACACTTGCACGTAAAAACTTAACCAAAGCATTACGCCGACGCTGACGCAGACGCCGATGCCCGGGTGACTGGAATAGCCCCCCTATTCTTCAAATAGTCGAGCTAACAAAGGGCAATAACTCAACAAGTGGGTGTGGCAGAGTTATGGATCTTGAACATGACACTTCTCCTCAATGAGATCTATAAGTGTACAAAGTTTGAAGTTGCTAGCACACATAGTTTAGGAGATATGTTCTGGACAAGAATGTAAGGGTAAAAACAACAAAAGGGAAATAACTCAAAAAGTGACAGTGTTAGAGTAACGGTTCTTGAACATGACACTTCTCCTCAATGAGATCTATAAGTGTACAAAGTTTGAAGTTGCTAGCACACATAGTTTAGGAGGTATATTCCGGACAAGAATGTAAGGGTAAAAACAACAAAGGGCAATAACTCAAAAAGCGGGCATGGTAGAGTAACAGTTCTTGAACATGACACTTCTCCTCAATGAGATCTATAAGTGTACCAAGTTTAAAGTTGCTAGCAAATATGGTTTAGAAGATAAAGCCCGGACAAAAGTTTGATGGACAGATGGACGGACGGACAGATGGATTGACAGACAGACGGACGGACAGACAGAAGGAATCGAGCGAACCTATAGTCCCCTAACCTGTAACCGGAGGGGGACTCATAACAAAATTCCTATCCTTACCTGGCTGCCATCTCTAAAAGAGGATGATTGGATATCCAAATTAACATTAACTAATAGGATTTGTACCAAGAACTGAAAATATACATGTTTTGCTCTTGAAATGTGATTTAAAAAAAAGTGATATCCGTAAAGTGTCTCCTGGTTTAATTTGTATTTTTAGAGGCTGTCATTTAGAAAAACACCGAGAAAGGCAGTCAGGGCCCAAAATATCTACTGTTAAATAACTTGATTTGAACTCGAAAGGTCAAATCAACAATATCATAGCACTTTGCAATATGATCTATGGTGTAGTACATGGTGAACACTTTTATCTCATAGCATTCATCGAAAAAATAGCAAAATTCTCATCTAGAACTGGCTGCCATCTCCCAATTCGGAATATGGGGTCTTCAAAATCATTTTAAGTAATAAAGGGTTTTACCAGAACGCAAAATATACATGTTTTAGACTCTCAAAAGATATTTAAAATGTAAAAAATCTCTCTATAGTGTACCAAAGGTAAAATTAATTTATTCTTGGCTGCCATCTAGAAAACCACTCCGAATGGCAGTCCGGACCCAAATTTTCACCTGTTAACATCTTGATTCTCACTCAGGGAGGTCCTATGAACATTTCCATACCACTCTCAGAGAGCCCTTAGGGGGGTGCATGGTAACCCCTCTTGGCCCACAGACTATATGAGTATGGACCTAGACAATTGGTTTAAACTTATTCATTTTACATCAAGTGGGAAAAAAGTTCTTACAACTTAGATTAATCCCTTTTGATTCTGCTTCCTAGAAAATTCACCATAACTCGCATTGAATCAAATATGAAATCTGAGGTATTGATCAAATAAATGATTGTTTAGAGAAAATTTGAGAAAAATTGCATCAAATTAGCGAAGAAGTCTCAAAAAAAATTTCTTAAATTTTGGGCATTTGAGGTTGATTTTCTTAGTAATAAATGTAGTTATGCTACTACTAGGAGAGCACTATTATTAGAGGAAATACGGTAATGAAACTATCCCAAGAACAAAGAAATAAATAGATCTAGGTGGCATGTTTATAGATCAATTTAGAACAAAGAAAAAAATTTCTGTCAGTAAACATTTTGGGTCCTCAAAGTATTTATCAGACAAAACACTGTTCAAAAACCTTAAGTTTTCCTCTTATTCAACCACTTTTGCTTGATAATTTGAATCCAAAACTTTGGTCTCTGGTCTGGGACATGAGAAGCAGTGAGTGGGTCACTGAAAGTATGGTAAAATCATTGACTGAACACATTACATACCCTTCTATGTTCCCTGAGTTTAGCTGCCTCTGTTGGATTATTAAATCGGAAGACTTGATCTCCACCAAGTACAACATAATCTCCTGTAATACACAGAATAAAACCAATCCATAAAGATATTATCTATATAACAATGGCTTTTACCATTTTGATGGCTTAGCATGAAACAGTTGTAACTGCCTATATGTTTATAGGCAGTTACAACTAATTGTCGCTGAGCCATCGATCTGCACTTATTGAGAACTCAAGGTATAACACCAAGAAGATTTTGAGAATGACAAAATTTCAGAAGGAAAATTGCTTAATCAACAACTATAATGATGAGTTCCTTTTTGGTGGATGTTTACGTTTAACAGTGTTAATACCGTGTAAGAACAATCCTGTCAGATGTTAATAGGTTTTCAAAACAGTAGTGCTCACTAAGATTCAATTTACTCTTTTTTCCAGAATTGTATCCGTCTGACAACTATGCGTTTTAAAAATGAAGTGAAACAAGGATTCTACACAACTTGTTGAAACCTCAAAGACATCTTTTAAGTGCGAAATCATATGCAATTCTGAGATCGGGTGAACTTTTTGCTAGCGTAGAACTACTTTTCAGGCAGGGTGAGAAATTTGCCCCTTGTTTCCCAATGCTCTATGGGAGGTTACTCATGAAAACTTGGTGAATGGAACTACTGGAATAGTAACCTCCCCTGACACTACTAACGTATATAAATCAATGGTCATTTAATGGAAATACCGGAATACACATGAATACCGATATAGCCCGAGAAGGTAAAGTAAAACATTCAGGTCATGCGATAAAGGTTTATGCAAAGGGGTTTCACATTACTTTTCAACACACGACAGCCAATCTCAAGACGAGTGTTTGCAATTTTTTACGTGTTTATATAAACACTTACCCTTTCTTTCTTTATTTGAGAATGAAAATCGCGAAAAAATTAATATCCTTTTATAGAATTTTTTAAGCAGATGACACCATAATTTTAATTATGAGATTACGGACAATCGATAAGCAGCACAAAATAAGAATGATAACCTAGATCAGCTTATTGTCATTTCTTTCCTTTTATACCCAATGGGCCAGACAATCACTCTTTTAATTACAGGACTTTGGTTGAAGATCGACAATATATGTTGAGAAATGTTTATCTGAAGCAAGATTCGAACTTGGGTCAGGTCATTTTCCTTTTATCGTAATATTACGTGTAAAATTTCTCTTTTCTCAACAAATGGAAGAATCACTCTAGTATGCCAACAGAAACTGAATACTGAGGCAAGTTTTGAATACAAGGTTACTTCTTAAATACAAGATAGCTTTTCCTAGATTATGACTTATCTTACCCTGAGTTAATTCAGTTGGTTCCATACACTCGAGACCTTGGCAACTACACATAGAGCCAGGGTTTGGTTACAAGGTCACTTTTCCTTGGTTGTAACTTATCTAACAAACCTTGAATTAACTTGGTTTATTCTATACACTCCTGACCTAGTATACAACACATTGAGCCAGGTTTTGGATACAAGGTCACTTCTCCATGGTTGTAACTTATCTAGCAAACCTTGAGTTAACTTGGTTGATTCTATTCACTCCTGACCTTGGATACAACACATTGAGCCAGGTTTTATGATATACTGTTACTTTTCCATGGTTGTAGCTTATTTAACTTACCCTGAGTTAACTTGGTTGGTTCTATACATTCCTGACCTTGGACACTACACATTGAGCCAAGGTTAGGAAATAAGGTCACTTCTCCATGATTGTTTTTGATTGTACAGTGTTCAGTGAGAATATTGGGCCCTATCAGCACTGAAATATTAAAAGTGATAAAATATCATTATCTATACATGTATAGTATTTATACAAGTTAAGTGTAATAACAATAGCTCTAGAATGTTTAAATGATTTTAATTGTAAAATTAATTGATAATATTTCAACAAAATATATATATAGAGGATATTGAATGAGTGGTCATTGAATATCAAATTTATTAAACAAGTCATCTATAAACAGATAACTAGAGGCGCTTGAGCGCCTGATTCGCTCCACAGGCCTGAATATCCTGATAATGACTATTAGAGGATGATAAAGTTGTTTAAATGAGAATTGAAGTGAATGAATGAGTGAATGATTATTTCAAGTAAATAAGGGTCATATGCTGAAATATTTCTGCATAAAAAACTCATGATCAGTGAATAACATTGAAAATTGACCTCAACCTGTTACACAAATATTTTTCATTTAATCACAATAATTCTGTGCAGTCTGATAATGGGTCACTCTAGGATCATTCTAGTGAAATTTTGTTAAAATCCAAATATAAGAATTTCAACACTAACAGAATGTTACTGCACAATATACTGGTACTTTGTCTGCAAAATTTTGATTGTAGATCTTTCCAATTTTAGTTAAACACTACTAAAAGATGTTACTTCACAATTGTTTGTCATCAAAACAAAATTTTAACTAATGATAGTAAGAAGTAAAATATTCAATCCAATATATTTATTTTATCCTGCCAAATGCCTTAGAGTGCAGTCAACTCAACTCTTTGTACCCCACTCTGAATGGGTTGTTCCCACTTCGTCTAATCCCATTTGGTCTAAAAAACAAATTCACATTTCGTCTAAAACCTATATTTTGAAAAATTCCCATTTGGTCTAAAAGTTCATTTACTCATTTATATAAAAAATTATGCTTTGTCTAATGTTTATTTATATTTTCTTATAATATCATAAAAATAAGTTTTCCTTTATGTTTTAATGCATTGCTAAAAGGGTTTGAAAATTGCTTTTATTTCTAGATGAAATTTTATTAGAACCAATAAAATATTTATTGAAAATAACAAACTTTTTATCCTTAAGAGGTTATTATTCAAAATCATAAATTGATTGTATTTATTTATCAAAAAATTTCTTTGTATGTGTGTGTGTGTGGGGGGGGGGGGGAACTGTATATAACACCTTTGTGACATTAACACCTCTATGATACTCATAACATTTCAGAAGCCATTTTGTAGACGAAATGGGAAATTGATACAATAGGGTGTCAAAAGGTTTTAGACCAAATGGGAATTTTTGGTCTAAACCAATAATTTTATAGTGTAGACGAAATGGGATTAGACGAAGTGGGAATAAACCCTCTGAATGTCAGGAGGTCAGAACATCATTTTACACTCTGTGCAGATTCACCCTTCGTTCAACTAAACTCACCAATTCTGAGCGGGTATTCTCAGGCTACTTATTTCAACTAATGTTTCTATACATCTGAATTTCAACGAAGGTTTTGTTCCTTCTAATCTATAATCATTACACCTATTAAATTTAACAAGTCTAGAAAAATTCATCATTGAGATGATACCAAAAGGGTGATCAAATATTCACTTTATATGTTATAATACCCTCTACCATTAAAGAAAAAAATATGCTGTTCATCTAATCAAAATATTTTTTTTCAGACTGATACAACTTCACAGAAATAAAATTTCCATGATATCTAACCTTTCTGGATAGTTTGTTTTACCCTATATTTGATATTCCACCATATAAACTATCTGAAGAAATGACCTCTGCCCATAAAAAACATATTTTTGATCTGGTCACAATAGTTTTTCATAGACTGATAAAGGATCACTAAAGAATCATTCTAGTAAAATTTGGTTGAAATCCATTGATTAGATTCTGAGAAAATGAAATTCAAAGTTTACACTTTATAACATATAGGGAAATGACCTCCGCCCATAATATATATTTTTCATCCGATCACAATAATTTTTGCTAGACTAATAAAGGGTCACTCAAGTATCATTCATGTAAAATTTGGTTGATATCTATCATTTAGATTCTGAGCAAATGATTTTAAAAGTTTTCCCTATATAAAATATAGAGAAATGACCTCCGCCCATAAAATACACATTTTTCATCTGATCACAATATTTTTTTAATGACTTGTTGATGGTCACTCAAGAATCATTCCAGGGAAATTTGGTTGATATCCATTGCTTAGATTCTCAGAAAATGATTTTTAAAGTTTTCACTATATAACATATAGAGAAATGACCTCCGCCCATAAAATACATATTTTCCATCTGATCACAATGATTTTTTGTAGGCTGATAGAGGTCCACTCAAGGATAATTCATGTGAAGTTTGGTTTATATCCACCAATTAGTTTCTGAGAAAAGCCACCTATTACCATATATGGAAATTAGCCACGCCCACTACAGCCATGATTTTCAACCGATTAAAAATCTTTGAAGGAATCTGATAGAGGGTCACCCAAGGACCATTCCTGTGAAATTTGATTGGAATCCATCCAGTACTTTATAAGGAGAAGATTTTTAAAGTAGAAGTTTACGGATGGACGGACGCACGCACGGACGCACACACTCACGGACGACGGACATCCCGCCATGACAATAGCCCGCTGGCCTTTCGGCCAATGGAGCTAAAAACCAGGCTGTGCCGAGTTTTTATCTGTGTAAGATGACATGTTTAATAATTTCTGTATTTAATGAGCACAAATTTGATAATCTATTTATAATATGACCCGAAATTTTGCGAAAAATCGTCAAAATTCTTTAAATTCAACATATCAATTTTCCGCAAAACTTATAAGGCCATTTAAAACTGACGTCACAATATATAGATTATGACGTCATTTTTGCTGTTAAAAAATAGCGTTGCCATTCGTTTTGAGCTCATTTGCATAGTTATTCCACTAGTGTAATAACACCAATGTAATATCAAAAATATTCAACGAGGTTATTTCACTCCTGCAACGTCAGTCATATTATAAAATATCATTAACAGTAACAAATAAAAAATAAGTTTGTATATAAGAACAAAATTCATTGCTGTAATATTGAGTTAATCTGCAGCATTACAAGGGAAAAAACATACAATTATAATTTTTCCAATAAATTCAAAATTCTTATTAACAAGTGAGTTTTGTGTCAAGAAAACATAAAATACAACAATTACATACGGAATCAGAATCTTACATTACCTATATCTTGAGGTTTTTCTGCATTATCTCTACCTACATAAGTTTCCCCTTCCTGAAACAAATAAATAACATATGGAGTTTTATATAATTGTATCACATTCATAATGACACAAAATATTCTGAATTTTAACTTTGACCCATAAACTTGAGTTTGACATAATCAACAAGTGCATGTCGAGTCCCCCACCGGATAACAAAAAATCCTTTCTTATAATATATCTCCTACTTGCTAGACCTATAACTGTATACAAAATTTGAAGTTGCTAGCACATTAGGTTTTGAACAAAATGTCCCAAACAAATATATAAGAGTAAAAACAACCAATGGCAAAAACTCCAAAAGTGGGCGGAGAAGAATGATTCTTGTAAATGCCACTTGTCCTCAATGAGATCTATAAGTGTACCAAGTTTGAAGTTGCTAGCACTGATGGCTCAGGAGATATGGTCCGGACAAAAATGTCAGGATAAAAAACAACAACGGACAATAACTAAAAAAGAGGATGTGGCAGAGTAACAGTTCTTGTGCATTACACTTCTTCTCAATGAGATCTACCAGTGTACAAAGTTTGAAGTTGCTAGCACTTATGGTTAAGAAGATATGGTCCGAACAAAAAAACGGACAATAACTAAAAAAGTGGGTGTGGCAGAGTAACAGTTCTTGTGCCTTACACTTCTTCTCAATGAGATCTACCAGTGTACAAAGTTTGAAGTTGCTAGGGCTTATAGTTTAGGAGATAAGTAAAGCACTAATGATTTAGGAGATATGATCCGGACAAAAATGTGTGTCGAACAGACGGACGGATGACAGACAGACGGATGGACAGACAGACGGAATCAAGCAAACCTATTGTCCCCCAACCGGTAACCGGTGGGGGACGAATAAAAAACGAGGGTGCAGTGCAATACTATTGTAAGTGTCTATAAATATATAGGCACTTACAATAGTATTGCACTGAGCCCTCAAATTGTGTAAAATGAAAGGAACTTGGTACAAAGTTCAATTGTGACCTTGATCGTGACCCCAAAACAAAAGGGCACTACCTTGGGTCATGGACAACAACTGCACCAAGTATCATGATCTTAGGTCACTTCTTTTCTCAGTTCA
This sequence comes from Fragum whitleyi, assembly GCA_948146395.1. NCBI lineage: Eukaryota > Metazoa > Mollusca > Bivalvia > Cardiida > Cardiidae > Fragum > Fragum whitleyi. The sequence goes on from OX411544.1 coordinate 19,753,705, forward strand.
AAATAAAAATGTCTACAAATGGATAGACAGACAAATGGATCGACAGACATGGTGAAACCAATAAAATCCATTTTACTTTGGAGTTGAAGGGCATAAGATATCTAATTCTTGTCATTCTAAAAGTAAGTAAAGACAAAATTTATAATATTGGGTCAGGTTTTCAACAGACACACATAATGACAGGCTGATGATTCTGAGCAAGGGTATATGCCAAATCTTAATGATATAAGGGTAGTAAAATTAACACGAATCTTTTTGCTTATTTCTCTTTAATTTTTTATCTTAAGTTTAAATCTATACAAAAGACGCACCTTCAGATGAAAAATAACGACTCCAGTGCTCAACACATCATCATCCATACCAATAAGATAGGGTAACTGAGAGTCAATCATCACACCCATAGAACTGGCTTGATTGCGTAAACCTCGAATACTCAAATCTGACTCCTGAAATATAGTTAACATGATTGCAGCACATATTAGAAAATTGCCATTGTATATTGATGGCTCAGCATGCAACAGTTGTAACTGCCTATTAACATATAGGCAGTTATAACTGTTTTGCGCTTAGCCAATATATATATACTCAGTTTCACTAGAAAGATACCACTGATAATAATTTCCCTATTTCCTAGAATAGAATCATATTCCACATAGCATATTACAAAAGATGGTAAAACTTTAAGGGGTGTACCTTTCCAGTGGCGCCAAGTTAAGATTTTATATTTGCTAATTCTTTTCATCATTGAAGGAAGATTTAAATCTCTAATGTTTGATTCTCTTATTAACTTAATAGTGTGCAAAGTATCTTAGCAAATAATTCATGTGTGAATCTTCACACTTTTGAAAGCTGACACATCATCAATTATAGTGTAATGTGGAAATGCATTATGATTTTTTAACTTAAAGTAAAGCACATGAGCTGAATCACTTCACAGGCATGAGTTTAATAAAATACTGAGAGGAATACTTTTTTTCTTTGAACAAGAGCAATGCCTAGTGGTGCCTATTATAGCTGTTGAGCAGATAAAAAATGTCCAAAAAGGAGCATTATTTTCATAAATGCATGTAGAGCTATCTTCCTTGATATTATAGATTGCTCTTTTGATATGTATGCCAAATTTCAAGTGAAAGCCTTTAGTGAAACTAGAGAAATCACAAAGCGCCAAATTTGGTGCACAATGACTATTACGATACCAAGGCTATAGCAATATTTCAGGTTTTCTCTGAAAAGAGCTGAGCTACAAAGCAATGGTCAGATGTCATGTTATCAGTCTAGAAGTCATTCTTTCATTCTTTTTTAACTACTGATTTGTTACTTTCTTAACAACAGTTACGAGGGAAACTACTTCGAAGCCAATTCAGTCTTTTTGTACTTATAACTTGCTTTGCATAGATTAAATTTCCACATGAAAAAAAAGCCTGCAAAAATATATTTTACCCTTATACATCAAAACTTCTTTTAAAGACAATGATTAAGAGTCATTCAAAGATCATTCCACTGAAACTTGGTTGAAATATTTCCATCTTTTTTTCCTTCCACTCCCCTTTTCTCTGATTTGAGTGTTGGTGAACAATCGAAACATTGTAACTACAGCTTTAACATTTTTCAGCCTTGGATGTCTGTAATGAGGATTTAAAAGATTTATTATATCATACAGGAATTAGTTACTCCTGTTTATCTGATAATGAAACATGAAAGTGGATCATTCTTAAAAGTCAAAGTACCATTTGCTTAATAGTTAAAAAAAGTTGAAATAAATAAAAATGCATCATATACAAGGTCGTAACTACTATAACACATATTACACAAGTGCATAATAGAAATAAATCCTCTTCCAAAAAATGCCATTGATGAATGATCAAATGAATGACCATCCATTATTTTGTAGACAAGTTCATTTTGAACCTGGTCAAGTGAGAAATCAACTTTTACCTGTCCACGGACAATTGAAGGTAATTCATATTTCCACACCCCTGTGAAATCTATACCTACCTTCATAATATCATGGGTTGAGGACCATTTACACATCCAGGATTCTGTCAACTGCTTAGCCTATATGTTGGTGATATATAGTAGAATAATAATAGTGAAAGATACATGTTTACTACATAATACAATGTTCTAATTAATTCTAGTATAATAGCATGCACAAATGATCATTAAATATCATTTCCTGATACTGCCCTGAGGTCAGATCAAATAGCCCTGTTAAAAAATTCAAGAACTGGTTCATGAACATTTTAGAAAGTGAGATGGCAGTTCAAAAACTCTTAGTTCTGAACTGGTTCAGGAGCTTTTTCTTGAACCCGTTATTAAACAAAGGTTCTGAAAGGCTCTTTAAGGTTCTTCAACTTGACTTCAAGAACAAGAATTAGTTCTAAAACTGGCTTAAGAACTAGTACTAGAAGCTATTGATCTAGTTCTAGAAGTTAATTAAAGAGGCCTGAAGATATTGTCCATGTTAAGATTTTTAGTTATTTTTTTTAATGTTTGACCTTAACTGATGACCTTGAAATTATTACATAACCATGGTGTTAATATACGGAGATGCACATCAGTAAGATCTATCACTGTGCCAATCATAAGGTTTGCATCTTGATTAGGCTTGAAGATATTGGCAATGTTAAGCTTTTGGTCAAGTTTTTGAGTACTTGACCTTGATAGATGACCTTCAACTTAGCAAATGACCTTGACCTTGGTATCTACAGATGAACATTATTGAAATTCATCATCATGCAAAATATTAGGCTTGTATGTTAAATAGGGTAACAGTAATTGGCAATGTTGAGTTGTTTTGATTAAGTTTTTGAGAAGTTTGGCCTAGGCATATGACCTTGAAATTGTCATATGACCATAACTGTAGTATTAACAGATGCACGCCATTTAGATCAATCACCATGATAAATATGAATCTTGTTTCTTGAATAGACTTGCAGATATTGGCAATGCTAAGTTTTGTGGATAAATTTCTGGGTAATTCGACCTTGATAGATGACCTCGACCATGCCACATGTTATTTTCTATGGAATCAGTAGATGCATATTGTTTAGATCTATCATCATACCAAATATGATCATCATATCTTATATAGGATTAAAGTAATTGGCAACGTTAAGCTTTTTGGTTAAGTTTTGCAGACAGAGAGACAATGGTAAAACAAGGTACCCAAACCTTTGGATGCAAGGGCATAAAAACAAGAGAACAAAGAGGGCCTGCATCCCTCCACTGGCTTTATTTACCCAAGAATTTCACCCTGCCACCCCTAAATTTGGAGGTCAATAAAAAATTTTGAAAAATTTAAGTAAATGGTAACCCACGGAACATCCATGTCAATTATCATTGAAATCGGCTCATAGTTTTGGGAGGAGAAGATTTTTAAAGATTTTAACGTGAAAAAATGCCCCACCCTGCCACGCCGATATTTGGGGTCAATTAAAATTTCTTGAACAATTTAATTTAAGGGTCACCTAAGGAAAATCCATGCCAAGTTTAATTGAAGTCAGCCCAATGGTTTGATGGGATAAGATTTTTAAAGATTTTAACATGAAAAATTTCCCCACCCTGCTTCGCCCATATTTTGGGGGTCAATCAAAATTTCTTTAACAATTTAAAAAGAGATTTACCCAAGGATTATTTCTAGCAAGTTTGGTTAAAATCAATCCCTTGATTTGGGAGGAAAAGATGTATAAAGAAACAATTTATGCACCGACGCACACACAAGGGACACTCTGCCATGACAATAGCTCGCTGGCCCTCAGCCAGTGGAGCTTAAAACTAGTTCTTGAACCAGTTCTAGAAATAGAAGTTCTGGAACTGCTATTTAGCTTTTTTTTAGTGGTGAGCACGAGCAAGTGCCACCCAAAATGGTATCCTGAATTACCAAGTTAAGTATATCAAATGTGTGTTTAAGAGACTTTCGGGGCTTTCTTGTGCTTTGTCATCCTGAAAACAAGGCTGGTTAAACATGATGATGTTCAAATTCTTCCAATACTTTATTTTTCAAGTTAGTCTGTTGTCTAATTAAAATGAGATCATGATCACTCAGGTATTTACGAAGGTTCATAATTCTGGCCAACAAACTATTTTATGAACTGCTTCTAGCAGGAGACAGAGTAACATAAATTCCCAGGACTTCACAACAATGTTAAAGCTGAAATGATGATGTATATTTATCAAATACAAATGACATCAACTTTCTCTAAATATTTGATGATCTAAGCAATTAACAGTATATAATCTAGTTAATGTTACTACTATTTTTCCAAATATATTAATTTGCTTATTGATTATAATCTAAAATTTATCTTATAATCCAAAATTTATCATATCTTACCATTTCCTCATTTTCATGTAGTTTTTCAGCAATAATGGAATCTTCAGAATCTGGTAAGGTCAGAAAATTACCTCCCTTTAAATAGAAAAATTGTGCATGATAACATTATAAACAATTTCTTATCTAAGCCAGTTAAATATTTTTTTCTCTTTTTAGACTTAACCCTTTGCTGTTTAATCCCTGCTTTTTACGTGCCTGTGATTTTATGATTGAGAAAACATTGTGAAACAAGAGGGCCATTGGCCCTGGGTCGCTCACCTGAGAAAAAAGCTTCATTACCTAGGTATGTCCATGCAACAACAGAAAAAGAGATTTTCACTTACTCAATCAGATAACATTTGAAATAATCCTCCCCCCCCCCCCCCCCCCCCCCCCCCTCTGCTCCTCCCCTGGTCATAAGCTTTTTCATAAAAGGTCTGTGATCAGCTAATCTATGCCAGATATACAGGCTGAGTCTGAGACTTTTAAAGTTTTCTTTAATGAGTTGATCAATCCATGTCAAATATAAAGGCTGTAGGGATTCAAAGTTCTCAACAAAGCAACCCCCCCTCTCCCAAGATGCTCTGCACCTGGTGAATCTAAAGTCATGATTTTAGCTAATTCAATTAGTGTCCATATACTGACCATTCATACCAATTTTCAAGTCTGTAGGACTCCTGGCTCATTAGAAGAAGTTTAAAGATTTCAAAAATGATCCAAAGTACTACCACCTCCCCAAATACTCAGCACCTGGTGACCCTACAGTCTTGATTTTAGCTATTTTTATTAATGTCAATATATTGATCACCAATTACAATTTTCAAGTCTGTAGGATTCCTGGTCCAGGAGAAGAAGAAGCTTAAAGATTTCAAAATTGATCCAAAGTACTACCCCCTCCCCCCTAATGCTCCGCATCTGGTGGCCCTACATTCAGATTTAAGCTATTTCATTTAAGATCCATATGCTTATCATCCATGCCAATATTGAAGTCTGAAGGCCTCCTGGTTCATTAGAAGATGAAGGTTAAAGTTACAAAATTTTCACAAAAGTACTACCCCACTCCCCCCTGGTGCTCCGCACCTGGTGGCATTACAGTCATGATTTTAGCTATTTTTATTAAGGTCTATGAGCTGATCCTCCATGCCAATTTTCAAGTCTGTAGGGCTTGTGGTTCAGAAGAAGAAGAAGGTTAAAGATTACAAAATTTTCACAAAAGTACTACCCTCTCCCCCCTGGTGCTCCGCACCTGGTGAATCTACAGTCATGGTTTTAGCTATTTTTTATAAAGGTCCACTTGCTGATCATCCATGCCAATATTGAAGTCTGTAGGGCTCCTGGTTCATTAGAAGATGAAGGTTAAAGTTACAAAATTTTCACAAAAGTACTACCCCCTCCCCCCTGGTGCTCCGCACCTGGTGGCATTACAGTCATGATTTTAGCTTTTTTTTTATTAAGCTCTATGAGCTGATCCTCCATGCCAATTTTCAAATCTGTAGGGCTTGTGGTTCAGAAGAAGAAGAAGGTTAAAGATTACAAAATTTTCACAAAAGTACTACTCTCTCCCCCCTGGTGCTCCACACTTGGTGAATCTACAGTCATGGTTTTAGCTATTTTTTAAAGGTCCACTTGCTGATCATCCATGCCAATATTCAAATCTGTCAGGCTCCTGGTTCAGAAGAAGAAGAAGGTTAAAGATTACAAAATTTTCACAAAAGTACTACCCCCTCCCCCCTGGTGCTCCGCACCTGGCAGCCCAACATATATGGTTTTAGCTATTTTTATTCAGGTCTATGAGCTGATCATCCATGCCAATTTTCAAGTTTGTAGGGCTCCTGGTTCCGAAGAAGAAGAAGCTTAAAGATTACAAAATTTACCCAAAGTTCTACCCCTTCCCCCTGGTGCTCCGCACCTGGTGGCCCAAAAGAAATGATTTTAGCTATTTTAATTCAGGTCTTTATACTGATCATCCATGCCAAGTTTCAAGTCTGTAGGACTACTGGTTGAGAAGAAGAAGAATTTTAAAGATTTTCTTAAAATTTCACTGTTAGTTGCCATAGCAACCAGAGTTTTTCATAGATTTCAATTCTTTTAGCTATTTTTGAAGGGGACCACCTAAGCAACATTTCTGTAAAATTTGGTATTAATTGGCCAAGTAGTTTAGGAGGAGATGTCGTTTAAAGAAATTGTTGACGGACGCCGGACGATGGACGACGACCGATGACTGGACAACCGACGACCGACAGACGGACGCCGGATGAAAGGTGATCACAATAGCTCACATGAGCACTTCGTGCTCAGGTGAGCTAAAAAGAAGAAATTGCTTCTGAAAAGCAATTTCTTCTTTTTCCACACTATTTTCTACCCTACTGAATGGTTATTTTTCAAATTATCCACTTTGAATTTTCTTCTGCAAAACCTTTGAATTTGGACAGGTCCAACATTTTGTAAAACAGGAAAGGGTTAATGCATTAATGTGGTTGATTCAAGGTAGTGGACCTGTAAAAGTTCCACAACTTTTCGAAGTGATGAACTTTCACAGTGTGAAGCAAATTTTCCTAATGATTTCATTGGAAAACCTCTGTCAACATTTTGAAAGTTGCAGAACTATTATGGGTCACTATTTGAACCCTTGTCATGCTGAACCTGGAATATTCCTGCTTTGGCAGGAGCTATAGACAAACATCAGCCTGCACATATGTGCAGCCTGATGTTAGTCTACACCACCTATTTCTCACTTTCAAATCAGAATTGTCAATAGATTTAGTTTTTCAAATAAAAATTGACCTACTGATGGTACTTTCAGTGCTTTTTGCCTTTTAATTTTGATGAAAATTTTTAGCTAAAATTTATTCAGCATGACAAGGGTTAAAACCATGCAGATATCAACCTCAGCTTTTGGGAGTGTAATTATTGCCTTGGCCTTTGTTTTGGGGAATATGTTTTAAAACAAGAATTACCAGTAACTCTTCAATAGTCTTGAAAAAATCTTATCAATATGTAATAGGGCAAAATAAAATCATAAATTTAAATACAAACATTTCTTCCTTTTTTTTCTTTTTAAGTGTTTTATTTTAATGATCCTAAACGATAATGTTGATGCGAAAAATCCAAATTTCCAATTCTCATTTCTGTTTATCCCCCAAATATTGATTATCCTGTAAGTTTTCTATTTTACATGATTCAATTGAACATGCATCTATATTCGCAAGAGCATTAAGCTTGGATAAGATTTGTTCTTTATTTGTGTTGAATTCAGATTTTCATTGTCTATTTTCAAGTGATTGATTGATTGATTGAATGGAGTTTAACGCCACTTTCAACATTATATCAGTTATATCGCGGCGACTGGAGCTCCTAACAATGGATCCCTGGTATTTCTCTCACCAGTACAACCATCACATTCTTTCCTAGCCTCCAGCTGCTATCTCACATAGGTCTACGATTATCAACTATTTTCAAGTGGCACATGTGTATAACCCATTACCAGAAAACAAAATCTAAGGCTCATCTCAATTGGAAAAAGCTGCAAACCATAATAGTCATTCAATACAATTGTGAAAATCTTTCTCTCAATGGAGAAAATATTGTAGTCAGAAAAAACAGAAATTGCTTATAATGTATGCAATATTTCTTCATTTGCTACAATTGTTTCCTAGCATTGTTTATTGAGGTTTGAAAAAAGAAGGATTATGTGGAAAAGGGCTACTATTATCTACATGGCACTCTAATTACCATAATTAATCTAATAATAGCACTCTCCCTAATAGAAGCACCCCTGCATTTCTTATAAAGAAAACCCACTTCAAATGCCTAAATTTTATGAACTTTTTGAGACTTCTCTAATTTGAGATGAATTTCCTCTCAACAATCATTTATATGATTGTTTAAAGGAAATTCACCTCGAATTAAAGGGAAAAGGGCCTAAAAGACTTCAATTTTAATGGGGTTTTTTTTAAATCAGAAAATGAGTATTAAATAAAAGCTCCTGTACCATGTTATGTTTAGCTCCCAGGAGAAATACAATAGTACTGTGCAAAGCACTCAAAATGAATATTGCATACAGTCATATAAATGTTTGTTTAGAGGAAATTCATCTCAAATAAGAGAAGAAGTCTCAAAAAGTTCCTCAAATTTAAGCATTTCAACTGTGTTTTCTAAGCAAAAAATGTAGGGGTGCTACTATTAGGGAGAGCACTATCATTAGAGGAAAAATGGTACATACAAAGCAATACTACTCTTAGTGCCTTTTTATTATAGGCACTTATTCAGTAGTAATGTGCTAAGCTCTCGAAATGAAAATGCTAAGGTAATCTGGACTTTCACCAATTTCTTTTCCTATAAACAACATTCCATTCCATCTAAGTGTACTCTAAATATCATAAAACTTCTATTATTTTATTTTTGAAATGAACATGTATTTCAACACTTTCATTATGAAAAGAACAAATTCATGGACTTAAAGCTGATCCTTTAAAGTTTCTCTTGATACTGTTAATTTAAGAAAATCTTTGAGACACAGAAAAAATACTTTATTAATATCATAAAATTAGTTGTAAAAACTATAACTCCTTTTAGGAAAATATCGGTATAGTGCTACATTTTCTTCAATTCATAGCACAATGATATATCCGGAAAATGCTGTAGATTCAAATATTCAACACTAAACAAAACAGGAGTGCATTATACAAGTCTCAAACATATTATATTATGTGATGATTGATTGATTGAATGGAGTTTAACGCCGCTTTCAACATTATTTCAGTTATATTGCGGCGGCTGGAGCACCTAACAATGGTTTCCTGGTATTTCACTCACCAGTACAACCACCACATTCTTTCCTAGCCTCCAGCCGCTATCTCACATAGGTCTACGATTATCAACCCATTGGTGAGAGACAAATAGTCAGAAAGAATGAGTGCCGCCGTCGGGGATCGAAATATTATGTGATGAATAAGATGAAAATGTTAGTAACAACTGTATATAACTGATGACATAGCAAGGCAAAGTTTGATTTATCAATAGATCAATTGAGCATGTTGATGGCTTGGCTAGAAACAGTTGAAACTGCCTATATGTTTATAGGCAGTTTCAACTGTTTTGTGCTTAGCCATCGATGTGTGTGTAGTTTTGTTGCAATCTCGACAATTCCTCAAATGCATGAAGCATAGACATTTCAAAGCATTATTAATTGACAGCTACATAGTGTATTTCAAGGTTCAGGGCAACACTGTTGTAAGTGCCTATAAATATATAGGCAACTACAATAATATTGCACTAACCCCTTGATTTAGAATATTCCCTGATCCTCCTGAGAAGCTAAGGTCTGAGGCTTTCTTAAAAGCGCAAGGTGAACTCTCTAACCAGACTGCGCAATTGCACAGGCTGGTCAGAGACGTTACAGATGCACAGGCTTGGGTAGAGTCTTTACTAGGTTCTGATAAATGGTTCAGCCAGAAACAGCTGTAATTGTCTATATTTTTATAGGCAATATAGGCAAATGCAACTGTTTCAGGGATGAAACATTGGTAAGACAAGAGCCGTCAGAGACGGATTATGCTCCCCGAATAAGGCATTGTCACAAAAACAAGAGCCATGTTGGACATGGACATCCCCCGCCACAAAGCTTGATAGTAAACTAAAGCCTAATAGAATATAGATTCTTTTGTACTGTCAGAAATTTACCTCCTATTAAATCTAAGTATTAAAAATAACGAACGGCAATAACTCCAAAATTATGCAAGCAAGAGTTATAGTTCTGGTGTATTGCACTTCTCCTCCATGAGATCGATCCACCCATAAAGTTTCAAGTTGATAGCTATTATACTTTAGGAGATATGCTCCAGACAAAATCTAAGTATCAAAAATAACAAAGGGCAATAACTCCAAAATTATGCAAGTAAGAGTTGTAGTTCTTCTGCACTGCACTTCTCCTCCATGAGATCGATCCACCCATAACTGTTCAAGTTGATAGCTATTATACTTTAGGAGATATGCTCCAGATATAATCTAAGTATCAAAAATAACACAGATAAAATCTAAGTATCAAAAATAACAAAGGGCAATAACTCCAAAATAATGCAAGCAAGAGTTGTAGTCCTTGTGCATAGCACTTCTCCTCCATGAGATCTATCCACCCATAAAGTTCCAAGTTGATAGCTATTATACTTTAGGAGATATGCTCCAGACATAATCTTAGTATCAAAAATAACAAAACTCCAAAATTATGCAAGCAAGAGTTGTAGTTCTTGTGCACTGCACTTCTCCTCCATAAGATCTATCCACCCATAAAGTTTCAAGTTGATAGCTATTATACTTTAGGAGATATGCTCTGTGGTCAGATTTCAAAGACTCAAATAAGCTGTTATCTTATACAGCTAACATAAAGGTAACAAACATTAAACCTCCTTTTTGCATGACATATTTTTAGACACAAATTTAAAAAAGTTTAGGGTCAAGACCATCTGATTTGCTACTCAAATGTGAAATTTCATCAAATTCTGAGCATAAAACTAGGAGAAATGAAAGAATAACTGTATTTTACGCGCTAACGTAAAGGTAACAAACATTAAGCCCCTTTTTTCCATGATATATATTTTTTTACGTTACTTTCAAATTGTTTATAGTAAAGGGCATCTGATTTGCTACTCAAATATGAAATTTCACTAAATTCTGACTGTTAGACTAGGAGAAATTTGGGAAAAACTGTTTTTTACCCTAAGTCCCCTTTTCCCGTGACGAGGCCTCAAATCCAAAAACCGTCACAGATGCATCATCACTATATCATAGGGAGTTCACATGGTAAGTTTCATTCAATTTGGCCCAGGGGTTATGGAGAAATAGGTGGGGACCGACGGACGGACATACGGACGGACAGACGGAATTACAGACGGACGGAGGGACAGACAAAGCTGCGGCTATATGCTCTCAGAAGCCAAAATTATGCAAGCAAGAGTTGTAGTTCTTGTGCACTGCACTTCTCCTCCATAAGATCTATCCACCCATAAAGTTTCAAGTTGATAGCTATTATACTTTAGGAGATATGCTCTGTGGTCAGATTTCAAAGACTCAAATAAGCTGTTATCTTATACAGCTAACATAAAGGTAACAAACATTAAACCCCCTTTTTGCATGACATATTTTTAGACACAAATTTAAAAAAGTTTAGGGTCAAGACCATCTGATTTGCTACTCAAATGTGAAATTTCATCAAATTCTGAGCATAAAACTAGGAGAAATGAAAGAATAACTGTATTTTACGCGCTAACGTAAAGGTAACAAACATTAAGCCCCCTTTTTCCATGATATATATTTTTTTACGTTAATTTCAAATTGTTTATAGTAAAGGGCATCTGATTTGCTACTCAAATATGAAATTTCACTAAATTCTGACTGTTAGACTAGGAGAAATTTGGGAAAAACTGTTTTTTACCCTAAGTCAACTTTTCCCGTGACGAGGCCTCAAATCCAAAAACCGTCACAGATGCATCATCACTATATCATAGGGAGTTCACATGGTAAGTTTCATTCAATTTGACCCAGGGGTTATGGAGAAATAGGTGGGGACGGACGGACGGACAGACGGAGAGACGGAATTACGGACGGACGGACGGACAGACAAAGCTGCGGCTATATGCTCTCAGAAGCCAAAATTATGCAAGCAAGAGTTGTAGTTCTTGTGCACTGCACTTCTCCTCCATAAGATCTATCCACCCATAAAGTTTCAAGTTGATAGCTATTATACTTTAGGAGATATGCTCTGTGGTCAGATTTCAAAGACTCAAATAAGCTGTTATCTTATACAGCTAACATAAAGGTAACAAACATTAAACCCCCTTTTTGCATGACATATTTTTAGACACAAATTTAAAAAAGTTTAGGGTCAAGACCATCTGATTTGCTACTCAAATGTGAAATTTCATCAAATTCTGAGCATAAAACTAGGAGAAATGAAAGAATAACTGTATTTTACGCGCTAACGTAAAGGTAACAAACATTAAGCCCCCTTTTTCCATGATATATATTTTTTTAAGTTAATTTCAAATTGTTTATAGTAAAGGGCATCTGATTTGCTACTCAAATATGAAATTTCACTAAATTCTGACTGTTAGACTAGGAGAAATTTGGGAAAAACTGTTTTTTACCCTAAGTCCCCTTTTCCAGTGACGAGGCCTCAAATCCAAAAACCGTCACAGATGCATCATCACTATATCATAGGGAGTTCACATGGTAAGTTTCATTCAATTTGGCCCAGGGGTTATGGAGAAATAGGTGGGGACGGACGGACGGACGGACAGACGGAATTACGGACGGACGGACGGACAGACAGACAAAGCGGCGGCTATATGCTCTCCCTTCGGGGAGCATAATAAATGTCATGAACAGCTCATTTCTTTTCTTCCACGTGAATTTTCTTTTTCATCCACATGAAACAGTTTTCTTAGATGTTTTTGTTTGTATTAATTGTCTGTTTTTTTTTCCAATCCATTACAGTAAAATCATCTGTAAGGGAGGATATGACTTGTGTAATGCAAAATTTCTTAATAAGCCAATTTTGGCTTTCTCAGGATGTCATGACATTTTGTGATCAGAAAATAATACCTTTTTAGGCATCTGATGAGGTTTTCATTACATTATTTGTTTCTGCTTGTTGATTTCCCCTGAGTTCAGAATATTACAAAGTTAACCAAAAATTCCCGATTTTGGGCCGATTTCAAAATTGTGCATTACACTGCAACTTCCTTAAATCCTAATACTATATTATGAAACTTGGCCTTGCTAGGTAAATATCATTAAAATCAGATCTGAGAGGATTTTTTACTCATTTGTCTTTTAGCATCAATTGTAAATATTTTTGATTATCTTTTTATGGAATGAAACCATATCACAAATTCAAATAGTTCAGCTTTCCAAGCAAGCAAAATTTGTAAACACACTTATAAACAACTCTTAGAAGAGTATTGAAATAGAAGTTGATGAAATTCAATTTAAACATGACACAGACCTGATTTAAATGATTTATCACTTTTTGTTTGTAAAAGCAATATGAAAACCAAGCAGTTTAGTCATTACTAGGCATGAATTAAAGTATTCTAAAGCTCAAAAATTCTGTTCATGGGATATTTTACACTTATGCATTTGAAAAGTCTTGGTGTAAAAATACTTGTTCCTTTGACATAAGATCCTTAACTGTAGCTGATAATTACCCCTATTTATTAAATAGCTCCTGAATACAGCATGCATCTGTTGACTGTCCATAATGTGCTTGTATTATGTTGAACTCTAAGCATCAAATCTTACAGTATGGCTCTCCATTGAATGGATATAATTCAAGCACAGCTGCACTAAGATATGTGCACACTATGATTGCAGCTATCTAGGTTTTGATATGGCACAAATATTTCAATTTTTCAATATTAACAAGAACAATTCACAATATAATATAAACTATTTATGAAATAATTTAAATTTTGCATTGATGTGTCTATGATTAAAGTCTGATTGGGGAGAAGATATATGCAAAGGGAAAATCTGAGGGTGGAGCCCGAGGATTTTGCTTTGCATATAACTCCTTCTCCCATGCATATACAATATAAAATCATTGAAAACTACATTAAAACCTTAAAATGAGAGCTTAATCTGACTTTAATTGTTTTACAGATTCTGATAAGCAGTAAGCTAAATAGATTTTTTACTTTGTGATGGTGTTTGAAAGCATAATGTGTACACATGTAATATCTCATTGATATGCATTAAATGGGCGGAGCTATCTATGCACATAAGAAAAACACATGCCATATTGATTTTTTGCTGATTAAGTTCTATGAAATCTCTTTCTATTGCCTATCAGACATTTAACACTATCGTCTTAAATTGACAGACTTATGCTTGGTTTTCATTTTGTATCTTCATTCTACATAACATCATTTAATACTCCGAATAACAAAAACCTTGAATATGTTAAATATACAACACTAGTGCCCTGGGATAATAAAATACCTGCTTATCATCCCCTTGGAAACTTCTCAAATTGGGCACAAAATATATAATATCTCCAATTTGACTTGATGATGGTGAAGGCTGAAATTATCACCATACATTTTGAACACATGCATATAATATTTGTTTTACTCCATATCAATCTAGACTAAATATACAAGAAGTGTTTGATTTAAGGTAGTGAACCCGCAATAGTTTTGCAACATTTCAGAACTCATGATCTTTCACGATGGTGACTGAGGTTTCCTAATGAAAATCATTAGGAAACCTCTGTTAACACTGTTAAAGTTCATTACTTCCAATATGTTGCAGAGCTATTACAGGTCCACTACCTTAAATCTATCAATCAAACAAAGACAAAATAAATCCTCGTATGTGAAAATAATAATGCCATCTATAACCCAAATATGTTTTTGTGACTTGTGATTACAATGAATTTGTATATGATCAATAAATCAAAATAAAAAGTTCTACTTATAGAATTATGACCGAATGGGGTTTATGTCAAATTCAACAATCCTTCAATTATATTGCGGCAGCTTGAGCACCTAAAAATGGATTCCTGGTATTTCTCACACCAGTATTACCATAACATCCTTTCCTAGCATACAGCTGCTATCCAAAAAAGGTCTATGTTTATTAGTGGGAGATAAATAGTCAGCAAGGATTAGTGCCACCATCAGAGTTCGAACCAGAGACCTCTAGATTGACAGTCTGATGCACTACAAACTGTGCTATTCTACTTATAGAGGTGTAAGAATAAAATGAATGTTTTTTTAAAAAGATTTTCTAAAAGAATTTAAGATCCTGACACTTTTCCATTATCAACTATAACAGTTTTTCAGTATGACAGGAAAGTCTCATCAGTGAATGACAATTTCTTCTGAAATCACTTGATATTTGAAAACAAGGATATTTCCAATGGGAGCCAACACTGAGCTGCAGCACAGCAGATCCAGGTTTTCTATAAAGGGGGTTTGATATCGGCCTACAATTCGAGTAATTAGTCCCGCAGTATCCCTATCTATATAGATAGGGATACTGCGGGACTAATTTTTCAAATTCTGTACTTCAGATATATTTTATTTGTAGAATTTTAAGTCACTGTAGCCCGAACACTATAAAAAGGAGGCTGAATTTATTGTGTTGCAAAATTTTGATTGAATTTGATCTCTACAATAAAGTAATTTAGACCCAGAGGGGGTTTATTTGAACCCCCAAACCCCCCATGGATCCTCCACTATGCAGGTGCTGAATAATGCAAAATATCTAAGTCAAAAAAGGTGGCAATTTGTCACAAGATATGCATGTAATGCTCCCGGATGCCAAAGTATGAAAAAGAGCAATGAGAAATACTCAGAAATTAGGCTAGGTAGAGTAATTGTTGTTTTTTTAGCACTTTACTCTGTATTCATGAGAGGAACATAACTGCAAAGTTTCAAGTCAACCCTACTTAAGGTGACAGAGCTTAGCACCAGACAAAATAGTTGGTGCTTCTGCCTGCCTGCTGGACACCCTGATGCCACAGGTGATCACATAATATAGCCCATCTTTCAACAGGTGTATAAAAAGAGGTGTAACTCCTACAAAAGTGCTATCCCCCTTGATAGTCTGGATATATCTTGAGATATATATAATACATACTTAGTGTATTATATGAAAAAAAATATCTAACGAGGTTGGGAGAATTGATCATTGTCGAGGCTCTGCCGAGACAATTGTCAATTCTCACAACCGAGTTTGATATTTTTTTCATACAATACACTAAGAATGTATTATATTTATCTTATAACCTATATTCGTCTTGTTTTCGTCGGTGTTTCTATCTGAAATGCAAGTTTCTAAAAATAACCACATTATATCATGTTCTAAAAATAACTATGTGATATCATAAAAAATATCATACGGGTTGTTATCACACAGATATTTGTATAGTTATAAGATAAAATGAATACACATGCCAAGTTTGATGAACATATCTTTAATTACAACCCAGATATGATCAAGATTAGATTGTTTCACCAATGCCAACACTTATGCCTACAACGCCAACGACAAGTAACCTAGGTGATGACAATATAATCGGTTTTCTCTTAAAACAGCTAAGCTAGTAAATACTGGCTCACAACAGTGAACCAAATGCTTTCAGCACTTTGATAATGGCAATTTTTTCCATTTTGTGCTAAAAGTTGCAATCTACATACAAGAATGAAAAGTTATCTTATTTTAAAAGTTTGAATTATTGTTGTGCTATTGAACATTCAAGCCAAATTTCTTGACTTTTAGATTAGGTTTTAACAAGGTTTGGCTTAAACTAATTTATTCTAGTTTGATTATGACAAAAGCATAAGCTTTAGAGTCGCACTAGAACATTCAATCCTGATGTTTTCATGTCCCTGAGAAAGAGGCAGTGGTTTAAACCCACTGCTACCCGATTCTTACAGCTGGGTGAACTGGGGCTCACTATCAAGTGTTTTGTTCATAAACAATAAAGCTTCTAAGATGTTATCAAAGACTTAGTTTTTCACAACAAAGCAAATTCAAGCAATCTATAAAACAAATTAAATCATGCAAAAGCACAACAAATATTCCAAGAGACACTGGCATGTATAAAGGGGAGTAATTCTTTTTCTCCTTTACACAAAGAATGTGATTAATTCCCCTTATTACAAGCAAAAGGTTATAACATTAACACTGTAGCATAATACTGAGCACCATACAATTCATTTTATCATTAAAGTCAATTACAGTCATTTCATGCTGTTACTTTTCATTTACTTGTTCAAGCCTGATGAAGGTTCAACATTCTCAACATTCTAAATATTCCTAAAGGCAGTGGAACTGTTATAGTTCCACAGCATTTCGGAACTCATGATCTTTCACAATGTTGACAGAGGTTTCCTCATGAAAATCATTTGGAAACCTAGGTTAACACTGTTAAAGATCATTACTTCAAAACATTGAGGAACTATTACAGGTTTACTACCTTAATCCCTAATTATGCTAGTAAAGAAAACTTCATTTTTTATGTTACTAGTCTAGTCTAAGCCTTGTTTCTCACCTTTTTAGCATCTGCCAACATCTCCTGTAATCTCTCTATCTCTCTTCTCAGTTCTCGTATTAAGGCAACATTACCATCCTGTTGTAAAAAGGAATAAATTGGGAATAAATTTAAGTCACAGCCTTTTAAAAACTCCATAGAAATTCAAGTTCTTTATTATATAGTAGCTAGCAGTCTCTTAATCCATAGGAATTGAACAAGACCTATTTGTAAGGATAGGCACAATTTTGCCCACACAACCGCAATTTTGTAAGTGAACTTGACCTCTGAAATTGAAACATATGACCTTCATCTTCGAATCACAAGAATTGGCTTGCCACAAGAAATATTCACATGAAATATAAAGGCCCCCAGTCTTACCATCCAAATTACGCAGTCAATGTGTTAATTTCCCTTGGATCACAAATCTGCTGCCCTAACTTTTAACTTGGCCACATAGGACCCAACATTTTATTTGCTCATTTGCACTTAAATTTTCATGTTGAAATGAGTGAATGGTATAAAAGCAGTAATACATGTAAACTTTTACAATTTACCTCATTAATTCTGGGTTTGTTGACTATATTTTTGGCTCTCTGTGCATACCTCAATGTACTTATACTTTCATTATAGAATTGGCTAGCAGGAGTTATTGCTGTAAGGAAAGAAAACATGATATATCATTAATTATTCTGATATCAAATTGATATAAATGGATTAGCTTTCTACAATCAAGTAATCATTGTAATGACATAAACAGTAGAATTCTGTTAATAGTAACTCTAATTTCTTGACTTTTCTGTTACTATTAACCAGAAATTACTATCAAGAGGAGCCATTTACTCTCCAAATTTATTGTTTGTGCACAGTAAGTTGCAATAAGTCAGATTGATCGATTGAATGGAGTTTAACACCACTTTCAACATTTTTTCAGTTATATCCCGGCAGCTGGAGCACCTAACAATGAATTCCTGGTATTTCTCTCACCAGTACAACCATTACATCTTTTCCTAGCATAGGTCTACGATTTTCAACCGATTGGTGAGAGACAAAAAGTCAGAATGAGTGCCGCCGTTGGGGATCGAACCCAGGACCTATAGATTGACAGTCCAATGCCCTACCAACTGCGCTTATAATGACAGTGGCTCTGCACTTAATCAGTGAGTTGCTATTATCAGGCTTGTAATGAATGGATTCCAACTGTATACAGTAATATGCATAATAAGTGATCACTTAAGGGACCAACAAAAAGCGGTCATTCAAGGAAATAGTAGCTTAGTATGCATTTTCCTTTAAATTAGAAACATTTTGATTGAATATTGAATATATCGATATTCGATAATCCTATATTGTTAAAACTCCATAGAATCATCTCATTGAGACGATTCTATGTAGTTTTAACACTGCATGATTCATTAACATTTACTTGCAGACTAATAATATCTACTTTTTAAGATATATTGATTGAAAGAAGAGGATATTGAAAACTGTCGATTGATAAAAATGGTCACTCAATAGACAAGGTGGCTTGAGCAAGATGGACATTATAAACATTTTTTTTTAAATTACTAAGTAGAGTCTCAGAAAGAGAGATTTCAATCTTGAAAAATAAAGTTTCAAAAAAATACTATATGAGGTAGGCATTCATTTGCATCAGTTTATCAAGATTATTTCATTAAGAATGCAAAATACAAAAGGTTTAAAGATTTCTAAAATTTTCATTTTTCCATTTCTTCCATTATTTTGACAATCTGATGTATTACCAATTGACCAATATACACTGGGTATACCTCCAAACACTTATTCATAAATACATTGATGCTGTATTTTATTAGGTACCACACTTCCTCTGATAACAGCGCCCTGCCTAATAGTAACACCCCTACATTTTTAATAGGAAAAAACAACTTCAAATGCCTAAATTTTAGGAACTTTTTGAGACGTATTCTCTAATTTGAGATGAATTTCCTCTAAACAATCACTTACATAATTGTTAAGAGGAATTTTACCAAAAATTGATCAAGGGAAAAGGGCCTAAAAGATATGAGTTTATTTTTTCTAATCAGAAAATGCATACTAAATAAAAGTTTCCTAACCATGTTATGTATAGCTCCTGGGAGTGTTTATTAGAAGAAATACTGTAGATTCTTGAAACAAAAGCTTTTTATTCTATATAGATTGGAAATCAATTTAGAAATGTAAATACAAACTGCCTTATCGTACCAGCAATAATGGTGTTTTTTTTAGAAATCCCACAGTATAAATTTACTATCAATCCTGATAGTTTTAGAATTTCAGAATTCCCACCATATAATTTACTAGCATCATAATGGTTTTAGAATATCCATCGTCTTTAAACTTACTCGCATTTATGATAGTTCCAGAATTTCAATTTTAGCCTACTAGCAATCACAAATTCATCTAGAATTTCATTAATCACTTACTAGCAATCATGATGGTTTTGAATTTCATTATTCACTTACTTGCAATCATGATGGTTTTAGAATTCCCACCAAGACTGTCCTTCAACAACCAAGTGAGAACAGAATCTCTATAGGGTATAAAGGGGAGTCTCTGTTTGTTGGGTCCAGAGGGGCTGTTAGAGGCCAGGCTCTCTCCTCCACCACTACTGTTAAAGTTCTGTAATGACCCCATATCATCGGAATCCCAGGATAATAGAGACCTTTCAGCTGTAAAACAAATAACAAGATGTGTTCATAATATAACTACACTGTCGCAAAGGACCATTACTATGTCAAAAGCAAACATATGGTAACCAAAATCCCTTTCACATTTCAGCTTGATACTCATCATATGTGTAAAGTTTGAATGAAATCTGCTCATTAGTTGCTGAGAAACTGAGGGAACACAACAGGCTTCAGACATACCGACTGAATGACGAACAGTACAATAATCTAGCTTCTATATCTCCCAAACTATGTTTGAGGGGTATATAGGAGTCAGCTTATTTTTATAATTTTACTTCAGAAATGGCTTTTTTTTAATAATTTGACCTTGATAATTGACATTGACCTTGACAGTTAACCTTAACCTTGACAGATGTAAATTGTCGAGAGGAACCCACAAGCCAAATTTGAGAAAATTATGGGAAATTCTATCATTTGAAGCTTAGTCTTTCATAGAAAGGTGGACAGAGGGCTGGGCAGACAGACAAATGGACACTGGTAAACCAATAAGTCTCCATCTATCAATACACTTCTGGGGCATAAAATGATATGACATTAGCAAAGACCATTTGTAGTTTAATTTCTGATTTCGAAACCTAAATTCCTGAAAGATTATATTCATCTTCAGCCTTTATTTGCTTACACAGTAAGTGGCAAGCACTGTCATGTGTTCAAGGTAAATATTTTTTGGTAAACAAGAAATGGGCCTGTATGTGGTAATTTTAACAATTTGTCATGTGTTTTAAAGTCAAGACTCTGATCAGCCTATGCAGCTGCACAGTCTGATCAGAGTCTTCACTCTGCACCTGGTAGATAGATATGGTCTCAAAGATACTGTAGAGCAATGAACTGTACTTTTATTGCTATCCAGGCTTTTCTTTGTCTCAAGTCATGACATACATGTGAACTTGCTCCAAATGTAACACACAGGCTCGAATGGTATCTTACTTTGCAAGCACAGGGTTGGTTAATTTTACTTACCAAAGTCAAAAAGTTTTAATTTTGTTTGCGAGTCAACTTGCTTCCAATTAATCAAAACAAACAATTTTTTTGAAAGGAGTTCAATTAACACAAAGGTACAGTTAACAACATTGTAAAATTGATAAAGTGAATGATTTTGGAATTGAATGAGTGTTATAATGGAGCGTTTATTGAGTGAAGTTTGAGGGAAGTAATCCAATATCACAATTTTTTTTCAAGATGAACAAAATTAGCAATATTTAACACCTCCCTTTTATAAAATATGCAAACAAGTTCTTCAAATAACTTCCTATTTTTCATGAATATATCAGCCACTTAAAATTTCAATTATTTCAGTGAAATAGCAATTGGTTTTTTTTTTTACTTAAGTTGTTTATCTTATCTTTTTAGTGATTTTAGGGCATTTTTGAATGGTTTGAGTGTTTGGAATAAACAAATCTAGCGCTGAAAGAGCAATTCAGAATGGTTTTTATTGAGATGAACTTCAATTTCTCGATGTTACTAACTGTACACATATTTGTCTTCATAAAAATCAACACAATTTAAGAACTGCATGTCATAGAAGTTTGCACTTTTGTTTCAACAAGTCATGACAATGAGAGATCACTTTATTTCAGTTCTTGAGAGCTCTTCTATGAAATGCACTAAATCTACAAGAGTATTTTTGTTGAGTGCCTTGTTAGCGATTACCAGGTAATGTAACAGCTATAATTGATTGACTGAATGGGATAATTGGTGCTTCAAATATCATTTATCACATGTTGAA
This sequence comes from Fragum whitleyi, assembly GCA_948146395.1. Lineage (NCBI taxonomy): Eukaryota > Metazoa > Mollusca > Bivalvia > Cardiida > Cardiidae > Fragum > Fragum whitleyi. The sequence continues at coordinate 19,775,490 of OX411544.1, forward strand.
TAACACTTTCCAACTGAGTTCCTAAATCAATTCCTTATCAAGATTTTAAGTAATTTGAAGTTCATTTATGAACTCATTATAAAGATTTTAGAAAAAAACATTACAAAAGGTAGCTTTCAGGATAAAGCATTTAACCCTTGTCATGCTGAATAAATTTTGGCTAAATATTTTCATCAAAATCAAAGGGCAAAAAGCACTGAAAGTACCAACAGGAGGTCAATTTTCATTTGTGAAAAACTAAATCTATTGACAATTCTGATTTGAAAATGAGAAATAGGTGGTGTAGACTAACATCAGGCTGCACATATGTGCAGGCTGATGTTTGTCTATAGCTCCTGCCAAAGCAGGAATATTCCGGTTTCAGCATGACAAGGGTTAAGACAAGCACTCTAACTATCCATGGAACATATTTTTCTTTATCAACCATGGAATATCAACCAATTGGTGAGAGACAAATAGTTGGAAAGAATGAGTGCCGCCGTCGGAGATCGAACCCGGGACAGTCCGACGCGCTACCAACTGTGCTATGACTGCGGCTTCTCATCATAATGAGATCATAACTGCCAAGTTTCAAGTCAATCAGACACAAGATGACAGTTTTGCTACAGACAAAGAAGAGGGTCTTCAAGGGCGTAACTCCCATTACACAATATACACAAGTGCGTAAAAGAAATAATCCTCTGTTGAAAATATTGCTTATTCAAGCTGCAGTTACGATGTTTTGATTATACACCAACGTTCAAATCATAACAAGAGCACCGCCTACGGGTGCCTACGCTCGGCTGTAAGTGCTGGATGGTAAAAAAACTAATAGATGGCGAAAAAAACTAAGTAGAAAAAGGGACATAATAAGCAGAAAATGTTTCAAAAGTTATCCCCCTTGAAATAAAATGTTGCCCTTTGGATGGTGAATAAGTGTGTCAAGTTTCATGTGAATGCCTTCAGTAGAACCAGAGATATCACAAAAATGTCAAAGTTTTTGCATTTTTTTCACAAATTTTACCTTGAAAAATGACCTTGACCTTGACTGATGTCCTTGAACTAGGAACCAACAGAAAGTGGTTTTCCCAGGCAATCATCATGTGAAATACGAAGACCCTATCACTTACCATTCAAAGTAACTGCTATATGTCAAAGTTTTTGCATTTTTTTCACAAGTTTGACCTTGAAAAATGACCTTGACCTTCACTGATGACCTTGAACTTGGTACCAACAGAAAGGCCTAGTTCCAGGCAATCATCCTGTGAAATATGAAGGCCCTATCACTAACCAATCAAAAGTTATAGCAAAATGTCTCAGTTTTTGCTTTTTTTGTCAAATTTGACCTTGATAAATGACCTTGACCTTGACTGATGACCTTGAATTTGGTACCAACAGAAAGTATTTATCCTAGGCAATCATCATGTGAAATATGTAGACCCTATCATTCAACATTCAAAAGTTATGACAATTTGTCAAAATTTTTGCATTTTTTTCACAAGTTTGACCTTGAAAAATGACCTTGACCTTGACTAATGACCTTGAACTTGGTACCAACAGAAAGGCCTTGTCCAAGGCAATCATCATGTGGAATATGAAAGCCCTATCACTAACCATTCAAATGTTATCACGAAATGTCAAAGTTTTTGCACAATGACGACGACGACAACGACGACAACGACACCAAGGCTATAGCAATACCTCGGGTTTTCTCTGAAAACAGCGGAGCAAAAAAGGAAGCGCTCGGAGGACATTCATCTTTTATCACAGTCCTCATATAACCTTCATCCTATATATTCTTTAGTTGTTGCCCTCTGAGAGCGTATAAATGTCAAAATCCTAGACACGCCTATGGTCTTACAGGATATATGCACTGATCTTTCCAAATACCCTCTTACATATTTGTGACCCATCACATGAAAGGAACCATCTGGGTAGTGCGTAAAGTATCAAACCTAGTCAGACTGGACCCAATCACTTTTTCAAATATTCATCTTACAGAAATCCCGGATGGTCCCTTTTTATGTGATGGGTCACATTTACAAAGATAAAGGTTAACCTTTAAATGTTAAAGAGCAATCATTTGATAAGTATAGATGTCACCCTGGTCCTTTAAATTGGATCAATTTAAAACTCATCACTATTTATCATGATTATATGCTGTATTGAAATTGACAACTACCAATCAATAACCTATTGTAACCTACATAACTTCAATACTTTATATTCAGTTAAGATTTGACCCATTATGCCCAAATGATAATTGAAATTTAGTGATGGTAAGATGGAATTACAGAAAGATGGAATGACAAACAGAGACCATTACCATATCCCCCTTTGCCAAAACAGCAATGTGACAATAAAGTTAGACATCAAACTATACTCTAGTTATAAACACAGGGCAAAAGTGGCTTTATGAACTAAGAGGTTATCACTAAAAACATTAATGTGACAATGAAAAGTAACAGACATCTAACTATGCTCTAGTCATAAACACAGGGCAAAATTGGTTTATGAACTATGAGGTTATTACTAAAACCATAAGGAGGATCATGCGTACCTAAATGCTGTATGGTCATCTTGCAACATATAAGCTATATGAGTTAAAATGTAGATGATGCCAATCTGTAACATTAGAGATAATTCATATGCCATTTTAAACAAAAGTATCAATTTGATTGGATAATCCGTTTCCTATTGTAAAATTGTGTGATGGCCCAACCAATATATTTATTGCCAATCATTATCCACAAAGGTGACACCGGTGAACCAATCAGGTGCAGCATTATAATGGGTTAGCCAATCACTGCTTACCTAGTGCTTTGATGATGTAACCAAGGGTAACCAATGATCTGTTGATGTTGGCGCCCTCTGTCAGCCTCTTTCTGAAGTCAGGTTTGGAACTTGGATCAGCTCTTTCACTATAAAGACAAATATTTCAGTGTGCCGAAAAGTTATCACAAATTTGTAAATTTGGTGGAAATCAAAAGTTTTATTACTTGACAACTTGGTCTTCTCTATGCATGGGGAGAATAACTATAGAGGGTACCATTGACTTTTTACACTATCATAATGCACTTCAAAAGGAATTCAAGAGGATATGAGCCATGTGTGACATTTCCAACAATTTGACATGTGTGTTATAGACAGACACTGAGCAACCTGGACAGCCACACAATGCAATTATAAAATTCTCTGACTGCCTGTAGAAGGATTTAGGCCGTATCTATGTATCACAGGCAGACAAAAGTCTTTGCTATGCACATTTGAAATTGTTGGAAATGTCATCCACAGACTCATATCATACCTGCTTCTTCATTTCCATTCAATGCTTTGTCATTCTGCAAACTGTCCTTTTGATGTAATTTCATTCAACAAAATGTTGTATGGATGAAATGCCCTTCAACAAAATTTTATGCACAAGGGGCCTTTGTTACTAAACATCTTACGATCATTTTTTTCGCAAGTCAAAAAAAAAAAGTTGCTTTTACAGTAGTAATGAAATGTGGAATTCTGCCATGAAATATCTCATTAGAATCGTCTTCTAAAGACGCTTCCAATGAGATATTGCAAGGCAGAATCTAAAAATGAATGAAAACATCAGGCATGATTTGTGATTTTGACTTAGAATTAATTTTTTCGTAAGAAGTTTGGTGAAACGGGCCCCTGGAAACTTTATTTCCTATTACATATTACTAATAATGGAGAACAATTGCACAAATTCTTTGAAATTCATTCAATACTGAAAAAGCTATGCTTTGGATAAGGCCAACTTATTTTTTTGACATTGAAGTTTGTTCTAGAAGTCTATCTTTAATTTTATTTCAAATGGCACTTTTATTCATGATTGGGAACAGTTGTAAATTAAGTAATTCATCAATCCATGAGATCATTCTTTGAACTTAGGACTAATTGATGGCTCAGGCTAAAACTTTTGTAATTGCCTATATGTTTGTAGGTAGTTACAGCTGTTTCATGCTGGTCTAAATGTGGAGAGACAGACTAACGCAAAAACACAAATTACCATGTTGTGAAAGTGATTACTGCGTTAATAATCAAGTTTTGAACGACAATATGGGCGAGCTAATTTTTTTAGGTATTCACTTGAAATCCAGTTGAATGCAATAAATTGGCTTTGACAAAAGATCAATACAGACAAACTGACATACCATACAACCAATTAAATCAAATAAATAGGATTCATATATTTAGATAGATTGATAAATGTCACGCCCGTACAGAAATGAAAAGGCAGATAGAGTACAGAATAAATATTATGTAAGCTACGTTGACAACTTTATTATTTGGATAAAAAGTGATCCCTAAGCCTTTTCATATCAAAATGAAGAACATAATGTTTAAAATAAAAATCTCTTCATGCATTTATGTCAAATGTGATTGAAAATGATGTTGAATCAGTATGTTGATCAATACTTCAATATTGTGCACAGATAATCAATAATTATTGTCCATCAAATGAATGACAATAATTTTTGATTGCATATGGGTAATATTGAAGAATGGTTCAATATAATATTGTCAAAACTTCCTGGAAACTGCAAGCTTGTGTCAATCATTAAGGTTATACCAATTCATTTTTATTCCATTTCAACTTAAGCTTAAGCTTATCAAGTAGCTCTAAAATACTCAATCTAGCACTGCGTTCAGGTTGAAAAAAGAAGGCAAAATGTTTGCCAATTATACCCCACTTTGCACATTCAAAGCAGGGAAAAATTTGGCAAACATTTTGGTGTGTTCTCATCCCTAAGAGCAAGGCAGTGGTTAAATGAAGTGTTGGTGGGATTTGAACCACAGACTATAAAGTCACTGTCATGCATTTTTCTGGTAGAGCATCTTGGAAATGTGGAAGTATCTTCTGGGTTGAGAGTTAGCAATGCCACAGCTTTTGGAAAGGCATTCTATACATTCTACCTTACTTAAGGTTATTCAAATGCGTCAATGCAATTCTATTTTTTCAAGTCCTATAGGCTCTTACAATATTTTTAAAGTGACCCCTCATTATTATGAGAGTTATAGCAGGAACTTTTTGGACTCAAATGGACATTTAAGGGTTAACCTTAAACACCTTGCCCTGCCCCTTCTTATTTTGCGCTCATAGATAATTTAAGAGCAGCAATTACTGATTTCTACATGCTGGCCTAAATATCTCCTTCAAATATCACATGTACAATCATTCGAATAGAAATTTACAAATTGTGAAAAAAAATCCTCTAAGGTCAAAGTATATAGAGAAGTTCATGAAATTTGACAACTATTATTAATTGGATTATGAATGGGAAAGCCTCTTACCTCATGGTAATGATTTAATCTGTTTATCTAATGACCTTAATGCCTTGATCCAGAATAATACAGGTCCCTTTAATATATTCATGTTAAATACAGCTTTAAGAATTTCTTCATTTAAAACATGAAATAATTAACTTAGGTGGTCATACTTGATTCAGCATTTGAAGTTTTTAAAAAGTTTGAGGTAATTTTCAAAATCAAATTGAAAACTTTAGGACATTTGAAGAATTTTGAGCCTCAATTTTGTTCAGAACATGCCTATTCCTCGAGGAGAAATTTGACCTGGGTCTTTCACTAAACCTCATTTGATTTTTTTGTTTGCATGGGGTTTAACGCCAATTTCAACAATCTTTCAGTTATATTTCAGTGACTGGAGCAACTTACACTGGATTCCAGGTATTTCCAACACAAATGCAACCATTACATCCTTTCCTAGCCCCCAGCTGCTATCCCACATAGGTCTACTATTATTGACCCATTGGTGGAAGACAAATAAGCCTCATTTGAATACATTTATGTTTTTAGCCCTATCTTTTAGAATTTTAAAACAGCTATAACTGTCTATCTTTCTGCCTTGTATTCAGGATGAAACAAAATGTGTTTGTGAAACACGAATGCCCCCGGAACAGCATTTTTTTTTTTAAGTTTGACCTTGACACATGACCTTGACCTTGTCACATGACCTTGACTTTGGTACCAGCAGATGCGGATCATTGAGATCTATCATCATGCCAAATATGAGCCTTGTATGTCAAATACTTTTGGAGAAAAGGCAAAGGTTAAGTTTGGTTAAGTTTTCGGACAGACGGACGGACAGACAGACGGACAGACAGACAGACGGACATGAGTAAAACAATATGCCCCTGATCTCTTGATACAGGAGCATAAAAATGGGGCTAAGGGTTTGCACCATTTTGTCATCCTGATCGTAGGGCTGGTGTGCCAAATTATAGGGTAATTTTGGTAACTCCATAAACCTATGAATGGTTTTTGGCCACAAAGTTGTAAACTAAGACTCCCTTATTTTGTACCACACATTGTCACATATCCAGTTTTCTTGTTTATGAATATATATTAATCACATAGTATGAAACAGTTGTAACTGCCTATATATTAATAGGCTGTTACAACTGTTTTGTGCTGACCCATCCTTATGTTTGCAGAGCCCTTGTTAAGCCTATGGACAAATGGGTTTGACAAGTAACCTTATTCACAAACAAATTTCTTAGCAGGTCTGGTGCATATCCTTGACCTTTAGATGCAACAAGACTGTTGCAAAGCAGACTAATACCCCCAACAGGTGCTATCAATAATGAAAAGGCATTTTCCATCAAAGGGCCATAACTCTGTCAAAAGTCAATGGGTCCTTACCACGATTTCACTTGAAAATCACTGTCTTTATTACATTTGTAAATGTTCCATGAAATCTGCACATTACTTGCTGAGAAATTTAGCAGACAAGAAAATGCTACAGACAAACGGACCAACCGACAGACAAGCTGACTCCTATATACCCCAAACATAGTTTAGGGAGGGTATAAAAAAAATCTGAATTGAAAGTCCAAAAGTCAAAGATTAGATATATATAACAAGAGGGCCGTTGGCCCTGGGTCGCTCACCTGAGAAAAAAGCTTCATTACCTAGGTATGTCCATGCAACCACAGAAAAAGAGATTTTCACTTATTCAATCAGATAACATTTGAAATAATCCTTCCCCCCTCTGCTCCTCCCCTGGTCATTATTTATTTAAGCTTTTTTCATAAAAGGTCTGTGATCAGCTAATCTATGCCAGATATACAGGCTGAGTCTGAGACTTTTTAAGTTTTCTTTAATGAGTTGATCAATCCATGTCAAATATAAAGGCTGTAGGGACTCAAAATTCTCAACAAAGCACCCCCCTCCCCCAAGATGCTCTGCACCTGGTGAATCTACAGTCATGATTTTAGCTAATTCAATTAATGTCCATAATTATGCTGATCATCCATACCAATTTTCAAGTCTGTAGGACTCCTGGTTCATTAGAAGAAGTTTAAAGATTTCAACAAGAGCACCACCTACGGATGCCTACGCTCGGCTGTCGAAAGCTGGATGGTGGGAAAAAATCTAAGTCGAAAAAGGGGCATAATTTGCACAAAATGCATCTAGAGTTATCCCCCTTGATAGTATAGGTTGCTCTTTTGATGGTGAACATGTGTGCCAAGTTTCAAGTGAATGCCTTCAGTAGAACCAGAGATATTACAAAATGTCAAAGTTTTCGCACGACGACGACGACGACGACAACGACGACGACGACAACGACACGGAGGCTATAGCAATACCTCGGGTTTTCTCCGAAAACAGCCGAGCTAAAAATGATCCAAAGTACTACCCCCTCCCCAAGACACTCAGCACCTGGTGACCCTACATTCATGATTTAAGCTATTTTATTTTAGATCCATATGCTTATCATCCATGCCAATATTGAAGTCTGTAAGGCTCCTGGTTTATTAGAAGATGAAGGTTTAAGTTACAAAATTTTCACAAAAGTACTACCCCCTCCCCCCTGTTGCTCCGCACCTGGTGGCATTACAGTCATGATTTTGTCTACTTTTCTTAAGGTCTATGAGCTGATCCTCCATGCCAATTTTCAAGTCTGTAGGACTTGTGGTTCAGAAGAAGAAGAAGGTTAAAGATTACAAAATTTTCACGAAAGTACTACCCTCTCCCCCCTGGTGCTCCGCACCTGGTGAATCTACAGTCATGATTTTAGCTATTTATATAAAGGTCCATATGCTGATCATCCATGCCAATATTCAAATCTGTCAGGCTCCTGGTTCAAAAGAAGAAGAAGGTTAAAGATTACAAAATTTTCACAAAAGTACTACCCCCTCCCCCCTGGTGCTCCGCACCTGGCAGCCCAAAAGATATGATTTTAGCTATTTTTATTAAGGTCTATGAGCTGATCATCCATGACAATTTTCAAGTCTGTAGGGCTCCTGGTTCCGAAGAAGAAGAGGCTTAAAGATTACAAAATTTACCCAGAGTACTACCCCCTCCCCCCTGGTGCTCCGCACCTGGTGGCCCAAAAGATATGATTTTAGCTATTTTTATTCAGGTCTATGAACTGATCATCCATGCCAAGTTTTAAGTCTGTAGGACTACTGGTTGAGAAGAAGAAGAATTTTAAAGATTTTCTTAAAATTTCACCTTTTGTTGCCATAGCAACCAGAGTTTTTCATGGATTTCAATTCTTTTAGCTATTTTTGAAGGGGACCACCTAAGCAACATTTCTGTAAAATTTGGTGTTAATTGGCCCAGTAGTTTAGGAGGAGATGTCGTTTAAAGAAATTGTTGACGGACGCCGGACGACGGACGACGACCGACGGACGGACGCCGGAGGAAAGGTGATCACAATAGCTCACATGAGCACTTCGTGCTCAGGTGAGCTAAAAATGATATTTTAGCAAAACCAATTACCTTAAAAGGTAAAGTGGTGCATCTACTCAGGAATAAAATACTAATGCATATCAAATTTGGTCCAACAATCAACATTATTGATATAAAGCTTCCACAAGCTTGGTTTAGTCTGAGATCCAACCAGAATGACAGAAGACCTGTTTCTGTATGCTACAGATGCATGTGATCTATGGGGTAGGATTAATTACTACTATTGAAGTGGTATAATATTTCATAAATCTGCTTTAAAAGCCAATAAACAGATTATGAAATGCAGCTAATCCCCTTCAAGTGGTTCAAATTTCAATCTTAAAGGCCCATGTTTTAAAGACACATTTAGAAATTCAAACAAACAAATGTATATGAGTGTGTAATTCAGTTTCAGGTAAAGGGGTATTCTGGATTTCAAAAAACGATGCTTCCAACTATACTTATTGAAATCCTATGCTGTGGGTGCTCATTGGAATCGTCTTGCTGAGATGATTCCAAGGAGTACCCCCAGCATAGGGTTTCAATGAGAAATAAAGATTTTAGACTGTGATTACCCCCTCTTATCTGTACCTCTATGTATATAGAACAATTTGTTGGTCTGAAATTCCTAATTTAATGTGCAGAGCTTGTATTGCTCATCAGTAACACATGGGGCTGTCAATTCTGGGTCAAGAGTTTGAACTCTGCTTCAGCTAACTTTCATCTGATATTCGACAAAAGTCATTGTAACACAAGTCAATTCTTTCCCACCTATTTGTGTATGATAAGTAGTATGTCTAAGTGGGATGGGCAGTTAGTACCTTAGATGACATGTGATTGTTGTGGTGTGAAAAAAAAGGACAGGACACCATGGTAAGGAGCACCAGCCTCTGCAATATAACTGCAATAATGTTGAAAGTGGTGTTAAACTATACTATCAATCAATCAATTAATTTGACCCAATACCACCCAAAGACCAATTTTATAACCATGGTCTTTGGTAGGTATTGGGTAGAATTACAGACCTATATAATGTTTGCTTGTTTTAATGGGTTATAACACCGTTTTTTAAAAATCTTTCAGTCTGGTTTTATGTTTGATCAATTGCTGTTCCATCCTAACTGTAATAAGATGTGTTTATGAAGTACTTATGCCCCAAATACAGCAAATTTTCACAAGTTTGTCCTTTACAGATGACCTTGACCTTGGTATCAGCAGATGCATAACTATGAGATCTATCAGCCTGTCAAGTATCAGTATTGGATCTCAAATAGGCAATTTAAGTATTGAGTATTTGTAAATGATAAATTTTTTGGTTCAAGTTTTGCAGACAGACAAACAGATGGCCACTGAACAAAACAAAATGCCCCTTATCGTATTGATGTTGGGGTATAAAAATATATAACAAATACCTCACCCTAAATGAATCATTTATTGAAGAGGCATTAATTATATTGTTATTGTACTGATCTGATGGGATAGTTATTTGGTCATATAAGCTTTAAAATCTGATCAAAAATGCCAAGCCTTGAATCAAGTTGGCTCTCTGTCAATGATAAAAGGTTCAATTTAATCTTGGCACAATCACAGGAGTTGGGAATTGAATCTTTTAATTGAAATAAATGACAACCAGGTGGTAAATTTTTAAATAAGTGGTTACACTGCTGGACGCTGGTGCATGGACGCCATTGGAGATCCCATAAAAGTCATAAATGTCTTTTGATGTTTCTTTGTTTGTTTGTTTGAATGCGTTTTATGCCACTTTCAACAATTTCGCAGTTATATCGCGGCGGTCGGAGCACCTAACAATGGATTCCTGGTATATATTTCACCTGTACTACCATTACACCCTTTCCTAGCCTCCGACTGCTATCTCACATAGGTTTACGATTATCTACCCATTGGTGAGAGACAAACGTCGGAAAGGATATTTGCCGCCACCGGGGATCGAACTCACGACTTCCAGTTGGGAAGTCTTATGCCTAACAAACTGCACTATGGTGGCGGCTGAATGTCTTTTGATATGCATATAGAAATGTATATATCATTCTCATTGTTCTTTTCAACAGCCTTGTCTTTACTTTAAACAGAAATGTTTTGATCTAAGGTACTTTCATGCCAAAAAAGTAATAAATTTCAATATTTTTATACGCCATTGAAAAACAAGACGTATCATGTGATCACCAGTGGCGTCTGGCGTCTGGGCAGCATCCACTTCTTTGTCAGGAACATAACTCTGTCACCTTATGACCAAATGACTTGAAACTTGGCAGTTATGTTCCTTTTAAGATTGCGGAGTGTAACATGCAAGAACCAAGGCTTAATTTTTTTGTGGATCTTTTTGCTGTTTTTCATACTTGGACAACCAGCAGTATATCGGGCATATTTTGTGACGAATTGTTTACAAAATTTTATTATATTTGTGTATCAAGGGGTCAGCACAAAACTATTGTAAGTGCCTATAAATTTATAGGCACTTACAATAGTGTTGTGCTTATCCCTAGCAATATTCTACATTCCCAGGTGTTATATAACCAAAGGTAGAGAAAGTCAAGTTGACAAAGCACTTGAGGATATATTTACATGGTTTGTGTTTTAGGAACACCCATCAATCACATCTTACATCAAAATCTGTGAAAACCTTTGTATCTGCACATTAAAATAGTTTAATGCTTCAAGTTTTTGAAGTTCCTGTTGTCAAATTCAATTCTCTACTCTTTATTGCATAATAAAACATCAGCCTTTTTAAAGGCTGAACTTAGCACAGAAAAATGGGTTTCCTTGATGAATATTAGATTGATTGATTGAATAGAGTTTAACGCCGCTTTCAACTTTTTTTCAGTTATACAGCAGTAGCTGCAGCACCTAACAATGGTTTCCTGATATTTCTCTCACCAGTACAACCATCACATCCTCTCCTAGCCTCCAGCTGCTATCTCGGATAGGTCTATGATTATTAACCCATTGGTGAGAGACAAATAGTTGGAAAGAATGAGTGCCGCCATTGGGCATCAAACCCAGAACCTCTAGATTGACAGTCCGACAAGCTACCACTGCGCTATGACGGTGTCTAGATGAATATCAGAATCTAAGAAAGATTTAAAATAATATAATGATAAACTCTGCTTCTTATAATGTCACATAAAATGATAATTTGTGTATAACTAGGATCTGATTGTTCCAAAAGTAGACTTTGCATAAAATAAGATAATACCAATTTATTTGAGTTTGATTAATTGAAAGCTAAAGCGCATAGAGTCACAATGAATGCTTAAGCTTATAGAGCCACAACTGAAAACTCAAAGGTTTGACGCAAAACAATAGCAACTGGCACTTACAACCTTGTCACACTGAGCCATTGAGGTGTTTTCATGTCCCTGAGAAAGAGGCAATAGCTCAAACCCACTGCTACAAAATGCTACAGCTTGGTTAACTTAAAAATATGTGTCCAAGTCAATCAGCAAATACAAGGAGATACATTCATACCTTCTTGCTTTCTTTTCTAATAGAGTTGAACTATTCTAACTCAGAGTTGTAGATACCTACCTTCCAGCTAAATCTACCAGGTTAATTTTACTGACTATTTCTGATGGACGGTTTTGTTCAAGTCGTGCCTGGAACAAATAAAGTATAGCATAGCAATATAGTGATATATCATACATACTGGAAGAATTTATAATGATTCAGCATGAGAAGGGTTAAAACAAGATCATTCAAGACAATCTCCAAGACTAAATGCTTTTTAAAAATAGCTACACATTTTCTCATATATAATTATAATTATCAAGTGTTTCCAAAACAACATTAGTTATGACACATTCAACAGTTTCTGTGTAAGTCAACAAGATAAATATCTGATATCAACCTATTCATGACATTAGCCATTGGAAAGTCAAGAATTGAATTCAAAATCAAATGACTGCAAACAATGCAAGTTCATAACTCAGTGTTAAACAGTTTCAACTGCCTATATGTTTATAGGCAGTAAAAATTGTTTTAGGATTAGCCATTAAGAGGGCATGGTTTAGGGGTCAATATTTCTTTTGAGGATCAATTTTATATGTACAAGTCTGGGTTGAAAAAGAAAAATATATTGTGAAACCCAAGATGAGATTGCACATGTGTAGGCTCATCTTTGTCCATTACAACTGGGCAATTTCAAATTTAACTTTACAATCAATAGCCAAATACATGTTGTAAAAGTTCTCAGTAGTGTTTGATCATTTGGGTTCACCTTTTAACTATAGTTATGCTGAGTCTGGAATATTACTGCTGTGCCAGGAGTTATAGACAAAGATCAGTCAGCAAACATGTGCAGTCTGATCTTAGTCTATAACACCAGATTTTCCTGTACAAACAAAAAAGTTTAATATCTATACTTTCAATATAAATACTTACTCACAATTAATGCATTCAGTGCTTTCTGCACTTTGATTTAAATATAATTTAGTTTTTATACAGCATGAGAAGGGTTAAAATATCAAATTAAAATTTTGTAGTTTTCTTACACCAAAGGACCGGCTTATGGCATTGGCCTTTAGCACTCTCTCTTTTACATACTTAAATGGTGGGGAGCAACAAAGAGATATTTTTTGTCTCAGTCCATGTACTCTAAACCTAAGGTTCTGTCTTACCAGTAATGGCTATGGAAAGAGAAAGACATTCTTCCAAGGCAGAAGAAATTGAAGTGAGATTAGAATTTGATTTGTTTATTTGAATGAGATTTAACACCACTTTCAACTATCTTTTAGTTATATTGTGGCGACAGGAGCACTAAACATTGGATTCCTGGGATTTCTCTCACCACACTCTCTCCTAGCCTGCAGCTGCTATTTCACATAGGTCTACGATTATCAACCCATTGGTGAGAGACAAATAGTTGGAAAGGTTGAGTGCCACCGTCGAGGATAAAACCCAGGACCTCTAAATTGACAGTCCGATGACCTGCCAACTGAGCTCTGAGGGCGGCTAGATATTTTTTGACTCACAGTCCACATGCAATAAACCTTAGACCAAGCTTGTGTCTTACCAATAATGGTAATGGAAAAAGAGATGGGCATTCTTTTGAAGCAAGATTAGAAAGATTTATACAAACCTGTGTAAAACAGACAGTGACAATGGCATGGCTCCTGGAACTTCTGTCATGGATATATGTCTCAGCTGTTACCCTGAAAAATCATAAGTATATGTTATACTGCTGTACAAAGCAGACAGTAACAATAGCATGACTCCTAGAGCTTCTGTCATGGATATATGTCTCTGCTGTTACCCTGAAATACCATAAGTTTAGTTATAAACCTGTGTTAGGTAGGCAGTAACAATGGGTTCGATTCCTTGGCTGGCACACTAGCAAACTAATTGTCTTTCGGATGAGAGGTTAAGCTGAGGTCCCATGAGACTGTGCTTTAAACTGAGCAGGTTAAAGAACCATGGAGGATCTCAGCAGTAGTTTTGTCATGTATCCTTACAATATCCCCCGTAACAACTAACCGTCTTCTGGGGGCGTCGCTCATAATATGGGCATGTGCTACGGTAGCAACGATAGATAAACGGAAATACACACAGTAACAATGGCTTCTAGAGCTGCTTTCAAGAATGCATGTTTCTGCTGTTTCCCTGCAGAAACAATCATTACATACTTAGGAGTTATTGCAAGACTATTGTAAATACCTATACATTCATAGGCACTTACACAAGTGTTGCAATGACCCCTCCATATCTTTAATATTCTGTGTAAAGAAGACCCTGAAAATGTAATGAGTTGAAGTGCTTCTGTCATGGATATTTGTCTCTGCTGGTACTTTGAAAAAAAAAACTCAAGTTTGTTATAAACCTTTGCAAGGTAGGCGGTACAATGACTTTTAGAACATTTTTTCACAAATATATGTCTCTGCTGTAACTCTAAAATGCCATAAATATCTGTCTTTCAAACCTGTGTTAAGCAGTCAGTATAAATGGCTTCTAGAACTTTCGTCATGAATGTATGTCCCTGTTGTTATCCTGAAATTTATATGAGCCTGTGCTAATATTTCCAACAATTTCAAATTACCGTAAAGCAAAGACTCTGGCCAGCCTGTGTATCTGCACAGGCTGGCCAGTGTCTTCACTTTGCACTTAGTAGATAGATAATGTCTCAAAGTAACAGTAGATCATCAGGTAACTTTATATTTACAGTATGTGGATGTCTACTCTTGTGTCAAAGTTTACACCTCATGAGCATTTCAAGTTGTTGGAAATGATACAGACAGACTCATATACCATTTGGTATAAATCAAATATCTGTTTTAAGCAGATAGTGACAATGGTATGGCTTTGAGAGCTTCTGTCATGGATGTACTTCTCTGTTGTTACCCTGGTATAAAACTAGTTACAGGGTATGTTATAAACCTGTGTAATGCTGACAGTTACAAGAGTATAACAGTCACAAACTGCCAAAGACATTCGCACAGTTGATAAACTGAAACTTTAACCAATTGGCACAACAAGCAAAAGAGATAATTTTCAATAAAGAGGTGTAATTCTACTTTTTGTGTGTGGTTTTGAATTTTGATGTATTCATTTCTTTTTAACGCTTGTCATGCTGAATAAAAAAAATCTTGGCAAAATTATTAAAAATTCAAAGTGTAAAAGCACTGGATGCACTATATGGAAGTATGTATTCATATTGAAAATTAAAATTTTAAGCTTTTCTGGTTTCAGAAAGGAAAAGCAGGTGGTATAGACAAAGATCAGATGATTGTCTATAGCTCCTGTAAGGTAGGAATATTCCGGGTTCAGCATGACAAGGCTTTCCATCAACATGTTCATCGCATGTTACCCAGACAATGAACAAATGCCAATTACTTTGACCTTAGATGAATTGGGTAAAAGCTCAATAATTGACAGTGGACCATTACACAGATCTTAACTAATTATGCGTAACCATCATATCAACCATGAACAGAGTGTTTAAAATATTTTTGAAATGAGTGATAGGTTTATGGGCCAAGTTCTGACATTGACCATACAGTTTAGGGGTTTGAAAAGTACAGAATTGAATCAGTTTCATATACATTGAAAAGATGTCTATGAGTGTGCATTAAGTATCAATCAATATTTTCATTGAAACATGACTATTTGGGAAAAACAAAGGCTTTCAGTCTATTGTTGGGTATTAAATTGATTTCATGAACATGCATGAATTACTTTTCCTTTGTACTGGAATAGAACGCTCACAAAAGATGACCTTGTTTGTTTGCTTTTCACCTTAAAATGGGCATCTATGTATCATATTTTCTGTGTACATCATGATTATTTTTCATTTTATACCAATATTTGCAATATGTTTATAACTTTCCTTTTTTCTTTCTTTCTACTTGAGCATAGTTTTCTTGTAATGGGTTCATAGTGAAAAATACAAACTTGTGACCTGTCACCCAAAAAGGGACCATCTCAGAACTCTGTAAATAAACATTTGAAAATGAATTTGATCCAGCATAGCTCAACCAGAAGGGTGTTTTAGAAATAAATGCATAAGAAGGTAGATTGATTAATTGATTGAATGGAGTTTTAACTACGCTTTCAACATTTTTATGACGGCAGCTTTAAGAAGGTAGAACTATCATTCTGATTCAGAAAATGTTATTTACAAAAAGTTTTCATCTTCGTCAGTTTACTTTGCACACTTCCGAAGTGGTCCTCTTTTTACATGATGAGTCAAAATTACCTGTATTCATTTCCCCTATCAATTAGAGACTGTATTTCATCATTGTTCTTTACTCTGTGCCATGACAAACCTGAAAGTAAAAATCAAGGAATCATTATACAGAGCTTTTAGATAAGAGAGGTTTAAGCTTGTCTAAATTCTTTATTCCTCAACAAAATCCTATGTTGTGGGTACTTATTTGAATTGTCTCAACAAGATGATTCCAATGACTACCAACTACAAAAAGTTTGGGCTATGTTGTTTATTGAATGGGATTCTATGATGCTTTCAACAATCTTTAAATTATATCCCTGCCTCTGGAGCAACTTACAATGGATTCCTAGCATTTCTCCCACCAGTACTACCATTACATCCTTCCCTAGACTCAAGCTTCTATCTCACATTGGTCTAAAATTACTGACCATTTATTGTGCTTTAGCCCTTGTCATGCTGAATACATTTTGGCTAAAAATTTGCATCAAAATCAAAGGGCAAAAAGCACTGAAAGTTCCAACAGTAGGTCAATTTTCATTTGAAAAACTAAATCTATTGACAATTCTGGTTTGAAAGTGGGACACAGGTGGTGTAGACTAACATTAGACTGCACATTTGTGCAGGCTGATGTTTGTCTATAACTCCTGCCAAAGCAGGAAAATTCCGGGTTCAGCTTGACAAGGATTAATATGTGAAATCTTTTGATTTAAAATAAAAAAGAAAACTCCCTTGATCTGTAGCTCTGCAATGTGTAAAGTAGGCTAGAATTTCAATTAGAACTTTATTCTTTATGAAATGTATCTATTATTGGATGTTATTGGAAGAAGGGTTTTATAGATACATGTAAAAAGTCAACAATAGCTCTCCCACATAAAGTTTGAAAACAAACAAAATATTTCAAAAAGGGCATTGTACCCCAATAGGATGATTATTTATGAATGAAACTTTAACTGCCCTCTTTTTTCTATGATTTAATGGCCCTCTTTTTCGGAAATAGGAATAACCCTATGCATCCACGAAAGGAACCTATCTCGAAATATTTTAGATGCAGCCAATTTAACTAACTCTGATTTAAATAGTGTTTGTTAATAAGATAAAAATATCGCACTCAAAATCAGTTCAAACTATTGTAAGCCCCTAAGAAGAGCATTGCCTACAGTTGCCTAAGTTCAACTGTTGGGTGCCAGAAAATGGATGAAAAATCTAAGTTAGAAAACAGGCATAATTCAAACAATCTAGAGTTATCCCACTTGATAGTACATGTTGCTATTTTGATAGAGACCATGTGTGCCAAGTTTCAAGAGAATACCTTCAGTAGAACCAGAGATATCACAAAATGTCAGTTTTCACACGGGACAACTACGACATGACACCAAGGCTATAGCAATACCTAGGGTTTTCTCCAAAAACAGACAAGCTAAAATATGAAGGCATTGGCACTGAAGGCTTATGCTTTTGCTCTTATCCCTCAGAATATTCTCACTACTGTTGTAACACAAGATTTCTTACCCTCTACATAAGGCCCTTCTCTAGGATGGTTTCTGACTTTCAGGGAGAATTTTGGGTTCTGTTGGAACTGATCAGGCTGCAGTAGGTCACGCACCCTCTCATTGTAGATCTCAAAATAGCTGATGTCCACACGGCAGGTGATGCGAGGTGAGGCCTCCTCATCTGGGACATGACTAAATAGGCCCTGCAATATAGAAAAGGTTGGGTAAGGAGAAACCATAATGTCATTTGGCAACCAAATCTCATAACTTCAGCTTGAATAAAGCTGAGGTTGAGAGATTTGGGTTGCCCAAAGATAATTATCAACTGATAATCATTCAAATAGTCCCTCTTTTTGAAATCTCTGAAAGAGGTTTGTGAAGAAAACATTTGAAGAAAAGTCAGAATTTCACACACAATTTCTCCTTCTTTAATACTCTTCCTTATGATTTGTTTTTTGGATCAACTTTTAACTCTATGTCAGGGGCTATCCTATTCAAAACAAGGCTTTGTGTACTGCCAGATCAGCCTACAGACTGACTGACCAACATACAGAACGACATGAGCAAACATTATATACTCCCACTTTGTTGAAGGGGCACATTATAATCACAACCTTATGCTACCAGGGTTGGGAAAAAAATTCTAAGATAAGGAGAACAAGAGGACCATGATGGTCCTAGATCGCTCACCTGAGTCTCTTTGACCCATGGGACATCACAATAATTACATAGGCAGATGTCAAAAAGGAGAAAATTTCTGCATAAGATCCATACCATGGAGGTTTTCAGCCAAGAGCAAGAAAAGTATGCCTTTTCTCTCTTTGATTCTATATAAGATGTGATGTGCCCCAGGTGGAGCCAAAATGAGACCCCAGGGGTTGATATGAAAATACTTGGTAGAGGTCCTCTAGATGATGCTACATACTAAATATGAAAGGTGTCTGCCTTCTGGTTTCAGAGAAGACAATTTTTTAAGATTTTCCTCGATTGTGCCCAGATGAGCTAACAGATGTGCACCGCTGGAGCTCAAATGTGACCCCAGGGTCTTGATATGGACAAACTTGGTCGAGGTCTTCTAGATGATGCTACATACCAAATATGAATGCTGTCTGCCATCTGGTTTCAGAGAAAAAGATTTTTGAAGATATTCCTATTTTTGCCCATCATGCTCAGATGAGCTAAACGGGATGTGCCTGCTTGGAGCCCAAATATGATCCCAAGGTCTTGATATGAACAAACTTGGTAGAGGTCCACTAGATGATGCTACATAACAAATATGAATATGGTTTAACATAGAAGATTTTTGAAGATTTTCCTTTATTTACCTTTAGTGCTCAGAAGAGCTAAAAGGGATGCCAGTAGGCAAAGCCCAAATAAATCCTCAAGGCCTTGATAGGAACAAACTTGGTAGAGATCCTCTAGATGAATGCAGCATACAAAATATGAAAGCTGTCTGCCATCTGGTTTCAGAGAAGAAGATTTTTTAAGATTTTCCTATTTTACCCTTTTTGTTAAGGGGTAAAGGGAAAGTTAAGGGTGGATTTCATTTATTTGAACAACTTTGGTAGAGCTTGACCCAAGAAACATCTCTGCCAAGTTTCATCAAGATTGGCCCACCGGTTTAGGAGGAGAAGATGTTTAAAGAAATTGTGGATGATGGTAGTCTGTACCTTGAGCACTTTGTGCTCAGGTATGCTTAAAAAAGTAAAAGAAATTAATGTACATTTATGATGTTTTTGTTAGTTGTTGAAGTCTTTGAAGTAAAAATGACAATATCGCCAATTATTCAGAAACAGATATCTCTTAATAAAGGCCTTATCAAAACTTTGATTCAGTCATTTTGTTTCAAATTAGGAATTTGTGTTAAGCCTGTAACTAAAATTTCACCTTAATTTAGCTATCCAGAGATAGCATTATCTAAGAAAGTCCTTTGATATATGTAACTCTAAGGAATTACAAAAATATTATCTATATTTTCACTTATGTCTAAAGGTGAACCAATACATACTAGTATTACAAGTCATACCCTTTTCCTGAAATACTTTGTATCAGAAATAAGTTTTTTAATTTGCAGATAGAAATATTTTGGTTGAATATTGCCATATGACATGAAAGTTAAAGTAAGTTTACTTTTTGAAATTGACTCAAATTTTGTTTACAACAAGAAGAATATTTTCTTTTTAAAATTCCAAAAAGTCTTGCTAAGTTTGCCTCACAATAAAGGAAGGCAAAGTAGGCAGTGTAAGCCAAGATCAAACTGCACATTGGTGCATAATGAGCAAGTTGATATAGTCTGTGCCGTCTGCAAAATCTATCCTACAACTGGCATTTTCACTAATTTGTTTGAATGGAGTTTAACGCCACTTTCAACAACCTCAAGAATGATAATCAGATGCGCTACCAACTATGCTATGACCACGGCTGGCATTTACTCTGAGCAGCTGCACAGCATCAGTGGGGATTAAGATGGACCTTTGCTATGAGCAAATTGAAGGGTCAGTGCAATACTTTTAAAGGACACTATTTTCATTATTTTCAGAACTTGATAAGGTGAAACTAATGTTTCAATACTACAGTGAGAATTACTTAAGATATATTTATTTGTATTGAGTGATTTATCACCCCTTTATCAGGGTATCTAACCCTAGCCTATTGACACGGTTCCGTAACCGGGTACACGGTGAGGACAGCGCAATTCAAACCTAATCTATATTCAATTCAGTTTTGGTAACACTTTAAACAAAACTTGAGATCTATGTGTAACATTTTGAAAGCAATAGTAGTTTTTCTCATTATTTATAACATTCTGTAAGTCATAGTATAAAGAAGTCAGAGCAATATATATTATTTATTATTTATAATATGACCTACGTCGCGGGAGTGAAATAAACTTGTTTAATATTTTTGATATTAAACAGGTGTTATTATACTAGTGGAATAACTATTCAAATGAGCTCAGAACAAATAGCAATGCTATTTTGTAACCGCGAAAAAGGATGTCATAATGTATACATTGTGACGTCATTTATAAACGGCGATATAAGTTTCACGGAAAATTAAAATGTTGAATTTCAAGAATTTTGACGATTTTTTTTTGCAAAAAATCGGGTCATATTATAAATAGAATAAAAAATTTGTGCTCATGAAATACAGAATTTATTAAACTTGTCATCTAAAATAGATAAAAACTCGGCAAAGCCTTGTTTTTATCTGTATTTAGATGACTCGTTTTATTCCATGCCCACTCATTCAATATCCTCTATTTACCGTATGTAGGCACTTACAACAATTTTGCACTGATAACTTGAAAAAGTTGTCAGGCTATGTCCAAGAATTAGTCGCAACACTCAACTTCTTTGACTTTCACCATTTGCCTATTCAGTTTACATAATTATGTTTACCATATATCCTCTTATAATAGCATCAACCCCAAGAATGGCACCCCTACATTTTTTACTAAGAAAACCCACTTCAAATGCCTAAATTTTAGGAAATTTTTGAGACTTCTCTAATTTGAGGTGAATTTCTTCTAAACAATCATAACAAATGATTGTTTAGAGGAAATTCACCTCAAATTAAAGGGAAAAGGGCCTAAAAGACATCAATTTTAATGTTGTTTTTTTTTTTAAAAACAGAAAAGGCAGACTAAATAAAAGCTCCCTAACCATAGTTATGTATAGCTCCCAGAAGTGTTTAATAGGAAAAATAGGGTATAACTGCCTTCTGTACTTGGTCTCTTAAATGCCATACCCTGTCATGTAAAGTTCTGATCACATTTGTGACCCCTCACGGGAAAAGGGACCATCTTGGAAAAAAGATGGGATCTTGCATGAGTCACCCAGGTAGCAGATTTCAGTAATGATAAAATAGGGAGGTAAAAGAATCCTTCAAGATTCAGAAAACTACCTATTTGTGAAAAGTTTTGACCCTGGTCAGTCTGCGCAGTCCGCACAGTCTGGTCAGGGTCGTCACTTAATGCATATCCCAGATGGTCCCTTTTCAAATGACAGGTCACATTTATTTATTATTTTGAAGGTGGAAATCACATATATGGTATTTTAAAAAAATATTTTTGTATCCAAGTTATAAATTCCTACCCTATCATAATGTGTCAACAAAAAGTGTCATAAATTCTTATCTAAAGTAGGAAATACTTTATATTCTACACTCAATTTTTTCTGACATAAAAATTCATGAATTGAAAAAGCTTCAAAACTCAAGGAACAAAATTTACCACCATGTAACTAAGCATTCTTCAGCTCCTTGTCCCAAATAGGTTCTGTATTTTCTTGTTGTTGTTTTTTGTTTTAAATTTGATTTGATTGGGGTTTTACGACTCTTTTGACATTCTTTCAGTCATATCCCGATGGCTGGAGCACCTAACAATGGATAACTTGTATTTCTAACACCAGTACTACCACTACATTATTTCATAGTCCCAAGCTCAGCCATCTTACTAAGGTCTACCAAGTGCATAACTCCCATTACTCAATTTACAGATGGATAAAAGAAATAATCCTCTGTAGAAAAATATTGTAGATTATGATCTCATCATCGAAACTACAGCTTATTCAAGCTGTAGTTTCGATGTTTTGATTATTCACTAAAGCTCAAATCATACAAGGGAGCGGACAGAGGGCATTCATCTTTTGTCACAGGTCTCTGATTTCTCCTTTATCCTATATATTTTTTGTTTGGTGCCTTCTGAGTGGGTATAAATTTCAAAGACCTAGATACACCTATGCTACCATTATCAACCCATTGGTGAGAGACAAAAAGTCAGAAAGAATGAGTGCCACCTTCAGGGATCAAAACCTAGGACCTTAAGATTTACAGTTTGACTGCATTCCGGCTGTGGCTTTTTTGAAATCAAGCATCGCAACAAATGGGTTTTAGACAATTGTCACATAACAATTCCTAATATGATTCAATCACTATACCTTCATGTATCATGGACAATCTTATTTTAACCCTTGTCATGCTGAAAAAATTTTGGCTAAAAATTTCCATCAAAATCAAAGGTCAAAAAGCACTGAAAGTGCCAACTGTAGATCAATTTTCATTTAAAAAACTAAATCTATTGACAATTCTGGTTTGAAAATGAGAAACAGGTGGTGTAGATTAACATCAGACTGCACATATGTTCAGGCTGAGGTTTGTCTATAGCTCCTGCCAAAGCAGGAATATTCCGGGTTCAGCATGATATGGGTTAAGTTACAATGACTTATATCATTAAATTCTATTACAGCATAAGGATAATAAGTCTAAGAACAGAAACAGACATACAGACAAGCATGGTGAAACTCATATACCCTTTTCTTCTTTGATAAGTGTATTAAAGGATGTAAGGTAGATTGTTTCATTTTCAGAATTTGAAATTTATTGTAATAACAATCAACAAATTTAAAGAAGATATCAATTTAAAAGGTTTTAAGTGTCACACATAAATCATTTAAAACAGACAAAAAATCTGAGATATTACTTAGCAAATATGATTTTCAAAATCATTAAATCAATTTTAATCTTAAAAGGAAGGGTATGTGATTTAAAGAAAGAATGACATTGTTATTTCTTATACCGGTATTAATATTATACATTCCATTTCCAAACAAAAATTGTATGGAAAAGAAAATTGTTTTTGTTTGTTAAGTGGTCCTTAATGGTCTATATTACATAGCGGTGTTAATACAAGGGGCTTGGCGGAGATTATCTTGACCAAATATTGCCATTTATGTCCGATATCACCCCACGCAGTTGGTGACAAAGTTTGGTCAAGTTGGGTAAATATACCGTCACAGAATAGAATAGGATTTATGATATTAGTGTGTATGATTTCTTCCTTTTTAAGATACCATGATTTGGTGGTTATTTGAAGACATAACTTGACAATAAAATTTATAACTTCCATATTTCTCCTAATAAACACTCACGGTAGCCATACATAAGATGGTCAGGGAGCTTTTATTTAACATGCATTTTCTAATTTTCGAAAAATCATTAAAATTGATGTCTTTTAGGCCCGTTTTCCTTTAATTTGAGGTGAAGTTTCTCTAAACAAACATTAAAAAATCATCACAAATTAGTTTAGTCAAAAAGTTACTAAAATTTAGGCATTTGAAGTGCAATTTCGTAGAAAAAATTTTAGGGATGCTACTATTAGGAAGGGGGCTATTATTAAAAGAAATACAGTATCCAGAAGTAAGGACAAAGGCAGATTACAGAATCTTTCATCACTGCATGTCTTTGTTTGTTTGTTTGTTTGAATGGAGTTTTATGCCGCTTTCAACATTTTTTCAGTTATATTGCGGTGGCTTGAGCACCTAATAATGAATTCCTGGTATTTCTCACACCAGCACAACCATTTAATCATTTTACTAGCCTACAACTGCTATCTCACATAGGTCTGCAATTATCAACCCATTGGTGAGAGACAAATGGTCAGAAAGAATGAGTGCCGCTATTGGGGATCGAACCGGGACCTCTAGATTGACAGTCCAACTGAATAAACTAGAGACTGACCATGGTGAGATGCCATCAGTGAATGCAAATATTAGGCTTTTATGAAGTTAAATTCAAATCCTGTCATTAGTTGCTGAGAAATTGAGAAGACACCAAAAGCTTCAGATGGAACAATTTACTCACATAACACATCACATCTGTTCCTAGCCTCCAGCTGCTATCCCACATTAGTCTACTATTATTGACCAATTGGTGAGAGACAAATAGTCGGAGAGAATGAGTGCCACCGTGGGGGATCAAACCATTTATAAGGAGAAATATGGTATCTGACTTAAACTGAGTCTTACAGTGATGTTTGAATCAATTCTCTTCATAGTTTCTGAGAAATTAAGCATAATTTTCAAAATGAATTTGAGCTAACCTTGATTGATTCACTTGATTCATTGATAAATTTGAAAGGCTGATAGCTTGACAGACAGATGGATCGATAAAGGTCTAAATAATGCACAGATAAAAGACACCGGTACAAGGTAAATCAATGTATGCATACAAATTGTATATCTTTTACATATGTCCTTACAAGGTCAAATTAAGGGGAAGATAATTATCAAATATTAGTACAATGTTCTCATGGTAATTAGCTTGCTATCAAACCTTCAGTTCTAAAGTATGAAGTCACAATTAGGCAAAAAAGCCAAACATTGGACAACAAGTACACAAACAACATCAAATCAGTTAATTTAACTTTTGTTTAATGTGCTACTGACTAACCGTTGCTTGGGGATCTAAACCTTGTTACTACAGCTAGAACTAGAACTGTCGCAGAGCAGAATTATGCCCCCCACAAGCACTTTGTCAAAATGCAAGTGCTTTTAGTGCAGGATGTGTTTATAACAAATATTTAGGTCATATGCAGCATTTGCATGAAGTTTCATGATTCTAGGTCGCTTGTTTCTTGAGAGTCCAGAAATGAAAATTGAAAAAAAAATGATTGTGACCTTGACCTTTGAACAATGTGACCCCAAAACAAAAAGGCACGTCCTTGAGTCATAAGCAACATTTGCTAAAAGTTTCTTGATTCAAGGCGCTTGGTTTTTGAGTTAAGTCCGGAAAAAAAAATTGAACAAAAATTGACTGTGACCTTGACCTTTAACCTATGTGACCCCAAAACAATCAGGCACTTCCTTTGGTCATAAGCACCATTTGCATAAAGTTTCATAATTGTAGGTCACTTGGTTCTCAAGTTAGAGTCCCGAAATGAAAATTGAAAAAAGGCTGACTGTGATCTTGACCTTTGACCTCTGTGACCCAAAAACATTAGGGCACTTCCTTCGGTCATAAGGAACATTTGTATAAAGTTTCATTGATTGTAAGTCACTTTGCTCTCAAGTTAGAGTACGGAAACAAAACGGTCTATGGACAAACGGATGGATGGAAAGACAGACAGACAGACATGGTTAAACCAATATATCCCCTCTACTTCGTACGTGGGGGGTAAAATAAGCTGGAGTTATAAGATTTTGATTGCCCACTTACAGTTTGCTTTAGTATAGCTATAGCTCAAACAAGATGGGCTTGTGAAACACGAATACCCCTAACAGCAATTCTTTAAGGTTTTGACCTTGACTATGACCTAGACTTTGTCACTTGACCTTTGTATCTGTTGATGCCCATTATCAAGATCTGTCATCATACCAAATTTAAGCATTGTATTTTGAGCCTTGAAATAATTGGCAATGTTTTTTGGTTTAGTTTTCGAACAGGCAGACAGATGGAGAAATAAACACCAGTAAAACAATATGCCCCCAATCTTTCTATGAGGGGGCATAATAAAAATAAAATTATCTGAATGCTACATAAATTTCTCAGAATCCTGATAAAACCTCATCAAAATAATCTGACTTTGTTCTGGTCACTCAAGACAGTTTAGTTTCATGATTCTAATAAGTTTGCGTAATTTTTGAGATATGCTCCAGACAACAAACGGTCAACAGAAAGACGGACCAACTGACTAGTGCAAAGTACTATATACCTCCTCTTCTACGAAGGGGGGGGGGGGCATAATTAATTTCAGCCAATCATGGTTGTTGTTTCAATTGGTATAAGTCAGCATCCTAGTTTACACTACAAGACCTTGCTTACCTCACATATTCTTGGTATAAGTCCTGGGTCATCCTGAAGAAGAAAGATGAAAATAATTGTTAAACGTATTATTTGCAAGGATAAATCAGTCGATTTGGACAAATTAATTAGGCCAATTTAACCAGCCTTTC
The DNA here is from genome assembly GCA_948146395.1 of Fragum whitleyi. Taxonomy (NCBI): domain Eukaryota; kingdom Metazoa; phylum Mollusca; class Bivalvia; order Cardiida; family Cardiidae; genus Fragum; species Fragum whitleyi. The sequence goes on from OX411544.1 coordinate 19,802,081, forward strand.
ACTCAAATATAAATTAAAAATAGGTTCAATAAAATCTGCACCATGAAATTGCAATATAATAGTCATCAAGTTGTTTAATGCATTTCCTGGAATTTCAGGCAGAGATTTGTATTTGAATTTGCGGCAAGTGAATAACTTGGATTCATGATCAAAGTTTCTCAATAATTAAAGTTTAAACCCTTAATCGTTGGTATTCATTTGAATTGTCTCCTAAAGACAATTCAAATGAAAACCCACAATAGAGGGTTTCATTGAGAAATAAAGATTTTAGACTGGCTTTACCCCACTCTTTAACCCTACCTCTGAAAAGAATATTCTAAGAACTATATATGTTATTGTCCTTCTGAACCTCTAGAAATTCTATATAACATGCCTAACATGCCTGCACACCTGGTAATATTATAACAATGTCTGACGGTGACGGCATCCAACAGCTGGTCCAGGTGTATACTCATAGACTTGACTCATTTAACAAGGGTAGTATTTGTACAATGGGCTGGAATTGTTGCAAAAAGTCTGCCATGCTCAGAAGTACTGTATCTAACCAATTTTATGTTTTATACCCTTTTCATTTTCAGATTACTTAACATAAGAGCATGTTTTTTGTATATTCATTTTAGAGTTGCTGGATTGGGCTTAGCATCCTAACGGATTAAGCCTGGTTCATATTTTTAAAGACACTGCAGGATATATGAAATTATGGACATTGTATGGTTGTACTTTCTTCCACAATTGTGTTCACAAAATCATGCCAGGCCTGTATGTTTTATTAAAAACCTGTCACAAAATTCCTTAATGGCATGATCCCTGAACATACAACATGCAATCAGATAACTGGACATAATGTAGACCAATTACGTCCACAGTACAGTCTCAATACAGTGTCTTCGCAAAGAACAAGGGGTAATGTGTTCAATATTCACCAGTATAACATTGTATGATGTCCATGAGGCAACCTTATGATGTATTTACAATTGTCTAATGGCTACAGCCTACATGTGGTCCATTCAGAACACCAACTGGCCAATCTCACCATCAACCTCGGATGTACATGGACAGACTATTTTTAAAAATTAGGGGAAAACCTTGGAAAAACTCGATGACGTCAGTTAAAATGGCGTTAGCCCTCGAAACTTTGAGTTAAAGCATTTGACGTTGCCAACTCTACTCATTTAAGTCACTGACGTGATGCCATCGTGTCCTTATATAAATTTCTTTAGATTCTTAAATAACGGCTGAAAAATCTTAATTTTTGAGAATGATTAGTCATTCTCAAAAATTAAGATTTTTCAGCTGTTATTTACTGTAAAGATATAAATCTAAAAATAGCTCCAGTTGTTTCCCCGCTAATTTTTGTAACACTGTTTCCGCCTAACAAAATGCACAATTTTGTTACATACACATCTGCCTTACAAACATCTGAGGTCTGTTGTAGTGTACGGATATGGCCGAGTGACGTTTCGAATGCCATGTAATCTTGTGGTTTTCAAAAATTGGTGTTACTTTTTTTATACAAAATTGCAAGGTCTATGGCACACATTAAACCATGTGATGATCGGACAGACATCATATGCAGCCGCATGAGCAACCATGATTTTGGGTTCATAGAGAATAAACAGGTGCTGTATGGGCTCAGTAGGCCAAATATAAACTACAGTTTAACAACCAAGCTGCATTATTTACCGTATTTCTCCTAATACACGCTCCTGGGAGCTATACATTGCATGGTCAGGGAGCTTTTTTTCAGTCTGATTTAAAAAATGATTTAACTGATGTCTTTCAGTCCCTTTTCCCTTTTATTTGATGTAAATTTCCTCTTGACAATCATAAATGATTGTTTAGAGGAAAATCACATTAAATAAGATAAGAAGTCTAAAAAATTTCTTAAAATTTAGGCATTTGAAGTGGGTTTTCTCGGTAAAAAATGTACGGGTGCTTTTATTAGGGAGAGTGCTATAATGAGGAGTAATATGGTATCATAAATGCCTATTTTTACAGGCACTAACAATACTTTTGAGCAGATTCCTTCACATGCAAGTCAGCCTTTAAGGAACAGTCTAATCACATACAATTATCACTCTACCCACCTGATATCCCATCATGGTGTGTGTTTTCCCTGTACCAGTCTGTCCATAGGCAAACACGCATGCATTAAACCCATCATAGGCGGCCTTTAGGACTTCCGTACCAAGATCTTCAAATACCTGTAATTAAACAAAGTGAAACTGATAATGATAGAAAACAAATTAAACTGATAATGTGATGAAACAAACTGAAACTCACAATACAAATTAATGGCTCAGCTCAAAACAGTAACTACAATTATTGCCTGTAACCATAATGACCAATACAAACCGTTTTTAGCAGAGCCATCAAATTTTGTTGAAATGTATTAATATGTTGTTTAGTTGTTTTTAAACATGACATTGTTTTGGCTTTTTAAATATTTCTGAAGGCCTACTAGGGAAAATTGGGTATTCCAATCTGTGCTGTCTCATTAATAAAGTCTTTATAAATAGAGGATATTGAATGATTGGTCATGGAATACAGAATTTATTAAAGGAGTCATCTTTAAACAGATAAAAACGAGGCTGCGCCGAGTTTTGTCTGTTTATAGATGACAAGTTTAATAAATTCTGTATTTCATGAGCACAAATTTTATATTCTATTTATTATATGACCCGAATTCCTGTGATTAAACCAGAAAATTATGATATTTACCGATTCACGTTATTCGGCGAAACATATAACGTTTGCAAAATGACGTCAACAGATCCATTATGATGTCATTTTCCTAACAAAAATATAACATTATTCTTCGTTCTTGGCTCAATTTCATAGTTATTCCACTAGTGTAATAACACCCTGTAATATCAAAAATATTCAACGGCGTTATTTCACTCCGGCAACGTAGGTCATATTATAATTAAAATCATTTAACCATGAGAAACTGATATTGTAATGAAACAAAGTGAAGCTGTTATTCTGAAGCCTCAGTCACACAGCCACACACAATATAAACCCATATATAAACTGGTTCAAGAACCTCTGTTTGAAGATCTTCAAACACCTGTTATGATACACAGTTAAATTAATAATGTAATAAATCAAAGTGACACTGATAAAGTAATGAAACAAAGTGAAACTTATAATGTAATGATACTAAAAGTGAAATGAAACAGTGAAACTGAAAATGAAATTATGTGAAACTGATTATGTAATAAAACTTTGAAACTGATGGTGCTATAAATCAAAGTGAAACAGATAAAGTTATGAACATTAAGTGAAACTGAAAATGTAATGAAACAAAGTGAAACTGATAATGTAATGAAACAAGGTGAAACTGATAATGTAATGAAACAAAGTGAAACTGATAATGTAATGAAAAAAAAAGTGAAACTGATAATGTAATGAAAAAAAAGTGAAACTGAAAATGTAATGAAACAAAGTGAAACTGATAATGTAATGAAACAAAGTGCAACTGATAATGTAATGAAACAAAATGAAACTGAAAATGTAATGAAACAAAGTGAAACTGATAATGTAATGAAACAAAGTACATGTAAGCAGGGTTGTAATCTTTGTCTTTTGTTCAATTAACTCATTTGTGCAAAATTTTTATCATGCATATAATAAAGAATTACAAAAGATGTTTCATATACATCTCTTCTTATAGATGCTTTAGAAGGAACTAGAAAGCCATGAATGGCTTGAGTCGCTCCACAGGCTTGAAATTCTTGTAAAAGCAAATAAATGTTTTGACTAGATTTTTAGATATTTGGGGTTCTACTGATGTTGAAAATGATTTTCAAAGTTTCAACTATATAACAGATAGAGAAATGACCTCTGCTATTTAAAAACATATTTTTCATCAAATCAAAATAATTTTAGGCTGCATGATAATGGGTCACCCAAAGATCATACCAAAAATGTTTGATTGATATCCATCAGTTATATTCTGAGAAAATGTTTTTCATAGTTTCCACTATTTAACATATTGAGAATTGACCTCCACCCATAAAATCTATATTTTTCACCCAATCAAAATAATTTTTGGTACACTGATAAAGGGTCACTCAAGGATCATTCAAGTGAAATTTAGTTGATATCCAAAGGTCAGATTCTGAGAAAATGTTTTTCAAATTTTCCACTATATAACATATAGAGAAATGACCTCCGCCCATAAAGTGCATATTTTTCATCCAATCACAATGATTTTTTGTAGACTGATAAAGGGGCACTCAAGGATCATTCCAGTGAAATTTGGTTGGTATCAATCTATTACATTCTGAGAAAATGATTTTCAAAGTTTCCACTATATAACACATAGAGAAATGACCTCTGCCCATAAAATGCATATTTTTCATCCAATCACAATGATTTTTTGTAGACTGATAAAGAGTTACTCAAGGATCATTTCAGTGAAATTTGGTTGATATCCATCAATTACATCCTGAGAAAATGATTTTCAAAGTTTCCACTATATGACATATAGAGAAATGACCTCCGCCCATAAAATGCATATTTTTCATCCAATCACAATGATTTTTTGTAGACTGATAAAGGGTTACCCAAGGAACATTCATGTAAAATTTAATTGGTATCCATTGATTAGAATCTGAGAAAACTTACTTTTTACCATATTTGGAAATTAGCCACGCCCATTAAAACCATGTTTTTCATTGGATCAAAATTTCTTGAACAACTTTGAAAGAGGGTCACCCAAGGATCATTCCTGTGAAGTTTGGTTGAAATCCATCCAGTAGTTTCTGAGGAGAAGATTTTTAAAGAAAAGTTTACGACCGCACGCACACACGGACGGACGGACGGACGGACGCACGACGGACACAACGCCATGACAATAGCCCCAGTGGCTTTCAGCCAGTGGAGCTAAAAATGATTTCTTTAAAATGAAAGTGGAGTAACATTATCATACAGAGAACAAAAGCATTACCAATGAGTACCTACTTTATGCTGTTTGTAGCTGGACATAAGTCTTCAAAGGGGCAAAATTTGCACAAAGTAAATCTAGAATTATCCCACTTGATAGAATACCTTCAGTAAGCCAAGACTATAGCAATACCACTAGTTTTCTTAGAAAACAGCTAATAAATGTACATTTTCATTCATTGTTGATATTGTGAAACAGTGAGCTATTAATAATAACTAGAAATAATTCAAACCATGTTTACCTACTTTCATGATATTTTGATAATGCAATACTTCACTTCACTCTCAGAGTCTTCAATGTGCTTTCTATACAAAACTACTAACAAAAACTTATATTGTAAGACATTTCAGCCAACATTCTTTACCCAATTCCACACAATCCTATTTTTTTCAAGCCACTGAAGGAAAAATGTTCATTAAACATTGTATACAGTGTAGAAATTGCCTGTCACAAGCAATTTCTAGATTGTATACAGTGTTTCCCGATAGACTACATTGTATACAGTGTTTCTCTATAAAACTACTGCCTAAAACATATTTAAGACATTTCAGCCAACATTCTTTACCCAATTCCACACAATCCAACTAAGTCAAAAAATGTTCATAAAACAATGTATACAATGTACATATCACTTGTCACAAGCAACTTCTACATTGTATACAGTGTTTCCCTATAGATTTTTTTTTTCAAAAATTTTATAAACTACAATAAATAGTCTCATTGATTACAACTTCCATGAAATTTAGCAAGTCATAATTTTTGTTGTCTGGTGACCAATTAATAAATTATTTGAATAATCCTGTAAGCCCTGCATAACGAAATGTAAAGTTATTAGAAATGCCAAGCATAGCTCATTTTGTTCTATCCTGAAAATTTATGATACCTAATGCCACATGATTATGAGATATAAGGAAATACCATAGATGGGTAGTTTATTTTTTAATCAACATCCTCAAAAAGAATTATGATGTCTTTTACACTATTTTCCTTTCACCCTCAGTAATGCTTAAACCCAGAATAATCCAGAATCTTTGTATGGAGGTATAGAAAATGATCAGACAGTCTGATCTTAGTCTATACCGCCTGAATTTTCATTTTAAACCAGAAGACTTTATAAAACTCTATTTTCAAAATTAACACAGACTCAAAATTATTTCATCCTGAGTACTTGCTCTCAGCATTTTGATTTTAAGGTAGTGGACCTGTAAGTGTTCCACAATGTTTCAGAAGAAATCACTGTAACAGTGTTAACCAAGGTTTCCTAATGATTTTCATTAGAAAACCTCGGTAAACATTGTGAAAGTTCATGAGTTCTGAAATGTAGTGGAACTATTATGGTTCAACTACCTTAACACAATTTTGTCAACTTCTAATTTTAGTATGACAAGGGTTAAAACTCAATTTAAAGGGTCTTGGTCTTTGCTTACAATGTATACAGAAAATTGGTTACATGTTGCCCTCAGATTTTATCTCAACCCATATCATATAACATTCAATACCATATACATGAATAATACAACAATAGCCAATTATTTAGACAATTAGCTGTAGAAAGTAATATCAATTTTAAGTATTATTGTAATACTATAGTCCCTTATTAGGTTACTTCATCTCTAAAAAGATCTCTGAAATGGCAAGTCCTTATAACAATATATATTCTATGAACACTTTAGTAACAGAGAAAAAAAATCAACTTTCTAAAGAATTTATCTTGATGTTTGACCCTAACAAATGACCTAGACCTTGTCATCTTGGCATACAGCTCATAAATTAAAGTAATAGATAATTGTTTGTTTGAGTGCAAGATTGATTTATCTTTCATTGAGGGAACAACAAAAAATACAATTCCACGAGTGGCAGACCTACAAGTGAAAATATAGCTTTTGTTTTTCATGAAATTAAAAAATAATCAATCTTGAAGTTATCTTCAATAATAACGCGGATATGACCAAGGTGAAAAGTTTGTCACACCGACGCCAACACAAACACCATCTCAAACAATGCCAAGGTGATCACAACTAATACCTGAAATCTCCCACATACATGTTGAAAAATATTTTTTCTCTATGTCTGACACAAAACTAATGTGGATTATGTAATAAATCATTACAATCCCAGTTTATTTATTGACATATCTAAATGATTACCTTGACATGTCTGAAACAAAACTTCTTTGGTTTATGTAATAAATCATTAAAATCCCAGTTTAAGTATTGACATATCTAAATGATCACCTTGACATGTCTGAAACAGAACTAATGTAGATTATGTAATAAATCAATAAAATCCCAGTTTATGTATTGACATAATAAATTATCTAAATGATCACCCTGACATGTTGATAGCCAAAAAATGCACAAATGGATCACAAGAAAAATATTCAGACTACTTCAACCAAATCACATGCTGTATACATCACATTCCTGATGTACACAAACCTTCTGGCAGCCAAGCCTAAGAACAGCCTGCACTGAGATGCAGTCTGATCTTAGCCTACACCTACTTTCTATATGAGTCAGTGCACTACATTTCCAACAATGGCATTTAAGTGCAAAGCAGTGCATGATATTTCCAACAATTTCGCATGAGTGCAAAGTAAAGACTCTGACCAGCCTGTGCATCTGCACAGTCTGACCAGAGTCTTCACTATACACTCCGTGGAAAGATAAGGTCTTAATCCCTCTTAATATTGTCAGTGAATGTTATTTGATTTGATTTGGGGTTTTACGTCGCTTTCAAAAATCTCTCAGTTATATCGCGACGACTGGAGCACCTAACGATGGATTCCTGGAATTTCTCACACCAGTACTACCACCACATCCCTTTCCTAGCCTCCAGTTGCTATTCCACATAGGTTAACGATTATCTACCCATTCGTTGAAAACAAATGTCGGAAAGGATAAGTGCCCCGGCCGGGGATCGAACCAGTGCGAATATGATATATTTGTATTACCTGACTGTCCATGCTACTCTATGTTTGTACCTTATAAATATGTGAAATAAACAAAAAAAAAACAGTTTCCCTATAGCTTTCCTGACCTTCGGTTAGGAGAGCTAAAAACCATCTTTCAACCTTTCCTATTGACTTATAACAGTCCGAGACCCTATGATAATAAAATTAAGAAAGTAGGTCAAAGGTCATGGTCCGGGTCAAGGGTTCATCTTGATGCCAGAATCAAAGAAAATCATCTACCAACCATTATTATTGACTTGATACAGTCCTAGACTTCACAATTGAATATTTAAGAAATTTGGTCAAAGGTCAAGGGTCCATCATGGCGCCAGAATCAAAGACAATCATCCACTTTCCTTTAATAATTATTTCATACTTTCCTGGACCCTATAATTATAAATTTAAGAACAGTAGATCAAAAGTCAAGAACTAGGTCAAGGGTTCATTGATTGATTGAATGGGGTTTAATGCAGCTTTCAATATTTTTTCAGTTATATCACAGTGGCTGTAGCACCTAACAATGGTTTCACCAGTACAACCACCACATCCTTTCCTAGTCTCCAGCTGCTATCTCACATAGGCCTATGATTATCAATTCATTGGTGAGAGACAAAAAGTAAGAAAGAATGCGTGCCGCCATGGGGTATCACACCCGGGACCTCTACATTGACAGTCTGATGCCCTACCAACTGCGCTATGAGGGCGGCTTTGGTCAAGGGTTCAACATGATGCCAGAATCTAATTTCTGTAAAACATTGACACACGACCTTCACTTTGGTATCAGCAGATGCATATCAATGAGATCTATCATCATGCCAAATATGAGCCTTGTATCTTGAATAGGCTTGAAGATTTTGGCAACATTAAGTTTTTTGGTTAAGATTTGAATTATTTGACCTTGACAGATGACCTTGACCTTGTCACATGACCTTGACTTTGGTATCAGCAGATGCATATCATTGAGATCAATCATCATGCCAAATATGAGCCTTGTATCTTGAAAAGGCTTGAAGATATTGACAATGTTAAGTTTTTTTGGTTCAGTTTTGCAGACAGACAGACGGACGGACGGACAGACAGACAGACAGAGAATGGTAAAGCAATATGCCCCAAATCTTTAGATACACGGGCATAAAAATTAACAAAAAATCTGAAAGAGCATGTTTTGAGCATCATCTTTGTAAAGTTTGGTTGAATTCTGACCAGTGCTTTCAAGGGAGAATTTTTTTTTATATTTCAGGATTGAGGCCCATTTTCTAGTGAGTGGATAGCCTGAAACGTCAAAGTTATTAACATGACAAGACATTAATAAAGGAATCTGAGTTCCTGCGAAATTTGGGTGAAATCCCACCATGTAGTTTCAGAGGAGAAGATGTTTAAATGAAAAGACGCACAGAAAAATGAAAGATAACCCCCGACAACATGAGCTTTACAAGACTTAGTCCAGTGGAGCTAAAAAAAGATATTGCATAAGACACTGCATTGATTTGCTGTCCAGTGTGATGTGGACTGTTTGACTGTCCCGATTGATGTGGAGTATTTGACTGTCATGTGTGATGTGGAAGGTTTGACAGTCCAGTGTGATGTGAAGTGTTTGACTGTCCTGTATGATGTGAAGTGTGTGACTGTCCTGGGTGATGTGGAATGTGTAACAGTCCTGTATGATGTGGAGTGTTTCACTGTCATGTGTGATGTGAAGTATGTGACAGTCCTGTGTGATGTGAAGTGTGTGACTGTCCTGTATGATGTGAAGTGTGTGACTGTCCTGTATGATGTGCAGTGTTTGACTGTCATGTGTGATGTGAAGTGTGTGACTGTCCTGTATGTTGTAAAGTGTGTGACTGTCCTAGGTGATGTGGAATGTGTGACTGTCCTGTATGATGTGTTTCACTGTCATGTGTGATGTGAAGTGGGTGACTGTCCTGTGTGATGTGAAGTGTGTGACTTTCCTGTGTGATGTGAAGTGTGTGACTGTCCTGTATGATGTGAAGTGTGTGACTGTCCTGGGTGATGTGGAATGTGTAACAGTCCTGTATGATGTGGAGTGTTTCACTGTCATGTGTGATGTGAAGTATGTGACAGTCCTGTGTGATGTGAAGTGTGTGACTGTCCTGTATGATGTGAAGTGTGTGACTGTCCTGTATGATGTGCAGTGTTTGACTGTCATGTGTGATGTGAAGTGTGTGACTGTCCTGTATGTTGTAAAGTGTGTGACTGTCCTAGGTGATGTGGAATGTGTGACTGTCCTGTATGATGTGTTTCACTGTCATGTGTGATGTGAAGTGGGTGACTGTCCTGTGTGATGTGAAGTGTGTGACTTTCCTGTGTGATGTGAAGTGTGTGACTGTCCTGTATGATGTGAAGTGTTTGACTGTCCTGGGTGATGTAGAATGTGTGACAGTCCTGTATGATGTAGAGTGATTAACTGTCCTGTATGATGTGAAGTGTGTTACTTTCCTGTGTGATGTAAAGTGTGTGACTGTCCTGTATGATGTGAAGTGTTTGACTGTCCTGGGTGATGTGGAATGTGTGACAGTCCTGTATGATGTGGAGTGTTTCACTGTCAAGTGTGATGTGAAGTGTGTGACTTTCCTGTGTGATGTGGAATGTGTTGCTGTCCTGTGTGATGAGTTTGACTGTCCTGTGTGATGTGAAGTGTTTGATTTTCATGTGTGATGTGAAGTGTTTGACTGTCCTGTATAATGTGGAGTTTTTGACTGTCTTTGACTGTGTGATGTGATGAGTTTGACCGTCCTGTGGGATGTGGTGAGTTTGACTGTCCTGTGTGATGTGGTGAGTTTGACTGTTCTGTGTGATGTGGGGTTTTTGACTGTCCTGTGTAATGTGGTGAGTTTGACTGTCCTGTGTGATGTGGTGAGGTTGACTGTACTGTGTGATGTGAAGTGATTGACTGTTCTGTAAGATCTTGAGTTTTTGACTGTCTCGTGTGATGTGAAGTGTTTGACTGTCCTGTATAATGTGGAGTGTTTGCTTTTTATGTGTGATGTGGTGCTGTGTTTGACTGTCCTGAATGATGTGGAGTATTTGACTGTCATGTGTGATGTGGAGTGTTTGACTGTCCTGGGTGATGTTGTGAGTTTGACCGTCCTGGGTGATGTCGAATGTGTGATCCTCCTGTATGATGTGGTGAGTTTGACTATCCTGGTTGATGTGGTGAGTTTGACTGTCCTGTATGTTATGGAGTGTTTGACTGTCCTGTATAATGTGGAGTGTTTGCTTTTTATGTGTGATGTGCTGTGTTTGACTGTCCTGAATGATGTGGAGTATTTGACTGTCATGTGTGATGTGGAGTGTTTGACTGTCCTGGGTGATGTTGTGAGTTTGACCGTCCTGGGTGATGTCGAATGTGTGATCCTCCTGTATGATGTGGTGAGTTTGACTATCCTGGTTGATGTGGTGAGTTTGACTGTCCTGTATGTTATGGAGTGTTTCACTGTCCTGTATGATGTGGTGAGTTTGACTGTGATGTGTGACGTGGAGTGTTTGACTGACCAGTGTGATGTTGAGTGTTTGACTTTATCCTGTCACTAGCTATGAATATTGCCTGATAAAAGGGGGTATGATAAACTTGTTGTTATCAGGTCAATGGATCTTGTGACAGATTTATCATGTCACTTGGTCACGTGGATCTCCTTTTTCCTTGCTATTAGGAATGCAAACAGTCCTATGTATCATTTTTTTCCCTTTGAATTTGAGTGTCTTTTTCAGATATCTCACTCGATTCTCGTATGTTTTTAAAGTCAAATCGCAACCATTTTGATGACAAAGTTCATGACTGATGACATAATCTATAAAATTGTTACGAAGCTTATCTTGGTGTTTACATTCAACCTCTAAAACTGTCAGGATTTAAAAACATTTATCTGAATGGATTTAAAGCAGAATTATTCTACCGAGGATTTCAGATATAGAAGCTTTGCATCGGATCTCATTCTATGTCCATCCTCTGATTAAGAGCAAGGAAGACATTGAATTAAGATTTGCTTTTAGCTGTATGACATCAAAACTTTTGAGAAAAAAGGATGTTTGAGATTGCGAAAATCAGCCAGTTCATATCTTCTTAATCATTTAGGTATGAACATATTACTCAAGTTTTCATTTTTCAAATATTTTCTTGCGACAGAATTAGAAATCCTTTCAATTATCAGGTTCTTTAGCCGTAAGCGATCACCCAACCTCTTCCAACAATTTACCCTTATGATGAGGACTAAAAGAGTATCGGAGATGTAAATAAGGATCAGATTAAATTTTCATGTATAAATAACCAATAGACGTTAAAAAAAGATAGTAGCAGGATAAATAGAATAGATGATAGGCATCTTGAGATGGAAAAGTTTATCCATCTATGCTGCGGAATTTATCCTGTTTGCCTACGGCTCACAAGATAGATTACTTTGCCTTGCCTGATAAACTTTTCCATCTCAAGTCACCAACCATCTATTCTCAATGACCTGTGTGATGTTGAGTGTTTAACTGACCAGTGTGTGTTTGACTGTCATGTGTGATGTGGTGAGTTTGACTGTCCTGGGTGATAAGAATGTGTGATAGTCCTGTGTGATGTGAAGTGTTTGACTGACCAGTGTGATGTTGAGTGTTTTACTTTATCCTGTCACTAGCTATAAATATTGCCTGATAAAAGGGGGTATGATAAACTTATTGATATCAGGTCAATTGATCATATGACAGCTTTATCACATCATTTGGTCATGTGGCCTGCCAGATCTGCTTTTTGAGGCTATTAGGAATGAAAACAGTCCTCTCTAATATTTTACTTTTGAATTTTAGTTTCTTTTGCAGATAAAAAATATCTCACTCGATTCTCAAATGTTTTTAAAATCAAATCGCGACCATAAAGTACTTAATCTATAAAATTGTGATGAAGCTTATCTCGGTGTTTACATTCCATCTCTAAAACTGTCAGGATTTAAAAACATTTATCCGAATGGATTGAACGCAGAATTATTCTACCGAGAATTACGGATATAGAAGCTTTGCATCTGATCTCATTCTATGTCCATCCTCTGATTAAGAGCAAGGAAGGCATTGAATTAAGATTTGCTTTTAGCTGCAAGACATCAAAATCTTTGAGAAAAAAGGATGTTTGAGATTGCGAAAATCAGCCAATTCATATCTTCTTAATAATTTAGGTATGAACATGTTACTCAAGTTTTCATTTTTTAAATATTTTCTTGCTACAGAATTAGAAATCCTTTCAATTATCAGGTTCTTTAGCTGTAAGCGATCACCCAACCTCTTCCAACAATCTACCCTTATGATGAGGACTAACAGAATATCGGAGATGTAAATAAGGATCAGATTAAATTTTCATGAAAAAATAATGAATAGACATTTAAAAAAGATAGTAGCAGGATAAATAGAATAGATGATAGGCATCTTGAGATGGAAAAGTTTATCCATCTAGGCTGCGGAATTTATCCTGTTTGCCTTCGGCTCACAAGATAGATTACTTTGCCTTGCCTGATAAACTTTTCAATCTCAAGTCACCAACCATCTATTCTCAATGACCTGTGTGATGTTGAGTGTTTGACTGACCAGTGTGTGTTTGACTGTCATGTGTGATGTGGAAAGTTTGACTGTCCTGGGTGATAGGAATGTGTGATAGTCCTGTGTGATGTGAAGTGTTTGACTGACCAGTGTGATGTTGAGTGATTGACTTTATCCTGTCACTAGCTATAAATATTGCCTGATAAAAGGGGGTATGATAAACTTATAGATATCAGGTCAATTGATCACATAACAGCTTTATCACATCATTTGGTCATGTGGCCTGCCGGATCTGCTTTTTGCGGCTATTAGGAATGAAAACAGTCCTCTCTAATATTTTACTTTTGAATTTTAGTTTCTTTTGCAGATAAAAAATATCTCACTCGATTCTCAAATGTTTTTAAAATCAATTCGCGACCATATAGTACTTAATTTATTAAATTGTGATGAAGCTTATCTCGGTGTTTACATTCCATCTCTAAAACTGTCAGGATTTAAAAACATTTATCTGCATGAATGGATTTAACGCAGAATTATTCTACCGAGAATTACGGATATAGAAGCTTTGCATCTGATCTCATTCTATGTCCATCCTCTGATTAAGAGCAAGGAAGGCATTGAATTAAGATTTGCTTTTAGCTGCATGACATCAAAATTTTTGAGAAAAAAGAATGTTTGAGATTGCGAAAATCAGCCAATTCATATCTTCTTAATAATTAAGGTATGAACATGTTACTCAAGTTTTCATTTTTTAAATATTTTCTTGCTACAGAATTAGAAATCCTTTCAATTATCAGGTTCTTTAGCCGTAAGCGATCACCCAACCTCTTCCAACAATCTACCCTTATGAAGAGGACTAGCAGAGTATCGGAGATGTAAATAAGGATCAGATTAAATTTTCATGAAAAAATAATGAATAGACATTAAAAAAAAGATAGTAGCAGGATATATAGAATAGATGATAGGCATCTTGAGATGGAAAAGTTTATCCATCTAGGCTGCGGAATTTATCCTGTTTGCCTTCGGCTCACAAGATAGATTACTTTGGCTTGCCTGATAAACTTTTCCATCTCAAGTCACCAACCATCTATTCTCTATGACCTGTGTGATGTTGAGTGTTTGACTGACTAGTGTGTGTTTGACTGTCATGTGTGATGTGGTGAGTTTGACTGTCCTGGGTGATAGGAATGTGTGATAGTCCTGTGTGATGTGAAGTGTTTGACTGACCAGTGTGATGTTGAGTGTTTGACTTTATCCTGTCACTAGCTATAAATATTGCCTGATAAAAGGGGGTATGATAAACTTATTGATAACAGGTCAATTGATCACATGACAGCTTTATCACATCATTTGGTCATGTGGCCTGCCGGATCTGCTTTTTGCAGCTATTAGGAATGAAAACAGTCCTCTCTAATTTTTTACTTTTGAATTTTAGTTTCTTTTGCAGATAAAAAATATCTCACTCGATTCTCAAATGTTTTTAAAATCAAATCGCGACCATATAGTACTTAATCTATAAAATTGTGATGAAGCTTATCTCGGTGTTTACATTCCATCTCTAAAACTGTCAGGATTTAAAAACATTTATCTGAATGGATTTAACGCAGAATTATTCTACCAAGGAGGATTTCGGATATAGTAGCTTTGCATCTGATCTTATTCTATGTCCATCCTCTGATTAAGAGCAAGGAAGGCATTGAATTAAGATTTGCTTTTAGCTGCATGACATCAAAACTTCTGAGAAAAAAGGATGTTTGAGATTGCGAAAATGAGCCAGTTCATATCTTCTGAATCATTAAGGTATGAACATATTACTCAAGTTTTCATTTTTTAAATATTTTCTTGCTACAGAATTAGAAATCCTTTCAATTATCAGGTTCTTTAGCCGTAAGGGATCATCCAACCTCTTCCAACAATTTACCCTTATGATGATGACTAGCAGAGTATCGAAGATGTAAATAAGGATCAGATTAAATTTTCATGAAAAAATAATGAATAGACATTGAAAAAAGATAGTAGCAGGATAAATAGAATAGATGATAGGCATCTTGAGATGGAAAAGTTTATCCATCTAGGCTGCGAAATTTATCCTGTTTGCCTTCGGCTCACAAGATAGATTACTTTGCCTTGCCTGATAAACTTTTCAATCTCAAGTCACCAACCATCTTTTCTCAATGACCTGTGTGATGTTGAGTGTTTGACTGACTAGTGTGTGTTTGACTGTCATGTGTGATGTGGTGAGTTTGACTGTCCTGGGTGATAGGAATGTGTGATAGTCCTGTGCGATGTGAAGTGTTTGACTGACCAGTGTGATGTTGAGTGTTTGTTTTTATCCTGTCACTAGCTATAAATATTGCCTGATAAAAGGGGGTATGATAAACTTATTGATATCAGGTCAATTGATCATATGACAGCTTTATCACATCATTTGGTCATGTAGCCTGCCGGATCTTCTTTTTGCCGCTATAAGGAATGAAAATGATCCTCTCTAATTTTTTTGTTACTTTTGAATTTGAGTTTCTTTTGCAAATAAAAAATATCTCACTCGATTCTCAAATGATTTTAAAATCAAATCGCGACCATATAGTGCTTAATCTATAAAATTGTGATGAAGCTTATCTCGGTGTTTACATTCCACCTCTAAAACTGTCAGGATTTAAAAACGTTTATCTGAATGGATTTAACGCAGAATTATTCTACCGAGGAGGATTTCGGATATAGAAGCTTTGCATCTGATCTCATTCTATGTCCATCCTCTGATTAAGAGCAAGGTAGGCATTGAATTAAGATTTGCTTTTAGCTGCATGACATCAAAACTTTTGAGAAAAAAGGATGTTTGAGATTGCGAAAATCAGTCGTTTTGTATCTCTAAATCATTAAGGTATGAACATATTACTCAAGTTTTCTTTTTTTAAATATTTTCTTGCTACAGCATTAAAAATCCTTTCAATTATTGGGTTTTTAGCTGTAAGGGATCATCCAACCTCTTCCAACAATTTACCCTTATGATGAGGACTAGCAGAGTATCGAAGATGTAAATAAGGATCAGATTAAATTTTCATAAATAAATATTGAATAGACGTTAAAAGATTGTAACAGGATAAAAAAAATAGATGATAGGCGACTTGAGATGGAAAAGTTTATTAGTCTTGGCTGAGGAATTTATCCCGTTTGCTTTCGGCTCACAAGATAGATTACTTCGCCTTGACCAATAAACTTTTCCATCTCAAGTCACCAACCATCTATTCTCTATGACCTGTGTGATGTTGAGTGTTTAACTGACCAGAGTATGTTTGACTGTCATGTGTGATGAGGTGAGTTTGACTGTCCTGGGTGATAGGAATGTGTGACTCCTGTGTGATGCCAAGTGTTTGACTGACCAGTGTCATATTTGTGTTTGACTTTATCCTGTCACTAGCTATAGATATTGCCTGATAAAAGGGGTTATTATAAACTTATTGCTATCAGGTCAATTGATCACGTGATAGCTTTATCACTTCATTTGGTCATGTGGCCTGCCGGATCTTCTTTTTGCGACTATAAGGAATGAAAACAGTCCTCTCTAACATTTTCTCTTCTTTTGAATTTGAGTGTCTTTTCCAGATAAAAAATATCTCAATCGATTCTCATATGTTTTTCAAATCAAATCGCGACCATATCGATGACATAGTACATAACTGATGACTTAATCTATAAAATTGTGATGAAGCTTATCTCAGTGTTTACATACACCTCTAAAACTGTCAGAATTTAAAAACATTTATATGAATGGATTTTAAGCAGAATTATTCTACCGAGGAGGATTTCGGATACAGAAGCTTTGCATCTGATCTCCATCTATGTCCATCCTCTGATTAAGAGCAAGGAAGGCATTGAATTGAGATTTGCTTTTAGCTGCATGACATCAAAACTTAGGAGAAAAAAGGACGTTTGAGATTGCAAAAGTTAGCTGATTCACATTTTCTAAATCATTACGCTATGAACATATTACTCAAGTTTTCTTTCTTAAATATTTTCTTGCTACAGCATTAAAAATCCTTTCAATTATTGAGTTTGTTAGCCGTAAGCGATCACCCAACCTCTTCTAACAATTTACCCTTATGATGAGGACTGGCCGAGTATCGGAGATGTAAATAAGGATCAGATTATATTTTCATAAATAAATAACAAATAGACGTTAAAAAAAAAGATTGTAACAGGATAAATAGAATAGATGATAGGCAACTTGAGATGGAAAAGTTTATCTGTCTCGGCTGCAGAATTTATTCTGTTTGCCTTCGGCTCACAAGATAGATTACTACGCCTTGCCCAATAAACTTTTCCATCTCAAGTCACCAACCATCTATTCTCTATGACCTGTGGGATGTTGAGTGTTTGACTGACCAGTGTGTGTTTGAATGTCATGTGAAATGTGGTGAGTTTGACTGTCCTGGGTGATAGGAATGTGTGACTCCTGTGTGATGCGAAGTGTTTGACTGACCAGTGTGATGTTGAGTGTTTGACTTTATCCTGTCACTAGCTATAAATATTGCCTGATAAAAGGGGGTATGATAAACTTATTGATATCAGGTCAATTCATCACATGACAGCTTTATCACTTCATTTGGTCATGTGGCCTGCCGGATCTTCTTTTTGCAGCTATTAGGAATGAAAACAGTCTTCTCTAACATTTTCTTTTCTTTTGAATTTGAGTGGCTTTTCCAGATAAAAAATATCTCACTCGATTCTCATATGTTTTTAAAATCAAATTGCAACCATATGACTTAATCTATAAAATTGTGATGAAGCTTATCTCAGTGTTTACATTCCACCTCTAAAACTGTCAGGATTTAAAAATATTTATATGAATGGATTAAACGCAGAATTAATCTTCCAAGGAGGATTTCGGATATAGAAGCTTTGCATCTGATCTCCATCTATGTCCATCCTCTGATTAAGAGCAAGGATGGCATTGAATTGTGATTTGCTCTTAGCTGCATGACATCAAAACTTCGGAGAAAAAAGGACGTTTGAGATTGCGAAAATCAGCCGATTCATATTTTCTAAATCATTACGGTATGAACATATTACTCAAGTTTTCTTTTTTAAATATTTTCTTGCTACAGCATTAGAAATCCTTTCAATTATTGAGTTTGTTAGCCGTAAGTGATCACCCAACCTCTTCAAACAATTTACCCATATGATGAGGACTGGCCGAGTATCGGAGATGTAAATAAGGATCAGATTATATTTTCATAAAGATAACGAATAGACGTTAAAAGATTGTAACAGGATAAATAGAATAGATGATAGGCGACTTGAGATGGAAAAGTTTATCTGTCTTGGCTGAGGAATTTATCCCGTTTGCTTTCAGCTCACAAGATAGATTACTACGCCTTACCCAATAAACTTTTTCCATCTCAAGTCACCAACCATCTATTCTCTATGACCTGTGTGATGTTGAGTGTTTAACTGACCAGTGTGTGTTTGACTGTCACGTGTGATGAGGTGAGTTTGACTGTCCTGGGTGATAGGGATGTGTGACAATCGTGTGTGATGTGAAGTATTCGACTGACCAGTTTGATGTTGAGTGTTTGACTTTATCCTGTCACTAGCTATAAATATTGCCTGATAAAAGGGGGTATGATAAACTTATTGATATCAGGTCAATTCATCACATGACAGCTTTATCACTTCATTTGGTCATGTGGCCTGCCGGATCTTCTTTTTGCAGCTATTAGGAATGAAAACAGTCTTCTCTAACATTTTCTTTTCTTTTGAATTTGAGTGGCTTTTCCAGATAAAAAATATCTCACTCGATTCTCATATGTTTTTAAAATCAAATTGCAACCATATGACTTAATCTATAAAATTGTGATGAAGCTTATCTCGGTGTTTACATTCCACCTCTAAAACTGTCAGGATTTAAAAATATTTATATGAATGGATTAAACGCAGAATTAATCTTCCAAGGAGGATTTCGGATATAGAAGCTTTGCATCTGATCTCCATCTATGTCCATCCTCTGATTAAGAGCAAGGATGGCATTGAATTGTGATTTGCTCTTAGCTGCATGACATCAAAACTTCGGAGAAAAAAGGACGTTTGAGATTGCGAAAATCAGCCGATTCATATTTTCTAAATCATTACGGTATGAACATATTACTCAAGTTTTCTTTTTTAAATATTTTCTTGCTACAGCATTAGAAATCCTTTCAATTATTGAGTTTGTTAGCCGTAAGTGATCACCCAACCTCTTCAAACAATTTACCCATATGATGAAGACTGGCCGAGTATCGGAGATGTAAATAAGGATCAGATTATATTTTCATAAAGATAACGAATAGACGTTAAAAGATTGTAACAGGATAAATAGAATAGATGATAGGCGACTTGAGATGGAAAAGTTTATCTGTCTTGGCTGAGGAATTTATCCCGTTTGCTTTCAGCTCACAAGATAGATTACTACGCCTTACCCAATAAACTTTTTCCATCTCAAGTCACCAACCATCTATTCTCTATGACCTGTGTGATGTTGAGTGTTTAACTGACCAGTGTGTGTTTGACTGTCACGTGTGATGAGGTGAGTTTGACTGTCCCGGGTGATAGGGATGTGTGACAATCGTGTGTGATGTGAAGTATTCGACTGACCAGTGTGATGTTGAGTGTTTAACTTTATCCTGTCACTAGCTATGAATATTGCCTGATAAAAAGGGGTATGATAACCTTATTGATATCAGGTCAATTGATCACGTGACAGCTTTATCACTTCATTTGGTCATGTGGCCTGCCGGATCTCCTTTTTGCAGCTATAAGGAGTGAAAACAGTCCTCTCTAACATTTTCTTTTCCTTTGAATTTGAGTGTCTTTTCCAGATAAAAAATATCTCACTCGATTCTCATATGTTTTTAAAATCAAATTGCAACCATATCAATGACATAGTACTGATGATGTAATCTATAAAATTGTGATGAAGCTTATCTCGGTGTTTACATTCCACCTCTAAAACTGTCAGAATTTAAAAATATTTATATGAATGGATTAAACGCAGAATTAATCTTCTGAGGAGGATTTCAGATATAGTAGCTTTGCATCTGATCTCCATCTATGTCCATCCTCTGATTAAGAGCAAGGAAGGCATTGAATTGAAATTTGCTCTTAGCTGCATGACATCAAAACTTTTGAGAAAAAAGGATGTTTGAGATTGCGAAAATCAGTCGCTTCGTATCTCTAAATCATTAAGGTATGAACATATTACTCAAGTTTTCTTTTTTTAAATATTTTCTTGCTACAGCATTAAAAATCCTTTCAATTATTGGGTTTTTAGCTGTAAGGGATCATCCAACCTCTTCCAACAATTTACCCTTATGATGAGGACTAGCAGAGTATCGAAGATGTAAATAAGGATCAGATTAAATTTTCATAAATAAATATTGAATAGACGTTAAAAGATTGTAACAGGATAAAAAAAATAGATGATAGGCGACTTGAGATGGAAAAGTTTATTAGTCTTGGCTGAGGAATTTATCCCGTTTGCTTTCGGCTCACAAGATAGATTACTTCGCCTTGCCCAATAAACTTTTCCATCTCAAGTCACCAACCATCTATTCTCTATGACCTGTGTGATGTTGAGTGTTTAACTGACCAGAGTATGTTTGACTGTCATGTGTGATGAGGTGAGTTTGACTGTCCTGGGTGATAGGAATGTGTGACTCCTGTGTGATGCCAAGTGTTTGACTGACCAGTGTCATATTTGTGTTTGACTTTATCCTGTCACTAGCTATAAATATTGCCTGATAAAAGGGGTTATTATAAACTTATTGCTATCAGGTCAATTGATCACGTGATAGCTTTATCACTTCATTTGGTCATGTGGCCTGCCGGATCTTCTTTTTGCGACTATAAGGAATGAAAACAGTCCTCTCTAACATTTTCTCTTCTTTTGAATTTGAGTGTCTTTTCCAGATAAAAAATATCTCAATCGATTCTCATATGTTTTTCAAATCAAATCGCGACCATATCGATGACATAGTACATAACTGATGACTTAATCTATAAAATTGTGATGAAGCTTATCTCAGTGTTTACATACACCTCTAAAACTGTCAGAATTTAAAAACATTTATATGAATGGATTTTAAGCAGAATTATTCTACCGAGGAGGATTTCGGATACAGAAGCTTTGCATCTGATCTCCATCTATGTCCATCCTCTGATTAAGAGCAAGGAAGGCATTGAATTGAGATTTGCTTTTAGCTGCATGACATCAAAACTTAGGAGAAAAAAGGACGTTTGAGATTGCAAAAGTTAGCTGATTCACATTTTCTAAATCATTACGGTATGAACATATTACTCAAGTTTTCTTTCTTAAATATTTTCTTGCTTCAGCATTAGAAATCCTTTCAATTATTGAGTTTGTTAGCCGTAAGCGATCACCCAACCTCTTCTAACAATTTACCCTTAAGATGAGGACTGGCCGAGTATCGGAGATGTAAATAAGGATCAGATTATATTTTCATAAATAAATAACAAATAGACGTTAAAAAAAAAGATTGTAACAGGATAAATAGAATAGATGATAGGCAACTTGAGATGGAAAAGTTTATCTGTCTCGGCTGCAGAATTTATTCTGTTTGCCTTCGGCTCACAAGATAGATTACTACGCCTTGCCCAATAAACTTTTCCATCTCAAGTCACCAACCATCTTTTCTCTATGACCTGTGGGATGTTGAGTGTTTGACTGACCAGTGTGTGTTTGAATGTCATGTGAAATGTGGTGAGTTTGACTGTCCTGGGTGATAGGAATGTGTGACTCCTGTGTGATGCGAAGTGTTTGACTGACCAGTGTGATGTTGAGTGTTTGACTTTATCCTGTCACTAGCTATAAATATTGCCTGATAAAAGGGGGTATGATAAACTTATTGATATCAGGTCAATTCATCACATGACAGCTTTATCACTTCATTTGGTCATGTGGCCTGCCGGATCTTCTTTTTGCAGCTATTAGGAATGAAAACAGTCTTCTCTAACATTTTCTTTTCTTTTGAATTTGAGTGGCTTTTCCAGATAAAAAATATCTCACTCGATTCTCATATGTTTTAAAAATCAAATTGCAACCATATCGATGACATAGTACATAACTGATGACTTAATCTATAAAATTGTGATGAAGCTTATCTCAGTGTTTACATACACCTCTAAAACTGTCAGAATTTAAAAACATTTATATGAATGGATTTTAAGCAGAATTATTCTACCGAGGAGGATTTCGGATACAGAAGCTTTGCATCTGATCTCCATCTATGTCCATCCTCTGATTAAGAGCAAGGAAGGCATTGAATTGAGATTTGCTTTTAGCTGCATGACATCAAAACTTAGGAGAAAAAAGGACGTTTGAGATTGCAAAAGTTAGCTGATTCACATTTTCTAAATCATTACGGTATGAACATATTACTCAAGTTTTCTTTCTTAAATATTTTCTTGCTACAGCATTAGAAATCCTTTCAATTATTGAGTTTGTTAGCCGTAAGCGATCACCCAACCTCTTCTAACAATTTACCCTTATGATGAGGACTGGCCGAGTATCGGAGATGTAAATAAGGATCAGATTATATTTTCATAAATAAATAACAAATAGACGTTAAAAAAAAAAGATTGTAACAGGATAAATAGAATAGATGATAGGCAACTTGAGATGGAAAAGTTTATCTGTCTCGGCTGCAGAATTTATTCTGTTTGCCTTCGGCTCACAAGATAGATTACTACGCCTTGCCCAATAAACTTTTCCATCTCAAGTCACCAACCATCTATTCTCTATGACCTGTGGGATGTTGAGTGTTTGACTGACCAGTGTGTGTTTGAATGTCATGTGAAATGTGGTGAGTTTGACTGTCCTGGGTGATAGGAATGTGTGACTCCTGTGTGATGCGAAGTGTTTGACTGACCAGTGTGATGTTGAGTGTTTGACTTTATCCTGTCACTAGCTATAAATATTGCCTGATAAAAGGGGGTATGATAAACTTATTGATATCAGGTCAATTCATCACATGACAGCTTTATCACTTCATTTGGTCATGTGGCCTGCCGGATCTTCTTTTTGCAGCTATTAGGAATGAAAACAGTCTTCTCTAACATTTTCTTTTCTTTTGAATTTGAGTGGCTTTTCCAGATAAAAAATATCTCACTCGATTCTCATATGTTTTAAAAATCAAATTGCAACCATATGACTTAATCTATAAAATTGTGATGAAGCTTATCTCGGTGTTTACATTCCACCTCTAAAACTGTCAGGATTTAAAAATATTTATATGAATGGATTAAACGCAGAATTAATCTTCCAAGGAGGATTTCGGATATAGAAGCTTTGCATCTGATCTCCATCTATGTCCATCCTCTGATTAAGAGCAAGGATGGCATTGAATTGAGATTTGCTCTTAGCTGCATGACATCAAAACTTCGGAGAAAAAAGGACGTTTAAGATTGCGAAAATCAGCCGATTCATATTTTCTAAATCATTACGGTATGAACATATTACTCAAGTTTTCTTTTTTAAATATTTTCTTGCTACAGCATTAGAAATCCTTTCAATTATTGAGTTTGTTAGCCGTAAGTGATCACCCAACCTCTTCAAACAATTTACCCATATGATGAGGACTGGCCGAGTATCGGAGATGTAAATAAGGATCAGATTATATTTTCATAAAGATAACAAATAGACGTTAAAAGATTGTAACAGGATAAATAGAATAGATGATAGGCGACTTGAGATGGAAAAGTTTATCTGTCTTGGCTGAGGAATTTATCCCGTTTGCTTTCAGCTCACAAGATAGATTACTACGCCTTACCCAATAAACTTTTTCCATCTCAAGTCACCAACCATCTATTCTCTATGACCTGTGTGAAGTTGAGTGTTTAACTGACCAGTGTGTGTTTGACTGTCATGTGTGATGAGGTGAGTTTGACTGTCCTGGGTGATAGGGATGTGTGACAATCGTGTGTGATGTGAAGTATTCGACTGACCAGTTTGATGTTGAGTGTTTGACTTTATCCTGTCACTAGCTATGAATATTGCCTGATAAAAAGGGGTATGATAAACTTATTGATATCAGGTCAATTGATCACGTGACAGCTTTATCACTTCATTTGGTCATGTGGCCTGCCGGATCTTCTTTTTGCAGCTATAAGGAATGAAAACAGTCCTCTCTAACATTTTCTTTTCCTTTGAATTTGAGTGTCTTTTCCAGATAAAAAATATCTCACTCGATTCTCATATGTTTTTAAAATCAAATTGCAACCATATCAATGACATAGTACATAACTGATGATGTAATCTATAAAATTGTGATGAAGCTTATCTCGGTGTTTACTTTCCACCTCTAAAACTGTCAGGATTTAAAAATATTTATATGAATGGATTAAACGCAGAATTAATCTTCTGAGGAGGATTTCAGATATAGAAGCTTTGCATCTGATCTCCATCTATGTCCATCCTCTGATTAAGAGCAAGGATGGCATTGAATTGAAATTTGCTCTTAGCTGAATGACATCAAAACTTTGGAGAAAAAAGGACGTTAGAGATTGCGAAAATCAGCCGATTCATATTTTCTAAATAATTACGGTATGAACATATTACTCAAGGCTTCTTTTTTTTAAATATTTTCTTGCTACAGCATTAGAAATCCTTTCAATTATGGAGTTTGTTAGCCGCAAGCGATCACCCAACCTCTTCAAACAATTTACCCTTATGATGAGGACTGGCCGAGTATCGGAGATGTAAATAAGGATCAGATTATATTTTCATAAATTAATAAGGAATAGACGTTAAAAGATTGTAACAGGATAAATAGAATAGATGATAGGCGACTTGAGATGGAAAAGTTTATCTGTCTTGGCTGAGGAATTTATCCCGTTTGCCTTCAGCTCACAAGATAGATTACTACGCCTTGCCCAATAAACTTTTTCCATCTCAAGTCACCAACCATCTATTCTCTATGACCTGTGTGATGTTGAGTGTTTAACTGACCAGTGTGTGTTTGACTGTCATGTGTAATGTGGTGAGTTTGACTGTCCTGGGTGATAGGGTTGTGTGACAGTCCTGTGAGACGTGAAGTGTTTGTCAGACCAGTGTGATGTTGAGTTTTTGTCTTTATCCTGTCACTAGCTATAAAGATTGCCTGATTAAAGGGGGTATGATAAACTTATTGATATCAGGTCAATTGATCACGTGACAGCTTTATCACTTCATTTGGTCATGTGTCCTGCCGGATCTTCTTTTTGCAGCTATAAGGAATGAAAACAGTCCTCTCTAACATTTTCTTTTCTTTTGAATTTGAGTGACTTTTCCAGATAAAAAATATCTCACTCGATTCTCATATGTTTTTAAAATCAAATTGCAACCATATCAATGACATAGTACAAAATTGATGACTTAATCTATAAAATTGTGATGAAGCTTATCTCGGTGTTTACATTCCACCTCTAAAACTGTCATGATTTAAAAATATTTATATGAATGGATTAAACGCTGAATTAATCTTCCGAGGAGGATTTCAGATATAGAAGCTTTGCATCTGATCTCAATCTATGTCCATCCTCTGATTAAGAGCAAGGATGGCATTGAATTGAGATTTGCTCTTAGCTGCATGACATCAAAACTTCGGAGAAAAAAGGACGTTTGAGATTGCGAAAATCAGCTGATTCATATTTTCTAAATCATTACGATATGAACATATTACTCAAGTTTTCTATTTTAAATATTTTCTTGCTACAGCATTAGAATTCTTTACAATTATCGAGTTCTTTAGCCGTAAGCAATCACCCAACCTCTTCAAACAATTTACCCTTATGATAAGGACTGGCCGAGTATCGGAGATATAAATAAGGATCAGATTATATTTTCATAAATAGATAATGAAAAGATGTTAAAACAAGAGTTGTCTGCGGACAACGTAGCTCGCCCAAACAGCTGCTTGTCACATACAGCGCTTGACCGAAGACCGAAGTTCAAAGTGGTTTCTTTCAATGTTAAAGTCCATGATCTAATATATATCTGTTCGAGTAGTAATTAAGAAATATAAAAGTCTTTGTTTTAATGGCATGTATAAGGTTAGGGTAAAGTGAAAGCCTACAAGCAGATGAGGTTACCAATGGAATTTCTTTGTATCAAACATGAAGTTTTTCTTTAAAATTTTTCTAAGTCCACAAAAGGTCAAGATCAAGGTCAAATTGTGAAGGACCTTGGTCTCTGTAGAAGCCTATCACCTAGTGAGTATGTGTATGAAGTAATAATGTCCCTGAGTAAAGCATTTAGAAAATATAAGCAAGGTTAAATTTTTGGTTAAAGTTTTTCAGTTTAAGTTTTTCCAAGTCCATAAAAGGTCAAGGTCAAGGTCAAACTGTCAAGGCCCTTGGTTTCTGGTGAAAGCCTTTCATCTGGTGACTATGTATATGAAGTAGTGATGGCCCTAGATTAGAGCATTCAGAAAATATAAGCAGGGTTAAAGTTTTTAGTAAAAGAATTTCGGTTAAAGTATTTCTAAGTTCATAAAAGGTCAAGGTCAAATTATCAAGGACCTTGATCTCTCACAAAAGCCTATCACCTAATGAGTATGTATATGAAGTAATGATGTCCCTAGGTTAAAGCATTCAGAAAATATAAGCAAGGTTAAAGTTTTTGGTTAAAGTTTTCAGTTAAAGTTTTTCTAAGTCCACAAATGGTAAAGGTCAAGGTCAAATTGTGAAGGACCTTGGTCTCTGGTGAAAGCCTATCACCTGGTTGAGTATATATATGAAGCTATGATGTCCCTAGGTTAAAGCATTAAAAAAATATATGCAAGGTTAAAGTTTTTGGTTAAAGTTTTTTGGTTAAAGTTTTTCTATGTCCACAAAGGGTCAAGGTCAAGGTCAAATTGTCAAGGACCTTTTTCTATGGTGAAAGCTTATCACCTAATGAGTGTGCATATGAAGTAATGATGTGTCTAGGTTAAAGCTTACAGAAAATTTAGCAAGGTTAAAGTTTTTTTGGTTAAAGTTTTTGGTTAAAGTTTTTTTGAAAGGGTCAAGGTCACAGCCTAAAGGTCATTTTGACATGGATGTTGGTCTCAAATGAAAGCCTATGCCCTAATCAGTGTTTCTGTAGAAAATAAAGCCTCTAGGACAAATATTGATAGAAATAAAAAACTTTAACCAAATGCGGACGCCGACACCGACGCTGACGCCGACGCCGACATCCGAGGGTATGACAATAGCTCTTCCGAGACTTTCGTCCCGGGCGAGCTAAAAAAAGATTGTAACAGGATAAATAGAATAGATGATAGGCGATTTGAGATGGAAAAGTTTATCTGTCTCGGGTGTGGAATTTATCCTGTTTGCCTTCGGCTCACAAGATAGATTACTACGCCTTGCCCGATAAACTTTTCCATTTCAAGTCACCAACCCTCAATTCTCTATGACCTGTATGATGTTGAGTGTTTGACTGACCAGTGTGATGTTGAGTGTTTGTCTGTTCTGTGTAGAATGGAGTATTTGAATGTCATCTGGAAATTGGAGTATTTTGACGAACCAAAGTCATGTGAAGTTTGACTTTCCTATGTGATGTGAAGGTTTGACTGTCCATTGTGATGTGGCCTGTTTAACTGTCCTGTGTGATGTGGAGAATTTGACTTTCCTGTGTGATGTGAAGTGTTTGACTTTCAGGTGTGATATGGAAGGTTTGACTGTCCTGAATGATGTGGAGTGTTTGACTGTCATGTGTGATGTTGAGTGTTTGACTGTCCTGAATAATGTGGAGTGTTTGACTGTCTTGAATGATGTGGAGTGTGTGACTGTCATGTGTGATGTGGAGTTTTTGACTGTCCTGAGTGATGTGGAGTGTTTGACTGTCATGTGTGTAGGGGTGAGTTTGACTATCCTGTGTGATGTGAAGTGTTTGACTGTCCTGTATGATGTGGAGTGTTTGACTGTCCTGTGTGATGTGAAGTGTTTGACTATCCTGTGTGATGTGGATTGTGTGACTGTCCTGTGTGATGTAAAGTGTTTGACTATCCTGTGTGATGTGGAATGTGTGACAGTCCTGTGTGATATTAAGTGTGTGCCTGTCCTGTGTGATGTGAAGTGTTTGTCCTGTGTGATGTGGAGTGTTTGACTGTCCTGTGTGATGTGGAGTGTTTGACTGTCCTGTGTGATGTGGAGTGTTTGACTGTCATGTATGATGTGGTGAGTTTGACTGTCCTGTTTGAAGTGGTGAGTTTGACTGTCCTGTGTGATGTGGAGTGTTCGACTGTCCTGAGTGATGTGAGTTTGACTGTCCTGGGTGATGTTGTTAATTTGACTGTTATGTGTGTTGTGAAGTGTTTGACTTTCATGTGTGATGTGAAGTGTTTGACTGTCCTGAATAATGTGAAGTGTTTGACTTAATGTGTGATGTGGAGTGTTTGACTGTCCTTGGTGATGTTGTGAGTTTGACTATCCTGAATGATGTGAAGTGTTTGTTTGTCCTGGGTGATGTGGAGTGTTTAACTGTCCTGTGTGATGTGAAGTGTTTGACTGTCTTGGGTGATATGAAGTGCATGACTGTCCTGTATGATGTGCAGTGTTTGACTGTCATGTGTGATGTGGTGGGTTTGACTGTCCTGGTTGATGTGGAATGTGTGACAGTCTTGTGTGATGTGAAGTGTTTGACCAGTGTGGTGTGGAGTGTTTGACTTTATCCTGTCACTACCTATAAATATTGCTTGATAAAAGGGGGTATGATAAACTTATTGATATCAGGTCAATTGATCAGACAGCTTTATTGCGTCATTTGGTCATGTGGCCTGGCGGATCTGAGTGTCTTTTCCAGATAAAAAATATCTCACTCGATTCTCATATGTTTTTAGGATCAGATTAAATTTTCATGAATAAATAACGAATAGACCTTAAACAAGAGGACCATGATGGTCCTAGATCAATCACTTGATCCCTGATCCCCTTGGACATCATATCAATTAAATAGGCAGATGTCATAAAGTAGACAATATAAAACCATATGAAGTTTGGACCACAAAAATAGCTGGCCTCTAGAGCGTAACATGAGAATAATCATTAAAACCCTTTTTCACTTGATATGGCATGGATCCATTCCATTTTCAATGGGGTTCATCCTTGTGACATGATAAACATTCTGACAAAGTTTCATGAAGATTGGGCCATATTTGTGGCCTGTAGAACGTAAACAAGAAAATTATCATTAAGGCTCCCTTTCACTTGATATGGTATGGATCCTTCCAATTTTTCCATAGGGTTCATCCTTGTGACCTGGCCAATATCCTGACCAAGTTTCATGAAGATTGGGCCATATTTGTGACCTGTAGAGTGTAAACAAGAAAATTATCATAAAGGCCCCTTTTCCTTTGATATGGCATGGATCCTTCCCATTTTCAATAGGGTTCATCCTTGTGACCTGACCAACATTATGACCAGGTTTCATGAAGATTGGGCCATATTTGTGACCTCTAGAGCGTAAAAAGAATATTGTCAATAAGGCCCCTTTTCCCGTGATATGGCATGGATCCATCCCATTTTCAATACGGTTCATCCTTGTGACTGGGCCTACATTCTGACCAAGTTTCATGACCATATTTGTGGCCTCTAGAGTGTAAACAAGAAAATTGTCATTAAGGCCCCTTTTCAAATGATATGGAGTGGATCCTTCCCATTTTCATAGGGTTCATCTTGTGACCTGGGGTACATTCTGACCAAGTTTTGTGAAGATTGGACCATATTTGTGGCCTCTAAGGCGTAAACAAGAATATTGTCAATTGATTGATTGATTGAATGGTGTTTTAAGCCACTTTCAACATTATTTCATTTATATCGCAGAGGCTGGAGCAACTATCAATAGTTTCCTGGTATTTCTCTCACCAGTACAACCACATCCTTTCCTAGCCTCCAGCTGCTATCTCACATAGGTCTACGATTATCAACCCATTCCAGAGAGACAAATAGTCGGAAAGAATGAGTGCCGCCCTCGGGGATCGAACCCGAGACCTCTAGAATGACAGTCCCATGCGAGTATATTGTCAATAAGGCCCCTTTTCCCATGATATGGCATGGATCCCTCCCATTTTCATAGGGTTCATCCTTGAGACCTGACCAACATTCTGACCATTTGATGAAGATTGGATCACATTTGTAACCCCTAGAGTGTAAACACTTATATTGTTGGCGCCGGACGACGAACAACGCACGACAAACGATGGACATTCAATGATCACAAAAGCTCACCTTGAGCAAGATGTGCTCAGGTGAGCTAAAACGATTGTAACAGGATAAATAGAATAGATGATAGGCGACTTGAGATGGAAAAGTTTATCTGTCTCGGGTGTGGAATTTATCCTGTTTGCCTTCGGCTCACAAGATAGATTACTACGCCTTGCCCGATAAACTTTTCCATTTCAAGTCACCAACCCTCAATTCTCTATGACCTGTATGATGTTGAGTGTTTGACTGACCAGTGTGATGTTGAGTGTTTGTCTGTTCTGTGTAGAATGGAGTATTTGAATGTCATCTGGAAATTGGAGTATTTTGACGAACCAAAGTCATGTGAAGTTTGACTTTCCTATGTGATGTGAAGGTTTGACTGTCCATTGTGATGTGGCCTGTTTAACTGTCCTGTGTGATATGGATAATTTGACTTTCCTGTGTGATGTGAAGTGTTTGACTTTCAGGTGTGATATGGAAGGTTTGACTGTCCTGAATGATGTGGAGTGTTTGACTGTCATGTGTGATGTTGAGTGTTTGACTGTCCTGAATAATGTGGAGTGTTTGACTGTCTTGAATGATGTGGAGTGTGTGACTGTCATGTGTGATGTGGAGTTTTTGACTGTCCTGAGTGATGTGGAGTGTTTGACTGTCATGTGTGTAGGGGTGAGTTTGACTATCCTGTGTGATGTGAAGTGTTTGACTGTCCTGTATGATGTGGAGTGTTTGACTGTCCTGTGTGATGTGAAGTGTTTGACTATCCTGTGTGATGTGGATTGTGTGACTGTCCTGTGTGATGTAAAGTGTTTGACTATCCTGTGTGATGTGGAATGTGTGACAGTCCTGTGTGATATTAAGTGTGTGCCTGTCCTGTGTGATGTGAAGTGTTTGTCCTGAGTGATGTGGAGTGTTTGACTGTCCTGTGTGATGTGGAGTGTTTGACTGTCCTGTGTGATGTGGAGTGTTTGACTGTCCTGTGTGATGTTGAGTGTTTGACTGTCATGTATGATGTGGTGAGTTTGACTGTCCTGTTTGAAGTGGTGAGTTTGACTGTCCTGTGTGATGTGGAGTGTTCGACTGTCCTGAGTGATGTGAGTTTGACTGTCCTGGGTGATGTTGTTAATTTGACTGTTATGTGTGTTGTGAAGTGTTTGACTTTCATGTGTGATGTGAAGTGTTTGACTGTCCTGAATAATGTGAAGTGTTTGACTTAATGTGTGATGTGGAGTGTTTGACTGTCCTTGGTGATGTTGTGAGTTTGACTATCCTGAATGATGTGAAGTGTTTGTTTGTCCTGGGTGATGTGGAGTGTTTAACTGTCCTGTGTGATGTGAAGTGTTTGACTGTCTTGGGTGATATGAAGTGCATGACTGTCCTGTATGATGTGCAGTGTTTGACTGTCATGTGTGATGTGGTGGGTTTGACTGTCCTGGTTGATGTGGAATGTGTGACAGTCTTGTGTGATGTGAAGTGTTTGACCAGTGTGGTGTGGAGTGTTTGACTTTATCCTGTCACTACCTATAAATATTGCTTGATAAAAGGGGGTATGATAAACTTATTGATATCAGGTCAATTGATCAGACAGCTTTATTGCGTCATTTGGTCATGTGGCCTGGCGGATCTGAGTGTCTTTTCCAGATAAAAAATATCTCACTCGATTCTCATATGTTTTTAGGATCAGATTAAATTTTCATGAATAAATAACGAATAGACCTTAAACAAGAGGACCATGATGGTCCTAGATCAATCACTTGATCCCTGATCCCCTTGGACATCATATCAATTAAATAGGCAGATGTCATAAAGTAGACAATATAAAACCATATGAAGTTTGGACCACAAAAATGGCTGGCCTCTAGAGCGTAACATGAGAATAATCATTAAAACCCTTTTTCACTTGATATGGCATGGATCCATTCCATTTTCAATGGGGTTCATCCTTGTGACATGATAAACATTCTGACAAAGTTTCATGAAGATTGGGCCATATTTGTGGCCTGTAGAACGTAAACAAGAAAATTATCATTAAGGCTCCCTTTCACTTGATATGGTATAGATCCTTCCCATTTTTCCATAGGGTTCATCCTTGTGACCTGGCCAATATCCTGACCAAGTTTCATGAAGATTGGGCCATATTTGTGACCTGTAGAGTGTAAACAAGAAAATTATCATAAAGGCCCCTTTTCCTTTGATATGGCATGGATCCTTCCCATTTTCAATAGGGTTCATCCTTGTGACCTGACCAACATTATGACCAGGTTTCATGAAGATTGGGCCATATTTGTGACCTCTAGAGCGTAAAAAGAATATTGTCAATAAGGCCCCTTTTCCCGTGATATGGCATGGATCCATCCCATTTTCAATACGGTTCATCCTTGTGACTGGGCCTACATTCTGACCAAGTTTCATGACCATATTTGTGGCCTCTAGAGTGTAAACAAGAAAATTGTCATTAAGGCCCCTTTTCAAATGATATGGAGTGGATCCTTCCCATTTTCATAGGGTTCATCTTGTGACCTGGGGTACATTCTGACCAAGTTTTGTGAAGATTGGACCATATTTGTGGCCTCTAAGGCGTAAACAAGAATATTGTCAATTGATTGATTGATTGAATGGTGTTTTAAGCCACTTTCAACATTATTTCATTTATATCGCAGAGGCTGGAGCAACTATCAATAGTTTCCTGGTATTTCTCTCACCAGTACAACCACATCCTTTCCTAGCCTCCAGCTGCTATCTCACATAGGTCTACGATTATCAACCCATTCCAGAGAGACAAATAGTCGGAAAGAATGAGTGCCGCCCTCGGGGATTGAACCCGGGACCTCTAGAATGACAGTCCCATGCGAGTATATTGTCAATAAGGCCCCTTTTCCCATGATATGGCATGGATCCCTCCCATTTTCATAGGGTTCATCCTTGAGACCTGACCAACATTCTGACCATTTGATGAAGATTGGATCACATTTGTGACCCCTAGAGTGTAAACACTTATATTGTTGGCGCCGGACGACGAACAACGCACGACAGACGATGGACATTCAATGATCACAAAAGCTCACCTTGAGCAAGATGTGCTCAGGT
The DNA here is from genome assembly GCA_948146395.1 of Fragum whitleyi. Lineage (NCBI taxonomy): Eukaryota > Metazoa > Mollusca > Bivalvia > Cardiida > Cardiidae > Fragum > Fragum whitleyi. The sequence continues at coordinate 19,835,812 of OX411544.1, forward strand.
GAGCTAAAACGATTGTAACAGGATAAATAGAATAGATGATAGGCGACTTGAGATGGAAAAGTTTATTTGTCTCCGCTGTGGAATTTATCCTGTTTGCCTTCGGCTCACAAGATAGATTACTACGCCTTGCCCGATAAACTTTTCCATCTCAAGTCACCAACCATCTATTCTCTATGACCTGTGTGATGTTGAGTGTTTGACTGACCAGTGTGTGTTTGACTGTCATGTGTGATGTGGTGAGTTTGACTGTCCTGGGTGATAGGAATGTGTGACAATCCTGTGTGATGTGGAGTGTTTGACTGTCCTGTTTGATGTTGAGTGTTTGTCTGTTCTGTGTAGAATGGAGTATTTGAATGTCATCTGGAAATTGGAGTATTTTGACGAACCAAAGTGATGTGAAGTTTGACTTTCCTATGTGATGTGAAGGTTTACTGTCCATTGTGATGTGGCCTGTTTAACTGTCCTGTGTGATATGGATAATTTGACTTTCCTGTGTGATGTGAAGTGTTTGACTTTCAGGTGTGATATGGAAGGTTTGACTGTCCTCAATGATGTGGAGTGTTTGACTGTCATGTGTGATGTGGAGTGTTTGACTGTCCTGAATAATGTGGAGTGTTTGACTGTCTTGTATGATGTGGAGTGTGTGACTGTCATGTGTGATGTGGAGTTTTTGACTGTCCTGAGTGATGTGAAGTGTTTGACTGTCATGTGTGTAGGGGTGAGTTTGACTATCCTGTGTGATGTGAAGTGTTTGACTGTCCTGTATGATGTGGAGTGTTTGACTGTCCTGTGTGATGTGAAGTGTTTGACTATCCTGTGTGATGTGGATTGTGTGACTGTCCTGTGTGATGTAAAGTGTTTGACTGTCCTGTGTGACGTAGAATGTGTGACAGTCCTGTGTGATATTAAGTGTGTGCCTGTCCTGTGTGATGTGAAGTGTTTGTCCTGTGTGATGTGGAGTGTTTGACTGTCCTGTGTGATGTGGAGTGTTTGACTGTCCTGTGTGATGTGGAGTGTTTGACTGTCATGTATGATGTGGTGAGTTTGACTGTCCTGTTTGAAGTGGTGAGTTTGACTGTCCTGTGTGATGTGGAGTGTTCGACTGTCCTGAGTGATGTGAGTTTGACTGTCCTGGGTGATGTTGTAAATTTGACTGTTATGTGTGTTGTGAAGTGTTTGACTTTCATGTGTGATGTGAAGTGTTTGACTGTCCTGAATAATGTGAAGTGTTTGACTTAATGTGTGATGTGGAGTGTTTGACTTTCCTTGGTGATGTTGTGAGTTTGACTGTCCTGAATGATGTGAAGTGTTTGTTTGTCCTGTGTGATGTGGAGTGTTTAACTGTCCTGTGTGATGTGAAGTGTTTGTCTGTCTTGGGTGATATGAAGTGCATGACTGTCCTGTATGATGTGCAGTGTTTGACTGTCATGTGTGATGTGGTGGGTTTGACTGTCCTGGTTGATGTGGAATGTGTGACAGTCTTGTGTGATGTGAAGTGTTTGACCAGTGTGGTGTGGAGTGTTTGACTTTATCCTGTCACTACCTATAAATATTGCTTGATAAAAGGGGGTATGATAAACTTATTGATATCAGGTCAATTGATCAGACAGCTTTATTGCGTCATTTGGTCATGTGGGCTGGCGGATCTGAGTGTCTTTTCCAGATAAAAAATATCTCACTCGATTCTCATATGTTTTTAGGATCAGATTAAATTTTCATGAATAAATAACGAATAGACCTTAAACAAGAGGACCATGATGGTCCTAGATCAATCACCTGATCCCTGATCGCCTTGGACATCATATCAATTAAATAGGCAGATGTCATAAAGTAGACAATACTAGAAAGCCATGAATGGCTTGTGTCGCTCCACAGGCTTGAAATTCTTGTAAAAGCAAATTTAAAGTTTCAACTAGATTTTTAGATATTTTTGGTTCTACTGATGTTGAAAATGATTTTCAAAGTTTCAACTATATAACATATAGAGAAATGACCTCCACCCATAAAGGACATATTTTTCATCCAATCAAAATAATTTTTGGCTGCATGCTAATGGGTCACCCAAAGATCATACCAAAATTGTTTGTTTGAAATCCATCAATTTCATTCTGGGAAAATGAATTTCAAAGTTTCCACTATATAACATATTGAGAGATGACCTCCGCCCATAAAATATATATTTTTCATCCGATCACAATAATTTTTGGTAGACTGATAAATGGTCACTCAGGGAATATTTCAGTGAAATTTGGTTGATATCAATCAATTACATTCTGAGGAAATTATTTTTGAAGTTAACACTATATAACATATGGAGAAATGACCTCCGCCCATAAAATACATATTTTTCATCCGATCACAATTATTTTTGGAAGACTGATAAAGGGTCACTCAAGGATCATTCAAGTAAAATTTAGTTGATATCCATCACTTAGATTCTGAGAAAATGATTTTGAAAGTTTCCACTATATAACATATAGAGAAATGACCTCCGCCCATAAAATGCATATTTTCCATCCGATCATAATAATTTTTGGTAGACTGATAAAGGGTCACCCAAGGATCATTCATGTAAAATTTGAAAGGTATCTATCAATTAGAATCTGAGACAACTCACTTTTTACCATATTTGGAAATTAGCCACGCCCATAAAATCCATGTTTTTCATTGGATCAAAATTTCTTGAACAACTTTGAAAGAGGGTCACCCAAGGATCATTCCTGTGAAGTTTGGTTGAAATTCATCCAGTAGTTTCTGAGGAGAATATTTTTAAAGAAAAAGTTTACGACCGGACGCACGGACGCACTGACGCACGGACGGACGCACGACGGACACAACGCCATGACAATAGCCCCAGTGGCTTTCAGCCAGTGGAGCTAATAAAACCATATGAAGTTTGGACCACAAAAATGGCAGGCCTCTAGAGCGTAACATGAGAATAATCATTAAAACCCTTTTTCACTTGATATGGCATGGATCCATTCCATTTTCAATGGGGTTCATCCTTGTGACATGATAAACATTCTGACAAAGTTTCATGAAGATTGGGCCATATTTGTGGCCTGTAGAACGTAAACAAGAAAATTATCATTAAGGCCCCCTTTCCCTTGATATGGCATGGATCCTTCCCATTTTTCCATAGGGTTCATCCTTGTGACCTGGCCAATATCCTGACCAAGTTTCATGAAGATTGGGCCATATTTGTGACCTGTAGAGTGTAAACAAGAAAATTATCATAAAGGCCCCTTTTCCTTTGATATGGCATGGATCCTTCCCATTTTCAATAGGGTTCATCCTTGTGACCTGACCAACATTATGACCAGGTTTCATGAAGATTGGGCCATATTTGTGACCTCTAGAGCGTAAAAAGAATATTGTCAATAAGGCCCCTTTTCCCGTGATATGGCATGGATCCATCCCATTTTCAATACGGTTCATCCTTGTGACTGGGCCTACATTCTGACCAAGTTTCATGACCATATTTGTGGCCTCTAGAGTGTAAACAAGAAAATTGTCATTAAGGCCCCTTTTCAAATGATATGGAGTGGATCCTTCCCATTTTCATAGGGTTCATCTTGTGACCTGGGGTACATTCTGACCAAGTTTTGTGAAGATTGGACCATATTTGTGGCCTCTAAGGCGTAAACAAGAATATTGTCAATTGATTGATTGATTGAATGGTGTTTTAAGCCACTTTCAACATTATTTCATTTATATCGCAGAGGCTGGAGCAACTATCAATAGTTTCCTGGTATTTCTCTCACCAGTACAACCACATCCTTTCCTAGCCTCCAGCTGCTATCTCACATAGGTCTACGATTATCAACCCATTCCAGAGAGACAAATAGTCGGAAAGAATGAGTGCCGCCCTCGGGGATCGAACCCGGGACCTCTAGAATGACAGTCCCATGCGAGTATATTGTCAATAAGGCCCCTTTTCCCATGATATGGCATGGATCCCTCCCATTTTCATAGGGTTCATCCTTGAGACCTGACCAACATTCTGACCATTTGATGAAGATTGGATCACATTTGTGACCTCTAGAGTGTAAACACTTATATTGTTGGCGCCGGACGACGAACAACGCACGACAGACGACGGACATTCAATGATCACAAAAGCTCACCTTGAGCAAGATGTGCTCAGGTGAGCTAAAACGATTGTAACAGGATAAATAGAATAGATGATAGGCGACTTGAGATGGAAAAGTTTATTTGTCTCCGCTGTGGAATTTATCCTGTTTGCCTTCAGCTCACAAGATAGATTACTACGCCTTGCCCGATAAACTTTTCCATCTCAAGTCACCAACCATCTATTCTCTATGACCTGTGTGATGTTGAGTGTTTGACTGACCAGTGTGTGTTTGACTGTCATGTGTGATGTGGTGAGTTTGACTGTCCTGGGTGATAGGAATGTGTGACAATCCTGTGTGATGTGGAGTGTTTGACTGTCCTGTTTGATGTTGAGTGTTTGTCTGTTCTGTGTAGAATGGAGTATTTGAATGTCATCTATTCTCTATGACCTGTGTGATGTTGAGTGTTTGACTGACCAGTGTGTGTTTGACTGTCATGTGTGATGTGGTGAGTTTGACTGTCCTGGGTGATAGGAATGTGTGACAGTCCTGTGTGATGTGAAGTGTTTGACTGACCAGTGTGATGTTGAGTGTTTGACTTTATCCTGTCACAAGCTATAAATATTGCCTTCAAAGGGGGTATGATAAACTTATTGATATCAGGTCAATTGATCACATGACAGCTTTATCACGTCAGTTGGTCATGTGGCCTACCGGATCTTCTTTTTGCAGCTATTAGGAATGAAAACAGTCCTCTCTAACATTTTCTTTTCTTTTGAATTTGAGTGTCTTTTTCAGAAAAAAAAATCTCACTTGATTCTCATATGTTTTAAAATCAAACCGCGACCATATTGATGACATAGTACATAACGGATTACTTAATCTATAAAATTGTGATGAAGCTTATCTCGATGTTTACATTCCACCTCTAAAACTGTCAGTATTTAAAAAAATTTATCTGAATGGATTTAACGCACAGTTATTCTACCGAGGAGGATTTCGGATATAGAAGCTTTGCATCTGATCTCAATCTAGGTCCATCCTCTGATTAAGAGCAAGGAAGGCATTGAATTGAGATTTGCTTTAAGCTGCATGACATCAAAACTTCAGAGAAAAAAGGACGTTTGAGATTGCGAAAATCAGCCGGTTCATATCTTCTAAATCATTTAGGTGTGAACATATTACTCAAGTTTTCTTTTTTTAAATAATTCTTTGCTACAGCATAAGTAATCCTTTCGATTATCAAGTTCTTTAGCTGTAAGCGATCACCCAACCTCTTCCAACAATTTACCCTTATGATGAGGACTGGCCGAGTATCGGAGATGTAAATAAGGATCAGATTACATTTTCATATATAAATAACTAATAGACATTAAAAAAAGATTGTAACAGGATAAATAGAATAGATGATAGGCGACTTGAGATGGAAAAGTTTATTCGTCTCCGCTGCGGAATTTATCCCGTTTGCCTTCAGCTCACAAGATAGATTACTACGCCTTGCCCAATAAACTTTTCCATCTCAAGTCATCAACCATCTATTCTCTATGACCTGTGAGATGTTGAGTGTTTGACTGACCAGTGTGTGTTTGACTGTCATGTGTGATGAGGTGAGTTTGACTGTCCTGGGTGATAGGAATGTGTGACAGTCCTGTGTGATGTGAAGTGTTTGACTGACCAGTGTGATGTTGAGTGTTTGACTTTATCCTGTCACAAGCTATAAATATTGCCTTCAAAGGGGGTATGATAAACTTATTGATATCAGGTCAATTGATCACGTGACAGCTTTATCACTTCAGTTGATCATGTGGCCTGCCGGATCTTCTTTTTGCGACTATTAGGAATGAAAACAGTCCTCTCTAACATTTTCTTTTCTTTTGAATTTGAGTGTCTTTTCCAAAAAAAAAATCTCACTTGATTCTCTTATGTTTTTAAAATCAAACCGCGACCATATCGATGACATAGTACATAACTGATGATGTAATCTATAAAATTGTGATGAAGCTTATCTCGGTGTTTACATTCCACCTCTAAAACTGTCAGTATTTAAAAACATTTATCTGAATGGATTTAACGCACAATTATTCTTCCGAGGACGATTTCGGATATAGTAGCTTTGCATCTGATCTCAATCTATGTCCGTCCTCTGATTAAGAGCAAGGAAGGCATTGAATTGAGTTTTGCTTTTAGCTGCATGACATCAAAACTTCAGAGGAAAAAGGAGGTTTAGATTGAAAAAAACAGCCGGTTCATATCTTTTTAATCATTTAGGTATGTATGTATTACTCAAGTTTTCTTTTGTTAAATATTTCTTGCTACAGCATTAGAAATCTTTTCAATAATCGAGTTCTTAAGCCGTAAGCAATCACCCAACCTCTTCCAACAATTTACCCTTATGATGAGTCGCCGAGTATCTGAGATGTAAATAAGGATCAGATTACATTTTCATAAATAAATAACGAATAGTAATTGAAAAAGATTGTAACAGGATAAATAGAATAGATGATAGGTGACTTGAGATGGATAAGTTTATCGGCCTCAGCTGTGGAATTTATCATATTCGCCTTCCATCAGATAAATTTCTACGCCTTGCCCCATAAACTTTTCCATCTCAAGTCACCATCCATCTATTCTCTATGACCAGTGAGATGTGGAGTGTTTGACTGACAAGTGTGATGTTGAGTGTTTGTCTGTTCTATGTAGAATGGAGTATTTGAATTTCATCTGGAAATTGGAGTATTTTGTCTAACCTAAGTGATGTGAAGTTTGACTTTCCTATGTGATGTGAAGTGTTTGACTTTCCTGTGTGATGTGGCCTGTTTAACTGTTCTGTGTGATGCTAGAGCCAGAGACAGCCCAAAACATCACTTTTTTAGTATAATTACAAAGACAACAAGAACATTGATGACAACACCAAGGCTTTAACAATACCTTTTTCTCCAACCCATCTAAGAATTAGAAGTTTGTTTGAAACAAAATTTAAGATTAAGCAGGATCATTAAGAAATAATCATGACAAGTCAGTTCTGCAGACAAGCACAAATAAAACACTGCAATATAATTATAGAGAAAATGCAGTTGAACATTTGCTTCATGAAAAATGAAGCGAATGTTCAACTGCATTTTTTCAAAAATAGTGAATACAAGATGGTTAATTGATTGATTGATTGACTGAATGAGTTTACGCTGCTTTCAACCATTTTTCAGTTATATCCCCGCTGCTGGAGCACCTAACAATGGATTCTCGGTATTTCTCTCACCAATACTACCGTCCTAGCCTCCAGCTGCTATCTCATATAGGTCTACAATTATCAACTCATTTGTGATAGGCAAATAGTCAAAAGGAATGAGTGCAGCCGTCTGGGAAATGCAAGATGGGTTTTTAAGAATTTCCATTTGAATATAATAGTCCTGTCACAATTAGTCCCTGGTATAAGCTCATTCCAGCACTCTAAATCACAGGCACTTTGATTCAGGATCTTATAACAACTTAAAAGTATATCACTATAATAAATAATCCACAAGGTAGTGCAGCCGCCATGTTTAAGAGAACGGATGCTTTTACAAGCATCTCTGGCTTCCCTCACAGAACGTGTTTACTCGTGAGAATCGAGAACCAAATTGCTTGTTAAAAACATCCATTCCCTTAGAAAATGGCGACTGCACTACCTTGTGAATTATTTATTATAGTGATAATGTTAAGTTTAAATAAAATCCCGAATCCAAGTGCCTGTGCTCTAAATAACTCTTAAAGGATACAAGAAATGTGCTTCATATTAGTCCAACATTCATTCTACACTTACACTTTCAACAACAATTACTTTGAGCAACCCATGAAATCCTTGTAAAAACAACTCACTATGTATGCTGTTTAGTACACATTCAACTAATCCAATATCAAAGCACTGTCAGTCCTGGTATCTCTTTACTAATCACTCTAACAATTTTCCTTTTTAAATGGGGTTTTACACCGCTTACAACATTTTTTCAGTAATATTGCGGAGGCTGGGGCACCTAACAATGAATTCCTGTAATTTCTCTTACCAGTACAACCATCACATCCTTTCCTAGCCTCCAGCTGCTGTCCCACATAATTATGTCTACGATCATTGACCCATTGGCGAGACAAAAATCCCTCTGACATGACCAGGACAAAAAAATCTAATGATTTTAATTTGTTTTGTGCACATCATAATTTGTGCATTATGATAGGGTGAAATTATTGGTTTTATCACTCGATGAAAACAATTTTGAGCACACATCTAATTTATAGGCTTGCCCAAAAGGTAGCCCCCAAAGAAATTTAAATTGACTTGTTGTGGAAAGGACTTTCAATCTTTGCTTCAAGGTATCAAATTAAAAGATATGAAGAGATTATTTTGATTATCTAAGAGATGAAGAGAGTATTTATTGATTTCATGGAGATATGAATCTAAAAAACTTTTCACACTCATGTATGAATCCCCTTTACATATAAAGATTAAAGTTAGAACTAAAAAGACCCACTTCAAACGCCTAAATTTTAGGAGCTTTTAAAGACTTCTATCTAAATTTGAGATGAATTTCCCCTAAACAATCATTTATAGTGATTGTTTAGGGGAAATTCACCTTAAAAAAAAGAGAAAAAGGCATCAAAGACATCAATTTTGATTATTTTTTGAAATCAGAAAATGCATTCTTAATAAAAGCTCCCTGACCATGTCATGTTTAGCTCCCTGGAGCGTTTATCAGGAGAAATTCGGTAGATCAATGCTACAGCAGAATGTGGAAGTATCAGTATCTTGATCTCTGTTTACATGGAACAATCAGCAGTAAAGGCCAAATTTTGACCTGAAAGCAATTTTAAGTGTTTTCGGTGGGAGCCTAACAGATGGCTCAATGCAAAACAACTGTCAGTTCTTATATAAACATCATGGTAGTTACAATTGTTAAGCACTGAGCCATTGATGGGGCAATACTGTAGGCAAAATTTTAAAGATGTACTGATTTCTTCTCATAATAGCACCCTCCCTAATAGAAGCACCCCTACATTTCTTACCAAGAAAACCCACTTCAAATGCCTGAATTTTAGGAACTTTTTGAGACTTCTTCTTTATTTTGAGATGAATTTCCTCCAAACAATCAATTATATGATTGTTTAGAGGAAATTCACCTTAAATTAAATGGAAAAGGGCATAAACAACATCAATTTCAATGATTTTTTGAATCAGAAAATGCATACTAAATAAAAGCTCCCTGACCATTTTATGTACAGCTCCTGGGAGCGTTTATTAGGAGAAATACGGTATATTGTAGCAATTGTTGTAGTTAAGAGATGTCAATGAAATATCACATCATTTGTGCAGATACAGTGATGTTAGAACATCCTCAAACTTTCTGGTGATTAATTCATTGATTTGGTAATCATGGACATCCTGTAATTTTTGTGTCAGAATTTCAGCTTGTGTTTATTGGTTATTTCATTGTCAGGTATATTTAAGTCCTAGATAATAAATAAAGACTACAATGGACAGTTCTAGGATATCACTTCTCTGTGATTTTTAATGTAAGAACATATTGTTGAAAAAGCAGAAATTGTTAGCTACAAGCATTTTCTCCTTTTTCAACATTTTTATTGTACATAATGGTTTCTTGTAAGACTGCATATTTCATCTATAAATTCTTTCAATTTGGGTTTTTCTTTAATTTGGACAAATGGGACAGAAACTTCCAGCCTGCATGTGCTTGCAGTATTTTACTAAGAATCTATTGATCAAACAAACAAAAGCTTGAAATAAAAAAAGGTCTACTGACAGACAGACAGACAGGCAGGTGAAACTAATATACCCCTACCCCCCATGTCATTGTTGGGGGTATAATAAACTGCAAGTTAGTGGTCCAAATCTTGGTCATGGAGGTCAATATCACCTAGGTGTTGATATGAGATTCAATATGAATTTTGCTCTTTACAAATTACATTAGCACCGTGCCAAAAATCTGATAACCGTAAAACCTCAATTTTATACCTTTTAAATGAAATGTTGTGTTAAATTTATCAAGCTTTTATTTATTTAAGTAAGTATAGTATGGTATTAAAGGAAACATATTGCCAACTGGAATGACCCCCTTACTTGTTTGAGATGAATAAGATTTTGTCTTTCCCTTCATTTTAAAATTTGACTAAACTTTCAGGCTGCAGTAATTTTCTCATTACTCATATCATAAAACTTCATTTTGCAAATCCATGGCTCAGCGCAAAACAGTGTTGTAACTGCCTTTATGTTTATAGGCAATCTACAGCAAAGCTGAATCCCAAACCTTTACTAACATAATTTAAGTCTGAACCAATCTTTCGTGCCCTAATAATGTAATGTGTATATCATTATAACTGAACCTTTCATTTGTGCCCTAATATTTTATGTGAATACAAATTATGATCAATACTTGATGATCTCTTTTCAAAAGATGGGATAAGATTTGAGTGACATTTTAATGTCATCATGTACATACACATATTATTATTGTGCCTTTCAAAACTTCAAACTTGAAATATAAAATACTCTGCTGAAAGCACTGAAATCAGTTATTGTCAGTCAGTATATATTTTGAAAATATGATCTTTAAACTTTTCTGATTTATCAAGTAAACAAGGAATATCAGGTGGTGTTGTTACTGTCGTAGTGAAGTAGCGAAAAACTTATGGTACGAATTATGATGTTATAGTTTAACCTGATTATCTCCCTTGTTGAAAAATCCGCCATTTATCTTATTGCGCGTGAAATGAATCATGAAACCTTGCGAAGAGTTTGAATTTGCGATTTAACTGCGTCAAACGGGGCGAAAGAGGTTGGTAAAGCCATTTGCGTATAAAAATGCTTACATCTTTTGCTTTTGTGCTTCTATTACGCGAGCGTTTTGCGTTTGATCTTGATATTTACGTGCGAATCTAAATCGTAATGCGTTTTCGCGCTTACTTAAAAGTGCACGGTTTATCTTTTCAGTTTCGACGACAGGGTTGGCGAGAAACGATATGCGGTGGATTTTTCTTCAAGGGACCTCGTTAGATCTTGTCTGTACCACTCTGCCCTAATGCCTTAATAAAGAACTGTGAAACATAAAGGACTTGTTACAGTTAAATTTTGAACGTCCGTTACAGTCGAAACTCTCTGCTGGGATGAAGCTAACAGTAGTATGGATTGATCCAAGGGCATCCAGTCTAAGGTTCAATGAAGACTGATGTCAAATTCCCCAGGATGCTAAAGTACAGAAACATACCTTTCACACAGACAGTTACTAAGCAACAGTGTTCACCTATATGCAGTGTTTAGCAACATCGTTCACCTATATGTAGTGTTTAGCAACAGTGTTCACCTATATGCAGTGTTTAGCAACAGTGTTCACATATATGCAGTGATTTTTTCAGATCAAAGTTGTTTTAACTCGAAGAGATATGAGTGTTATTGTGTCTATTTGATTATGAAAGCAATTTTCGAGGCCAGACTTGATTCTGATTTGTAGTATTATTCGTGTTTATAGTGTCCAGAATATTTTCAGTAACTATGCAAGTAATAAATTTTTTGGGGCTGTGATTGCATCGCCAGTGACTAATGGATATGTTCTTAAAAGCATTTCTAGAACTTTTTCTTGAACATTTCTAGAACTCTTTTAGAATTAATTACATTTGTGTGTAAAATTAACTTGTTAGACTAAACATCTTTTGAGAAATAGCCAGACGATGGTTCTGTCAAGAATTTAATGATAAACTTTCATGCAATTTTGAATTTTAAACTTAAATATAAGATGGCTCTCTTAAATTAGTTATTTTTTTGTTTGGCTAAACAGTTTTAAAAAATTAAGATAACTGATTGTTAAAAAATGACTGAAACAGGTGATACTGCTTCTGAGGAAGGTTTCCGTAATCGAACCTTAACTGAAAAGGGTCTTAGCTACAAATTACAAACGTTAAAAGGTAAGTTCAGGTCAGCAGTGTCTTCCTGGACAGGTAAGGCTACACAATTGTCGGTGCTACTGTCTGATAGCGAAGATTGTAATCAGATTAGAGTTATCAGAGATGAGCTTCAGCACTGCTTCAAAACAATAATAGATGTTCAAGGTCAAATTACAGAATTGTTTGATGATTCCGATGAGATTGTCATAGAAATTTTGAACAAGTTTGAGAGGATTCAGACTGAACACATGAATTTTATGTCACAGGTAGGTCAAGAATTAAGATCAATTAAATCAGAGAAATCCTCCAAGACTAGTAAAAAAACTAGATTATCTAACACATCTAAGGAATGTGCAAGATTAAAGGCAAATTTAAAGTACCATGATGTGGAGTCCAAAATGAAGGCGGATTTACAAAAATTGGAAACCTTAAAGCAACTTGAAATTGCTGAAGCACAAGCATGTGTTGAAACTGGTGATCATCAGCTTGATTTAGACCAGTTACCTTATATAGACAAGCACACATATGTTAACGAGTATTTGAACAAGAACTCTCCTGAACTTGTTCAAGAACTTGTTAATCAACCACAGACTTTGAATGATCATTCAACTAGTCATATTAAGCCGACACAAACTCCCAATTTCTTAATTTCTAATTTAAATCCATCTTGCAATGAGTTTGTACCTCATGTAGCTACATCTCAGTCAAATCAAGCTTTGACAGACTTAGCCAAGGTATTCACAGATAATGTGTCTTTGAATAGATTGCCTACGCCTGAACCCACTATATTTCAAGGTAACCCCCTTCAATATCAGTCATGGAAGTATGCATTTAAAACTCTGATTGATTCTCGAAATATCCCACCATGTGAGAGAATTCATTACTTGAGACGATACCTAGGTGACTCTGTTAGACAGATAGTTGAGGGTTGTTTTCTTGTACCAAGTGATAAATCTTATGAGGATGCAAGGAATCTTTTAGATGAAAGATTTGGTGATCCGTTTGTTGTTGCTTCTGCCTTTAGAGATAAACTCGAAGCTTGGCCGAGAATACATTCCAGAGATGCTTCAGGCTTGCTTAAGTTTTCTGACTTCTTACGTCAATGCAAAGCAGCTATGTCTGTTATTCCAGAGCTGTCTGTTCTCAATGATTGTCGAGAAAACAGACGATTGCTTGCTAAATTACCAGAATGGTTGGTTTCCAGGTGGAATCGTCTGGTCAGTTCCTATAGAGAATCAAAGGGACATTTTCCTCCCTTTGAACATTTTTCTGAATTTTTGAGCAAGGAAGCCAAACTTAATTCAGACCCCATCACCTCAGTGCAGTCGATGAATTTAAAGGAATCTGATAAGCATACCAAATCTTTACCAAGGTCTCAATCTGTCAAGGGTCGTTCATTTCATTCATCAGTTGAAGGTGATGATAATACCTATGTCAATGCAAATTCTTCATCAGTTGAAGTAAACACATGTTTAATGTGCAAAAATAGTCACTCTTTGGATGACTGTAAATCCTTTTTACAGAAATCTATTGTTGATCGAAAGAAATTTGTCAGGGAAAACAACCTTTGCTTTGGTTGCTTGTTTCCTGGACATGTTGCAAAGTTTTGCAAAAATAGGAAAACTTGTAAAATCTGCTCAAAGTTGCATCCTACATCATTGCACGGGGACTTGAAGCCCTCTAGTTCCAACAATTATGCGAATAAACCCACTGATCTTGAATTTAGATCTGGTGTTACATTTTTAAATGATTCAGGATCTGTCAGTAAATGTTCAGCCATTGTACCAGTGTATATATCTCACTGTGATAACCCAGACGCAGAAAGATTGGTCTATGCGCTGTTAGATTCGCAGTCCGATACTTCATTTATTCTCCACGATACGTGCAGAGCACTTGGTGTATCCGGAACCCCTGTGAATTTATGTCTCTCTACTATGTATGCAGAGAATAAAATTATCTGTAGCGAGAAGGTGCGGGGTCTTCACGTGCGTGGGTTTAATAGCCATGAAAAAATTCCCTTACCTCATGTGTATACGAGGGATATTATGCCCGCAAATAGGTCTCACATACCTACACCTAGTGTAGCCAACTCATGGCCACATTTAGAGCGTATAGCATCAAGTTTGATAGATCTTAATTCCTGTGAAATAGGTCTTTTGATTGGTAACAATTGTCCACAAGCTTTACTGCCAAGAGAGATAATTCCACCTCCAGTCCAATATAAAATGGGCCCTTACGGTCAGAAGACTGACTTAGGCTGGAGTATTGTTGGTATTGTCCAGCAAAGTAGTGCTACCGATGACACCATCGGCTTAAGTCATCGAGTCGTTGCATGCGAAGTTCCTGCAGATATTGCGTGTAATGGAAACAGCTGCGCTCCTTCTGTTATGTTTTCATTCAAATCTTCTGTTAAGGAAGTTTTAGGCAATGACATCTTGCGTGTTATGGAGAGATTTTTGTGAAAATTCTCGGACTTGCGGCCCGCTTTCACAGGAGGATATGCAATTCCTCAATATATTAGAAAGGGGTATTTGCATTAAAGATGGGCATTATGAAATGCCACTTCCTTTTAGAAAGCCATTTCCCATATTGCCAAATAATCGTATGTTAGCACTGAATCGTCTCAATGGTATTCGGAAACGGCTTATATCTGACAAGAGATTTCATGACCACTATTTTAAGTTTATGCAAGATCTTTTGAGTAAGGGTCATGCAGAAAGAGTAACAGATTATTCTAGTGATAAAACAGTTTGGTATATACCACACCATGGTGTGTACCACCCGCAAAAACCGGATAAGATTTGGGTAGTTTTTGACTGCAGCTCTACATTTCAAGGTCATAGTTTGAACCAGTACTTATTGCAGGGGCCAGATTTGACCAACAAGTTGTTTGGTGTCCTATGTAGATTTAGAAAGGAACCCGTAGCAATAGTTTGCGATGTGGAACAGATGTTCTATCAGTTCAAAGTTTCTCCAAATTGCAGAGATTATTTGAGATTCCTGTGGTGGGACACTAATGACCTTTCTAAGGACCCAGTGGACTACCGTATGTCTGTTCACTTGTTCGGGGCATCTTCCTCGCCAGGTTGTGCCAATTTTGGTCTTAAACGGATTGCCACTGACAACCAAGATGAATTTGGTGAACAAGCCAAAGAATTCATTCACAAGGATTTCTATGTTGATGACGGTGTGAAATCACTGCCAACAGTCACTGAAGCTATCGACTTAATAGAAAAGACTAAATCTATGTGTAGTAAAGGTGGTCTTCATCTTCATAAATTTATATCTAACAAAAAAGAAGTTCTTCAGTCATTAAAACCTGAAGAAAGGGCACAAAACTTAGTTGACATTGACCTGGTTAAAGACATTTTACCAATTGAGAGAACATTGGGACTCCTCTGGTGCATAGAATCTGACACCTTCCAATTTAAGATTGTGTTGAAAGACAGACCACTCACAAGGCGTGGGATTCTTTCTACAGTAGGTTGCTTGTACGATCCCCTTGGCTTGATTTCTCCAGTGGTTCTTTTGGGTAGGCAGATTTTACAAGCCATGTGTGCAGAGAAGGCAGATTGGGATGATCCACTACCAGAACATTTATGCATCAAATGGCAGAAATGGAGACAAGACCTTGAATGTCTTTCCTCTTTAAGATTTGATAGGTGTATTAAGCCTAATGGATTCGGAAAGTTAGCAAGGGTTGAATTGCACCATTTTTCAGATGCAAGCACAGTAGGGTATGGGCACTGTAGTTACGTGCGACTTATCAGTGAAGAAAACACTGTTCATTGTGCTTTGCTAATGGGGAAATCTAGAGTCATTCCTCTTAAGCCCATTACAATTCCCCGACTTGAGTTAGTTTCAGCTACTTCAGCAGCAAAACATGGACTTGCTCTTCAGACCGAATTAGACTATGAAACTGTTCGACATGTGTACTGGACTGACAGTAAGGTCGTTCTGGGTTACATAAATAATGATGCCAGACGGTTTCACACCTTTGTTGCTAATAGAGTTCAGCAAATCAAAGAATTCACAAACACTTTGGATTGGAACCACATTGACTCGAAAAGCAATCCTGCAGATATTGCTTCCCGAGGAATTTCGGCAAAGAATCTTGTCGAGAATTGCCTATGGTTCAATGGCCCAGACTTTTTGTGGAAACGATCTTTACCACAGAATGAGACAACCTACATGTCTGTGAATGAAAATGACCCAGAAATAAAGCACTCATTTCTTGTAAATGAAGCTTGTATTGATACAACCTTTCCGACAATGCTTGACAGACTAGAACGCTTTTCAGGTTGGCTTAGTGCTAAAAGGTCAATAGCACATGTACTGAGATACATGTCCATATTGCAACAGAGGGTAACCAACAAGAGGGTTGGTATAATCACTCAAACTACAAACCAGCTGTTGAGAGTGGTAGACTTGCAAAGAGCGGAGGCTCTTATCTTGAAATTAGTGCAAAATAATGAGTTTGCAGATGAAATCGAGCAGTTGGATACTCGCAGTAAATCTGATAATTTGTTAGATAAGCAGACTGCTCATAGTAAAGTTGTTCTCAAATCAGGTTCACGTCTTAGGCGTCTTGACCCATTTGTAGACTCAGAGGGCATTTTACGGGTTGGTGGTAGAATTCGCAACTCAGACCAGGCCTTTAATGTTAAACACCCTGCTATATTACCTAGGTATGGTCATATAACAGAGTTACTAGGAAGGTTTTTTCATGAAAGAACCAATCATCAGGGTAGAGGCATGACGACGAATGAGATTCGCCAAAATGGTTATTGGATCCTTGGTAGCAGTCGTTTTGTATCTTCTTTAGTCTCCAAATGTAGAATTTGTAGGAAATTAAGAGCAGGCCTTCAAGGCCAAAAAATGGCAGATTTGCCATCTGATAGATTGACCTCTGCTCCACCATTCACTTATTGCGCTGTGGATTTATTTGGTCCATTCCTTATAAGGGAAGGTCGCAAAGAGTACAAGAAGTACGGAGTCCTCTTCACTTGCATGGGTTGCCGTGCAGTTCATGTAGAATCCGTCAACTCACTTGAGTCAGATTCATTTATCAATTGTTTGAGACGTTTCATATCCATTAGAGGTCCAATCCGACAGTTGCGATCTGACAGGGGTTCGAACTTTGTTGGTGCGGAAAGAGAACTGTATCAGTCCTTTGAAAAGTTAAATGACCCCAAGATAAGACAATTCCTATTAGAACAAGATTGTGACTACTTTTCGTTCAAGATGAATGTGCCACATGCTAGTCACATGGGCGGCGTATGGGAGCGCCAAATCAGGTCGATTAGATCTGTTTTAAGTAATCTTTTGACTATGCATGGTCCTCAATTAAATGACGAGAGTTTGCGAACTTTCTTTTACGAGGCAGCTGCAATTGTAAATAGCAGACCACTTACAGTAGAAAATATTAATGACCCACTTTCATGCACTCCACTCACACCAAATCAGTTGATCACTTTAAAGTCTAAAGTTGTGCTACCTCCACCAGGTAATTTTCAGAGAGAAGATCTTTACTCTCGTAAATTTTGGAGAAGAACCCAATACTTGGTGGATCAGTTTTGGTCACGATGGAAGGTTGAATTTTTGCAAAATATTCAGGTAAGGAATAAATGGCAGTCTAAACGCAGAAATTTTCAGAAGGGTGATGTTGTGATTGTCAAGGATGAGAATCTCCCTAGAAATCTGTGGAAACTAGCACGGATTCAAGAGGTTACGATAGATGATGACGGATTAGTAAGAAAGGTAAGAGTGGCACTCTCTTCGTCCCATTTGGATCTGAGTGGTAAAAGATCCACCTCTGTGGTGTCATTGGATCGACCAATTCACAAGCTAGTTCTGATTCAGGAGACCGAAGACGACCCCATCGAGGAGCCATCTGATCGTAATATCATTTAGCCTGAAGTAGTATGTGTTGATTCATAAAGCACCTAAATCAGTGCACTTTATATGACGTCATAAAGCTTTAAGTTGACACAATTGATGTGTTGATATGTTGTTCATATTGTTTCCTTCTTTTTGTAAAATAGTAAATTAGAAAGCTATTCTAATTTAGGGGAGCCATGTTACTGTCGTAGTGAAGTAGCGAAAAACTTATGGTACGAATTATGATGTTATAGTTTAACCTGATTATCTCCCTTGTTGAAAAATCCGCCATTTATCTTATTGCGCGTGAAATGAATCATGAAACCTTGCGAAGAGTTTGAATTTGCGATTTAACTGCGTCAAACGGGGCGAAAGAGGTTGGTAAAGCCATTTGCGTATAAAAATGCTTACATCTTTTGCTTTTGTGCTTCTATTACGCGAGCGTTTTGCGTTTGATCTTGATATTTACGTGCGAATCTAAATCGTAATGCGTTTTCGCGCTTACTTAAAAGTGCACGGTTTATCTTTTCAGTTTCGACGACAGGGTTGGCGAGAAACGATATGCGGTGGATTTTTCTTCAAGGGACCTCGTTAGATCTTGTCTGTACCACTCTGCCCTAATGCCTTAATAAAGAACTGTGAAACATAAAGGACTTGTTACAGTTAAATTTTGAACGTCCGTTACAGGTGTGGACTAAGATCAGACTGCACATATGTGCAAATTGATCTTTTTCTATATTCCCTGCCAAAGCATAAGGTATCTCTTTACATTACATGTATCTTGATGCACCGGAGAACATAAGCAATTTAACTTCAGCTGATTTTTTCTCTTCATTGTTTGTTTAGATTCCCTTTGACTTGCAAACAAAAGAAATCATAATTATAGTCCATCTTTCTCAAGCAACCACGTCTATAAGGCATCCATTTTTATTCATTGAATATTCTTAAAAAAAAACTCAATCACAATCATAATAACATACACATTCAATCGAAATTATGTTTCTAATTCATTAACAAAACATGTACTAAGCGTCAAACCTCTTAAATGACTTATGGTCCCAAAAGTGGTCACCTAAGACATGGTTTACTGTACTTGTAAGGACTTAGAATAGTTTTGCATTGAACAATCAATATATCTACACTAATATTGCATTGACGAATTGATGTGCTTTGGCTTTACTAAGTCTTCAACATTTCGTTACTGACAAGAATATTGACCACTGTCCCGACAAGGTAAGATCTTTTGGTGACTATCTTTATAACAAGACAAAACTTATTGAACACTGTCCCCATATAAAGTGAGATACATGTAAAGTTTATAACAGATTGGAATCTGACTATTGACATACCCGATACTAAATTGATTTATAGACTGGTAAAATTTGTGAGTTGATCATGAGTCACCTGATGGCCAAACTGATTTATGATTTGAAACTCGGGGCTTGGTGTCAAAGTGGCTTGGTGTCAAATTTGGGCCTGATCTTTCGGCCACTGTCCTGATAAAGCAAGATCTATAAAATACTGTCCTGATATAAAGTGAGATACATGTAAAGTTTATAACAGATTGGAATCTGACTATTGACACATTGATATATCTGACACAAACATGATTTATAGATTTGTAAAATTTGTGAGTTGATCATGAGTCACCTAATGGCCAAAATGATTTATGATTTGAAACTGTGCTTGGTGTCAATTTATTCTGTTTTCAGCTCATAATCTTATTTTGATTGGGTGTACCTAAACCAATTCTATGGCTCGGTGTGAAACAGTTGTAACTGTCTATAAATATATAGGCAGTTATAACTGTTTGGCACTGAGCCATTAGAGACAGTAACAACTGTTTCACCCCATGCTATCAGATCATGCCGTTTGAAAAAATCTGAAATTTGAATTCTGTATTTTAAAATTTTGTTTTTTAACAAAAAGCATTTCCCGTAAACTTGGAATATTAATTCAAAATCAAAAGAGCATCTTATTATATCAAGAGGAATAACTCTAAATGCAAATTGACTCAAACCCCTTTTTTTCTTAAACTGTTTTTTGGTTCTTTTAACCACTATCCAGCCCTGCGTTCAGGATGACAATATGGTGCAAACAATTTGCCAATTATACCCCGCTTTGCATGTGCTCTTGCATGCAGAGCGGGGTATAATTGGCAAACTATTTGCACCATATAGTCACCCTGAACTCAGGGCAGGACTAAACAGCCAGCTTTGGTACCTGTATTCTATGTTCTTGACTAATAATGGCCCTTGCTATACTGATTGAATATAAGCCAATATATAAATCCAGACTATTATAATAAGAGGTCATATTTCTCTAAAGTAATCAAGGTCTTGAGTGCACTTTTAAATATTTAACAAGCATGTAAATCAAACTTTAGAATGCTAATTATACGGTATAGGCTAGTCAGGGTAGAGCAATAACTTTCTAACAGGTGATCTTGTTAACATTCCATTGACCTGAAGATTATTTGAATGTCATTAAATCTACATTTAAAACCTTCTACTTAAAAACCTTACTCATTGTGCCCCCATTTTGAAACACACACAAGATAGGCTTCCCTAAATAATACAGAGAACCATTTCTGGGCCCAACATACAATTTTCTTTTTCATACTCTTCTTAGAATGAACTCAAACTTTGATAATTATGTATTTCCATTCAAATACTAAAATTAATTCCCGAAAAATGAGAGATCAATTTTATTTTAGAGATGACAAGAGTATTTGTTGATATCATGGAGGTATGAACCTTAAAACATCATCACACTGTATGAATATGTCAAGCAAACAAACTCCTACACTTAAGTGAGATAAAGTTTTAAGGATTGATCTTCAGAACAGCAGAGGTTCACATAAGTCGGGGACCAAAGCCAGTCTAAAATCTTTACCGCTTAAAGAAATCCTGTGTTGTGGGTACTCATTTGAATCTTCTTGAAGAGAAAATTTCAATAAGTACCACCAACTTGAGGTCTGTGTTATAAATATTAAAAACTTCTAAAATCCTATCCGACCCCCTTCAACACCTGCACAAAGACAAGAGGTCAAGTAATTATTTTTTGTGACTATGATTTATTTCTTTGTAAGAAATCTTTTAAGCTACTTTCAACAGTATTTCAGCTTTATTGTGAAGACTTGTGAATCCAACCATAGCATGGTCTCTCGTTGTTTCTCACTCCACCACAATATTCTCATCCTAGCCACTAGAATATAGCAGTTATACTTGACAGCATAATGCCAGAGCTTTTATGTCTTTAGACACTTAGAATATTTTTGCACAATCACTTTACTCTATTTTGCCCTTTAATTAATTGTTTTAAGAGAAATTGCAATTGAGGATTCAGATGAGGTTTGGAGTATTCAAACGAACCCCCATTCCGAGGCCTATTTATTTCATTAACATAGGGAAATTGAATCAACATTAGGTAACAGTAGAAAAAATGAACCCCTGTTTTTTGTATCCTTTCAACAGAATAAGATTCCAAAGACTCAATATTGAAGCTCATTAGGGTAATATTTGAGAGTCCCAGCTTTAGACAAATTCGTTTAAGCTCTCCTCATGTTTGTGTAAAAATATTGAAATATTCTCTGGATAAGCTTCACAAGGTCAAGAAAGGAATTGAATGAAGATTTTTTCAAACAGCCTTCAATTCTTTTCTGAAGTTGATTTTCTGAGGGTCAAACCGATTTACATCAGATAGCTAAAGAGTCCTGGCAAAATCTGCGTCCCTTGAAACTCTGTCAGAATTAGAATGTTCCAACCCTCTTTACAGAAATCCATTGAATTGGTTAAATTTGTTTGCAAGAGAAATTACTTGCTTTACTCTATCTGATAAAGATCTATAATTACAATCATTTTGACCAATAGGTGTCCTAGGTAAACACTTAATGGGACAATTTATCTGACCTTTGGTCACTTTGTCCAGATAACATCTTCAACTTGAATAATATTTGCATAACATTTGAGGATTGAAACTGGCCTTTATTTGATCTCTATCTCAAGAGATGATTGTCATTTGTGCTTTCTTTCCTTTAAGAGACTTTGAGATGTTTTCAAATAAATCTAACCCCTCTAATGCTGTTCATGTGGGTTTGTTCACTGTGTGACCTAATCCTTTGCAGACAGTATAGATTAAGATCAGACTGCAGGGGCATGCAGTCTGATCTTTGCCTATTCTGTCTGCTTTCTATTGAATTATTGTGAGTTATTCATTTGTAAAGTATTTTGGAACTTACTATTTTTTCTTTATCCATATAAGGGTATTCATAAGAGGGTTTTGAAGAGGGAATTTCCTGTCTGGACCTTAAAAGATTTACTGTTTGAGTACCATTCAGATAAAGCACATCCCTTGCTTCAGTATTGTAAATGACATTTTTTTTTGTCTTTGCCGAGTGTTTATCATCATGGATCTTTGTCAAATAATGTAAATGCAGTATTAATGTAAATGATTACCTCTTTTGTTGTTGTTATTCTCTCACTTGAGGATAACATGCAATAAAGAGCAGCCATAATGCTAAGGCTGCGTTTTTGTACCATTGTTCCCCAAAAAATGAAAGATGTCCTCAATTTTTTTAGGCCATGGGGACACTGTCCACTTGGTCCCATTAGGGGTGACTATTGAGTTCAAAATTAGTATCACAATAGTATTGCGATAGCAAAGTTGCTATTGGAATAATATTGCAATAGTCAGAAAACTATTGCAATACTATCACAATAGTTGTTTTTACAGAAAAAAATAGAAAAAAATCAATGTTAATTTTTTAGCACCCACCTCCTATTAGACAGTAACTTTATATTCATATATATATACTTGATATTGGTCTTGTAAGATGCTGTTTACCTTGTCAAGGGCGAGTAAATGATCAAATAAGTTAATTACAGATATTCCCTTTAAAAGTTGAATTTTACCTCATTCTCTGATAAAAACATGCAAAAAGGCAGCATTGTTACTACATTTAGTTCTACTTTCATTTTAAAAAAAAAATATTGTAAACTCGATAGTAAGAGGAACTATTGCGATATTTATTGACTAGAAAAAATGCTATCGACCTATAGCTATTGCAAGGTAAACTATCACGATACAGCAATAGTTCGACCTATTGTTACACCCCTAGGTCCCATAACCTTAATAGCATGATTACAAGTGTGACCAAGTCTGGCTCATTAGCCGAGTGGTTTGAATGCTTGTTTCGTAACCTGGTGGTAGTTGGTTCAAGCTCCACCATAGGTGGGTAGTATATTTGGGCAGGATATTTTACAGAAAAGGCCCTAGTTCACCCAGCTGTAAAAGTAAGTGGCAGTCGTTAAAAACCAGGATAAGATCTAGAATGAGTTAGACCCACAATTGAAATAAAAGTCATTTATCCTTTATCAAGTAAAAAAAAAAAATAAATTTAAATGTCTTCACTTTTTTCAGACCAGGAGACATTGTCACATTACTTCCAAAGCCTAAGGACACAACCACTGAAAGAATCGAGCTTTTTTTCAATACTGTTCTTACCTGTGACACTTCAACATGGAGTAAATTTCTTTGCTCAGTAAAATTCCTGTGGCCTGGTTGGGATTTGGTCACAGGAGCTCCTGCTCCCAAAGCCATCATCCAAACCACTAGGCCACGAACCCCACAAAAGAATTATAATTCATATGGATCAGAATTAAAGACTTGCATTACCTATATAATTTGTTAAGGCAACAATACATCATGAATCAATTTCTGTGGAAAAATTGCAGGGAATTCTTAACCCTGGTCATGCTGAATAAATTTTCATCAAAATCAAAGGGCAAAGAGCACCAAAAGTCCCAACTGTAGGTCAATTTTCATTTGAAAAACTAAATCTATTGACAATTCTGGTTTGAAAGTGAGAAACAGGTGGTGTAGACTAACATCAGACTGCACAGAATGGGCAGGCTGATGTTTGTCTAAAGCTCCTGCCAAAGCAGGAATATTCGGGGTTCAGCATGACAAGGGTTAATGTGCTATCTTGGTCACACACCATTCTAAGTGTGTATCGTCTATATTGAAGTATGAAAAGCAAATTTAGCTCTCAAGTTTCAAAGATATCTGATTTAATAAACTTTTTGTCTAGTTATTGATGAAGCAGTTAACATTATTATTTATATTTCAGAACAAATAAAAATGGTTGCTGCAGCTGTGACTGATTCAATTACAGATGACAACATTTTAGAAATGATTTAGTTTGTGGTCCTGTGATGGTTCCGCAACATTTCAAACTCATAATAGTCTTAACCAATGTTTCCTAATGAAATCGGTTAATACTGTTAAAGTTCATGTTCACGTTGTAGGACTATAACGGTTCCATTACCTTTAAGCATTTCTCCTCAAGATGTCAAACTGAAAATGTAAATTCTTACAATATTGCTCAAGCAACATACGCAAGCAAAAGGTTGTAGCAAATTACTACATTTTGCTGACCTTATTATTCTTTGATTTTCGGATTTTCAAACTTGATGATTATAAATTGTAAACATTACAAATCTTCAGGCTGGAGGGGTCAGGACCTCCAGTCTCACTGGATCTGCACATGCATTCCTTGAAAGTTTTCACTGACCCCCCCTCCCTATTAAAAGGTGTGCAATTCAGAAATCAAGCACCATCATTTCTTATTTATCTGAAGATAGAATAATAATAAATCTTGGAAGAAATGTTAATCTCATCCAACTAATTATAGTAAACTAACAAGATATGACCCATAAATGTTGACCTTTCATATTTACAAACATTCACACATTTTGTCATATATCAAATGTCCATCTTTTTGCTTGAGTAAATATAATTGTAAACGAAATACTTGAGGTAACAAAAACTCATCCACAATGTATGGGTTAACATCTTAATTTAAATTTCAGAAGTTAATTAGCTGATTGCTAACTGCATTCACTTATCTTGAGGTTACATTGATATGATGTTGATTGATTGATTCGTCTGGGGGATCGAACCCAGAACCTCTAGATTGACAGTCTGACGCACTACCAACTGCCCTATGATGCGGCTATATGATGTTGGTACTTTGCTTTAAATGATACAATTGATATAACAAAACCATTTAAAAACAGCTTTTTGTTTCTTGGGTAAAATTTAAAGTTTTTTTTTTTTTTTTTAACTTATTCCAGAAAATGTTGTTGTTTTTTCCATATATAAGTTAAGCTACACCTCATTTGTTTCTGTACAAAAATTGATATGAAGGCTTTTGGTGAAAAGGTTATATTGACCCAGATTTTAATGACAACTGCAATAAACTACATTGTCCAGTATTGGACTGACCACAACAGGTCAAAATAAAATGATATGACCTTGTTAGGACTTGCTTTACAATTTCCTGCTTTACAAAATTTTGGACTTGTCCAAATTCAAAGGTTTTGCAGACGAAAATTAAAAGTGGTTTAATTTGAAAATTAACCATTCAGTAGGGTAGAAAATAGTGTGGAAAAAGAAGGAATTGCTTGTCAGAAGCAATTTCTTCTTTTTTCACAATGTTTTCTCGATCATTAAATCACAGGCACGTTAAAGGCAGGGATTAAACAGCAAAGGGTTAAATCAGTGCTGCTTTAGTCATCATACTTGATGTTGCTATCATTCAGAAAACCAGGACATGTGTTTGACTCTTAAACTAGGGTAATGACACTAAAAAATATGCAATTATATTCCCCCCCCCCCCCCCCCCCCCTTAAATTTTTCTGTCAAGGGTTCAAAATGACCCTTTAATTGGCAATTGCATTTTGATACGGATGCACATTTAAAGATAAATGTGTTACAATCAATTGTGTCCTTCTCCTTCATATTATTTTAAAAATATAAGGGCCTCGCGTAAGGCTATGAAGGAGACAATTCAAGAATTCAATCAACATCATCAAGAAATTGTTGGCAAAACACAAAACAGTTGTAACTGCCTGTAAACATAAAGTTGAGTGAAAATCCTTCCATTGAAGCTTTTTTCCACAAATACAAAAATTTGGCAGACAGTATAGATTAAGATCATCAGCTCAAATATACAATCTGATCTTAGCCTCCTCTAAATACTTTCTACTAAATCATTGTTCATAGAACTGGAGCAGTCCTAGTTGCACATAAAAGCAGGCTGTTCTTTGGAATATTTCGGGTCAACATGACGAGGCTATTAAGAGGAAATAAGGTAAAGGCTCAAACTGGTATGTTGACAATAACCAAAGTTGCAATAATCTGCTATATACTTCAATTGTGGGGGACAAATTGGAAAATTGGTCATAACAATGCCTATTTATTACAAGCTTAAACATTTACAGTCTCTATTGAAAAGAAAATTTGAGGGCATATTGAAAGTTGCCTGAACTTAACAATACCCTTACAGAGTTCAAGGAAGTTGTATACAACTCTAGGAATTCAGGATCCAACATGTTCATTCCCCTTTTATTAACCCTTTCCTGTTTTACAAAATTTTGGACCTGTCCAAATTCAAAGGTTTTGCAGACGAAAATTTAAAGTGGATTTAATTTGAAAAAAAAAATTCGATAGGGTAGAAAATAGTGTGGAAAAAGAAGAAATTGCTTGTCAGAAGCAATTTCTTCATTTTTCACAATGTTTTCTCAATCATAAAAACACAGGCACGTAAAAAGCAGGGATTAAACAGCAAAGGGTTAAAGCCCCCCGTCTGTGTTTAGAGTAAAAAAAACACTATTTTGTGAACAGTCTTTGAATAATTATTTTTGATTAAGTCTTATATGAAAGATGAGTTTCATGAAAATACAAATCAAGCAACAAACAACAACTTTATTGGAAAACCCATAATTTACCGTATAATTTAATATAATTATGTAAATGAGATTTTAGTCTCTTGAAGCCCAATCACAGGAGCAGTAATGCGCTCTATTCAAATTTGAGTCTGAAATGGTGTGGGTCATAAATATTCATCAAGTTAGGCCTATATTTAGATTATCACGTCATAATCATTTATGCATTACTAAATATCATAATGACAAATTCAAGCTTATCTTTGAGAATGAAAGTCTAGTATTGTACATAGTTGTCTAGGACCATTGTCTTGTGTTTCAGAAATGTTCATGAACACAGACAGTGGCTTTAAAGGAATGTAACTGCAGCAATATAATCAATTTGAATTCATGAAATTCAATTAAATTTCGTTACTGATTCTGAATGTTTTTGAACAAGTGTTGTCTTATTAACCCTGTCAAAAAGTTCAAGAACTGGTTCTACAATTTCAAGACTAGTTCCAGAAGTTTACTTCAATGTTTAAGAACCAGTTCTTGAACTTTTCTTGCAGGGGCATAAATGATACAGTATGTGATTCTTAGTAAATGACTTTCATTTTGAGATCATTCAATACATTAGGTATCTTTCAATATAGGGATGAGTGTCTTTTTCACTGCGTTTATTGGGGTATAAAGTGCAATTGCCTTAGCACATGGCAAATAACGCCCGTAGAGCGTTATGTTTAAGCCATGCGCTAAGGCAATTGCACTTTATACCCCAATAAAGGCAGTGAAAAAGACACTCATCCCTTATAATTGCAATCCTATAGATCTAAGAAATTATTAAAATACTCAGCTAAAAATTAAAGCTTTAAGTCTACTTTCTGCGCGTAAAAAATTACACAATCTTTGATTGTGTATTGTTTATCTCGCTATCTAAGTGAAATGTCATAAAGTAAAACAAATGATACACAAATAAACAACAACATTAAAATTCGTAGAGGTACTCAGTGTTCTGGCGAGGAAGAAAAAAGTATGGGACAAATGTCTCATGCTAGCTCAAAAATTAGGGACATTTTTGGAAAACCTGAGACACTTTCTAAAAACTAAATTTTAATTCAATTTTTAATTGTTTCAAACGACTCAGATATACTAGCTGTATATGAAATTATAACTTTATAAGATGTTAAAAGTTTCTAAAAAAAAAAAGCTGAAAAACAAGTACCTCCAGTTCTCTTCTGGAGTTTTGATGAACTGAACTTGAATAAACTAAGGCCTCGAGACGATCTACATTCCAGTTCATGATCTCTCAAACAACTTAAGTATCAGGATATCAAACAGGATTTTAGCATTTTCTTATGTCTCTTTGCGAGTCTTGAGCAAAACCGTGATGTTGAAAATGCAGACGATTTTTTTCATAGCCGCGATTTTTCGTTGATGAGTCCTTTTCAGAACTTGTCTGCTTCAATCTGTTTATCCTATTTGAATATTGAACTCGGAACTGTGCGATGTTTGGTGGAAAAAAATAGAGAAATTGCCGGACATTGTTTAATTACTTATCGACGGAACAGTCACGAATGATTACACCCGATTTCTATGCAGGTTACTATGCGACTCAAAACGGTGGCGTGTTCGATTTGAAATCAAGATACAATTCGTTCTTTCGAGTATTCCTTAATTTTTGACGATTTGAAATAACAAATAAGTCTACAATAAGATAAAACATTTTGAATTCGAATAGTTTTTTTTATAATTTAATTAATTTTGACATCTTTAAATTATATCGGTCATGCATATCGTGCAAACAGTCAATCACCCGCGCATTTAAAGTTAGTAATCAAACTCGACGTCAAAACAGCCCGGGAATTTTATTTTCGCACTTGAGGATGTCCACAGTGTTGTTGCGTTGAATTCTGGGATATTATGTAATTTACATTTAACCTTTAACCTTGCAGCAGGTGTTAGTTTGGAAAATCCTTGTTACTTTCACTTTAAGTACAATTGAAGTCATTCCAGGCTGTTTGAATTGAAACTCGACTGCATATTTACATGGGACAAAAGTCGCATCTTGCAAAGATTTTATGGGACATGTACAATTTTTAAGTGAGATTGTCGCAGGATCGCGGCCTCGCCAGATCACTGGGTACTTATGACAAAAAAAGCTTGTTTCTGCCAAGGTAGTCTTGTATTTTTAAACGAAAACAGCGTGGTCGGTCTTAGTTGAGAGGGTTGCTTGAAGGTCTTTGTCGACTTGCTGTTTTCTAAGTTTAGGTCGGCTCAGAATCAGAACTGTATGCTTGTAATCATAAATTCTTTCGAAAATATCTTAATTCATAATAGATTGAGTAGAAATGTTGCGTTGATGATTGGGAACTAGGTTAAATCGAGTTCCTTCAACACAGGACATGTAGATAAAAGTTTGGGGGTTTCCCGAAAGACCTATTGCATTTTATACAGAAATAAAGTGCAATGGATTTCCCCATGTGATGCGATTTTAACCAATCAGATTTCTTTATTTTATTGGATTGCAATTATTTCTAAAACAACAGTCTTTTTTGTTTGTCTGACTTTCTCAGCCATAATGATTCAATCATTTCAAGAAAACTCATGTTACCCTTGTCATGCAGAATAACAATCTTTGCAAAATTGCATTGAAATCAAAGTGCTCAGAATACTGAATGCACTTAATTGTAACTCAGTGTTAAGTTTCATTGCAAAAATTTTATTTTAATTTTTTTTTAGTTAAAAAGGAAAATCTGGTGATTTCAGCCAAGATAAGGCAATAATACTGGACACATGTTCAGGCTGATCTTTGTCTTTTCCTCCTGCTAAAACAAGACTATTCTGGGTTAAACATGAAAAGCATTTAAGGAATTCTATATTGCATCGTTTACCTGTGCTTGTGTAGAATATGGTCGTCCCAATTGTGTCGAATCATAACAATGATCAAAGGTGAATTCTTTGATACGTGAACGACTGTCCCCAAACTCCGGTATTCCAAGAACCTACAAATGAAATAATATACATCCACATCAATTACTGACAAATGAAGACAAAATTTTGAACATTATGGAATGAAAGAAAATGTGAAATATAAGCATCATAAGTTTATGGTGAAATAAATCTCAGGTTACCAAGAGCTTAAATTACATCAAGATCATACTTGGACCCATACATTTCAATCCTTTTAATTTGAGTTTGTACTCAATTCGAACATTCTTGCACACAATGAAAAGATCAACCACTCTTGTATGCCAACAGAACTCTCAGTGCTTTGATTATATATATATATATATTATATAATATATATATATATATTTAATAATCTGTAAATTATAACACTGTTTGAGCAAATATATTTCTCATATATATATATATATATTATCAAAATCATCTATATTCCTTATTCTCTTTTCAAGAATCAAATTTTCAATTTAAAGTATCAAATACAGATTGTATAGATAAGGGTGAGATTGTATTATATATGCACTAAAACATACTCAAGTCTAAACTTAAGGTAGTGGACCCATGATAGTTCTGCAACATTTATGAACTCATTAACTTTCACAATGTTAACCGAGGTTTCCTAATTAAAATCATTAGGAAACCTCGGTTAACATTATAAAAAGTTCATTACTACCAAAATGTTGGGGAACTATTACGGGTCCACTACCTTTTCTGATTTGAAACAAAAATCGGGTGTTATAGACTAAGATCAGACCACACATATAAGCAGGCTAATCTTTGCCTATCCCACCTGCCAAAGCAGGAGCATTCAGAGTTCAGCATGACAAGGGTTAAGATAATAACCCTTGTTATGCTGAATAAAAATCTTGACAAAATTGCAACAAGATCAAATTGCTCAAAGCACTATTCAGCATGAGTTTGTCTAATTGTAAGCCAGTTTATTCATTTTGAAAATAGATATTTTCAACTTTTCTGGTTTCAAAAATGTAAAATATGTGGTATAGACAAAGATCAGACTGCACATAAGGTGCAGGCTGATCTCTGTCTTTACCTACTGTCAAAACAGGAATATTTAGAGTTCAGCACGACAAAGGTTCGGATCTTTATGCATTTATTGAATGTGATCATCGACAGTGTAAAGATTGTAATAGCATCACAATGATCGGATTAAAATCCCTACTGGACACATGTACAGATTTAATTTGTAAGAAATTTGATGCTTAGATAACCCTAGATGAACGCTGATAGGGTCTTTATCAAATCTTTACAGAGGTGTTAAATATTTTGACTCTTGTCATGCAGAATTAAATCTTTACAAAATCACATTAAAATCAAAGTGTTGAAAGCACTGGATGTAACAGTTATAAGTAAGGGTTGAATATAAGCTGAGCTCTAACTACAACTCCTGCCGAAGTAGGAATTTTCCGTGTTCAGTATGACAAGGGTTCACTATGGCCTCAGACACTCTCTGATTTTGTCTTATTAGTCTTATAGTGACATTTTACTCTTTGTGTGACTTTTGCAACATTTTCACCTGCAAATTGTAAATATTCATGAACCCTTGTCATGCTGAACCCAGAATATTCCTGCTTTGGCAGGAGCTATAGACCAACATCAGCCTGCACATATGTGCAGTCTGTTGTTAGTCTATACACCAACTATTTCTCACATTCAAACCAGAATTGTCAATAGATCTAGTTTTTCAAATAAAAAATGAACTACAGTTGGTACTTTCAGTGCTTTTTGCACTTTGATTTTATGAAATTTTTTAGCCAAAATTTATTCAGCATGACAAGGATTAACAGATAGCAAAAGTAGCAGGTACAGTCTGAATAGTAGTTTTTGTCAAGTTGGACTTGTAATATTTCTTTATTTTGCAAAAAATACCGGGTATATAAAGTATTATAGTTCTACAACTTGGCTATAAAATGATTATGCTCCCAAAGAGCTATCTTTGAATAACCTGTCATAATACAGATCAAGGTCTTTGTACTTTCCGTTCACTTAATTACCTGTTATGCAGAATATAATAGAAAGATTAATTGGAAAAAATATTGTAGGTGAAGATTTAATCGAATTAAAACCATTCATAACTCAAATTAAACATTCTTTCTTGAGAAATAAATTTTAACACTCCCCATCATGATTTTTTATATTTATTGGCTCATCTTTCTTCAGAGAAAATTTTTGTCATTGTAAGTGTAATTGCCATTGTGCAGACACTTTGACATTTTATGATACCTCTGGTTCTACTAAAGGCATTGATTACAAACTTTGATTCTAATTTGACTTTAGACTTTTTATCCACTATCCAACAACACTCAAAGTCGAGCAGAGGCAGCCATAGGCATGAGTACTCTTGTTAAGTAAAATTGCTGTAAAACTGCTGTAAATTTTACTTGGCTGGTTTTATTTTACTTACTTAAAAACCCTGTCTCATTTAGATGATTCAAATGATTGTTAACAAACATATTAACTTAAGTCTGGTGCATATCATTGCTTGACCTCTGTTGTTGGGATTCTAAATTGTTAGCCCAATAGTAGTCACATCATAATTAGCTTGTAAGTCAATTATGCAGGTAATACAATAAGCCCTGATCAATTGCAATGCGGGGCACAATATAAATCTGTTGAAGTTACTTTTTTATTAAACAAAAATGTAATTCAAATAAAAAAATTTACAAAGGTTTTTAAACTCCAATATTCTTGCCTGGAGGTATGCCAATTAAACTATTACGGTGTATGACTGTATAGGGTTCTTAACGATCAAAGCCTGTTTGTACTGGGTGGGTCAACAATATACTTACGATTTGGCATATTTCTGATAGATCATTTCTTTACGCTTTACAAAATAACTAAAAACCTAGGGCCTGATAAGATACAAACCTTACATCT
The DNA here is from genome assembly GCA_948146395.1 of Fragum whitleyi. Classification (NCBI taxonomy): domain Eukaryota; kingdom Metazoa; phylum Mollusca; class Bivalvia; order Cardiida; family Cardiidae; genus Fragum; species Fragum whitleyi. Next base: position 19,868,258 of record OX411544.1, read on the forward strand.
AACTCAATCTTGGCCTGAGGTTATAAAACTTTTCTAAATTGCTCTACCGTGAGAATTTTCTCAAATTTAGAATTCAAATCAATGTACTTACAAAAAAAGATAATTTTTATCAGTTGTTATTTATAACAATTTATTGACATTATCCTTTATTTTTATATTAGTATTAAACTAAATTTCAGCTTTAATCTTCAGTTGAAATTTGAAAAAAATTTGAGTTGAGAATAAAATAATTTTATAATCTCAGCCCCTGAATATTTTGTACAGTGAATCTTATGTAGGATCACCAAAAAGTGGTCGCTCATGAGAAAGGTAGCTCAACCCTTGTCATGCTGAACCTGGAATATTCCTGCCTTGGCAGGAGCTCTAGACAAACATCAGCCTGCACATATCTGCAGTCTGATCTTTGACTTTACCACCAGTTTTTCTTTTTCGAATCCATAAAATATGGTGTTTTTTTTAATTTCAAAATGATTACCTACTCACAATTATTGCATCCAGTGCTTCAAGCACAGTGGATTTGGTTGCAATTTTGTAAAGATATTTTTATTCAGCATGACAAGGGTTAATTCAATATTTCATGTCAATAAAATAGGTCTTTTTGATAGCAAATATAGAGTGTCTGAAAGTCATGTTACAAGGTTAAGGTCAGCTGTCAAAGTCAAACAAATGAAAAATTTGCTGTTTTGAGGGCATTTGTGTTTCTCAAGTACATCTTATTTTTTACCTTGATGTTTTCTATTGCAATGGTATTCCTTTTAACAGACACTATCTCTTTTGAACCATCCTCTTTTTCTCTGAAAAGAAAAATAAATCATCATAGATAAAAAAGCAGGGGTGTGGAAATACAAATTTTCTCCACTTGTCTATGGACAAGTAAAAGTCAATTTCTCACTTGCTCAGGATCAAAATGAACTTGTCCAAAAATAAATAGAATGGTAAATATTGAGGAAACATAGTTTTTAAGGAAGAAAATGCTGGAACTCGGCATTTTCTTCATTAAAGAAAATGTTTTCTACCCTTTGATACAATCATTAGAATGAACTTTCTTCTAGATTATTTAGTGCTGTTACAAGATTTGTTCTGGTATTTACTTGTCCATGGACTAGTAGCATAGAAAAATGTACTTGCCTGCAAGTGGAAAAGCTCTTGTCAGAGTAAAGCCAGTCTTAAAATTCATATTTCTCAATGAAACCCTAGATTGAGGGTACTCATTTGAATGATCTTGACAAGTCATTTCAATGAATACCAACAACATAGGTTTTAAGTAAGGTCTAAATGAAATATTTCAGATTCAATTCTAAAATACCCCCTCTTTATGTAGCTCTGCAGTTTTTGGGGGAAGATAGAATAAATGTTTGGCAAATAAAAAATAATTTGCATTGCCAAATAAGGGCCAAATTGCCTTTATAAAAAGCCTGATATCTTAGATAAAAAGCTTTAGAATTAAAAAAAAAATGTTGGTAGCTTTAATAAGCTGTTTTAACAAGGCCTAAGTTGTGTGAACTTATGTCCTTTACACAAAATCCTTTTTCTGGGACATGAAAACTTTTGGATTGAGTGTTTGAGAGCCGTTCTATAAGCTTAAGCTTTTGTTATCATTAAACTTAAAAAAGTACCGTTTTTCCCCTAATAATAGCACCCCCACTAAAAGTAGCATCCCTGCATTTTTTACTATGAAAACCCGCTTCAAATGCCTAAATTTTGGGAGCCTTTTGAGACTTCTTCTCTAATTTTAGATGAATTTACTCTAAACAATCATTTATATTATTGTTTAGAGTAAATTCTTAAATTAAAGGGAAAAGAGCAAAAAGACATCATTTTTTAAATCAGAAAATGCATACTTAATAAAAGCTCCCTGACTGTGTTATGTATAGCTCCCGGGGATCGTTTATTAGGAGAAATATGGTATAAACTAACTAAAGTAAAATCCTTTTTCTTTAATTCTTTAGAGATAATTTAAATACCATTACAAATTTATACTTTCATTTTTGAATAGTTACATACATGTTTTTGTTTTTGCATTTATATTAAGCGACTGTTAAATCAAAATTACCAAAGAGAAAATCAGCCTTTCCCTGAAGATTACACTGTTGCAGACTGAGGTAGAAATATTAAGTTCTTTTGACATT